>SJYT01031886.1:305865-402729 GCA_006410635.1 Cephalophus harveyi
TTAGATGGCTTGGTATGAGTGTAGGTGGCTGAAGTCCCAGTTTTTCTATCTAAACATAAGATTCAAATACTTGCTTTGACATCTTCATTTGTGTGCATTATCTTGACTCTAAATTGCCCCTACTTCCTTGTCTCTAAGTGTTGAGAAAAGTAATGAACTATGCCTTGTGGAGCAATTATGAGAATTAAAAGAGAGTTATGCATTTTGGTAGAATTCCATCAATGCACCCATGATCTCTGCCTCCTGGGTTATGCCCTATGTAACCTCCTGAGTGTGACTTGATTCTAACCACTAGAATATGTCAGAGGTGATAGGCTATCACTCCCAAGATTAGGTTCCCTTCTATAAGACTTTATTTTAGTAGAGAAGAGAAAGAGATCTCCCTGCTGGCCTTGCAGAGACAAATATTGAGACCTGTCTCCAGAGAGGGCAATAAGTTGGGAAACTGCAGGCAGCCTCTGTGACCCGAGCGTGGCCAAATCACAAAGCTGCAGGGAAATAACCCGAGTGAATTTGAAAGCAGATTCCTTCCTAGTTGAGCCTCCAGTTGAGAACACAACCCAGGAATCACCTTGGTTGTGGCCTCATGAGTCCCTAAGCAGCACCCAGCCTGAATTCCTGACCCACAGAAACTAACAGGTAGATGAATATGTGTTGTCTTAAGCTGATAACTTGTGCTAATTTCATAAGCAAAGGACAACTCATGTTTGCAAATAAAACATCTTTGCACAGAGCCCTCCACGTGCTAAGGTTTCAAAAATATTAGCACTGTTTTCTAAATATACCAAAAAACAAATGTTTATAAAGATTTATAACAAACTTAGACAGCATATTAAAATGCAGAGGCATCAGTTTGCTGACAAATGTCTGTATACTCAAAGCTATGATTTTTCCAGTAGTCATATATGGACGTGAGAGTTGGACTATAAAGAAAGCTGAATGCAGAAGAATTGATGCTTTTGAACTGTGGTGTTGGAGAAGACTCTTGAGAGTCCCTTGGACAACAACAAGATCAAACCAGTCAATCCTAAAGGAAATCAATCCTGAATATTCATTGGAAGGACTGATGCTGAAGCTGAAGCTACAAAATTTTGGCCACCTGATGTGAAGAACTGACTAATTGGAAAAGACTCTGATGCTGGGAAAGATTGAAGGCAAGAGGAGAAGGGGGCAACAGAAAATGAGATGGTTGAATGGCATCATTGAATCAATGAACATGAGTTTGAGCAAACTCCAGGAGATGGTGAAGGACAGGGAAGCCTGGCATGCTGTGATGGGGTCTCAAAGCATCAGACACAACTTAGCACCTAACAACAACAATAAAGATTTTTACTTATGTATAGTGTATCTTTATAAATGACTACTTGAGTACAGTTACTGGATACATGCCTTCTATATACTTAAGGAGAATGTCTTCTTAGAATTTCCATAGTTAAATTCTTCTGATTAAGGCCTAGAATTACAGAATTCTACTAGTAACCCTGTTCCACTGAACTGTAACAAGGCCTCAGAGAGATTGTGGGTATGTAAGATTCAGCTATAAAGTATTAAGGGCTTTCAAAAAAGAGGGATTCTATAGAGTAAGTGGGTGGAAAGAGACTGTACATAATAAGCTACATTATTTCTTTTTTTTAGGTTTTCATCATATTATTAAATTAAATGTCAATTTTAGGCAGATTGAATAACAGTAGCAAACATTTCGTTTAACAATCATGAAAAAATATGCATATGCTTTTTAGAGCCTCTGTAACAGCTGGTTGGAATTCAGCCTGAGACAAATTCATAAACATGTTATTTTATAATCTGCTTGGTGGGTCATTAAAGAATGAGGCTGGCTTTATCTAGCAATTATTCAATGAGTGAAAATAGAATACCTTCCAAATGAAGGCTTCTCTAAGGCTGTTTGAGAGCTTCTTTCTAAGACCCCTGGACTCTTTAGAGATGCTGCTGACATGACAATGACCACATTGAGAGAAGCACTAGATAACAGGCCAAAAAGAAGCTGGTTTTCTTTTTTAAATTAATTTTTATTGGAATATAGTTGCTTTACAATGTTGTGTGAGTTTCTACTATACATCAGAATGAATCAGCTACATGTATATATCCCTTCCCTTTTGGACTGCTCTCCCATTCACGTCACCACAGCGCCTTAAGAAGAGTTCCTTGTGCTACCCAGTATGCTCCGTTAGGTATCTATTTTACACGTAGTATCAATAGTGTATACATGTGAGTCCTAATCTCCTACTTTCTCCTACTTCCCTTCCCCCTCGGTACCATATATTTGTTCTTTAAATCTGTGTCTCTATTTATACTTTGAAAATAAGATCATCTGTTTTACCCTGTCCAGAAGTTAACTTTTTAAAAATTAACTCATCCATCCTTTCAATAAATAAGTACTTCCCGTAAGTCAGGAAAGATAAGCACAGATAAGTCAAAGAAATTTAGTGACTCAACTAATCTTATGCATTTGCAAAGAAGAACAGTTAGGACTCAAATCCAAGGCTCAGCTCTACTAAGTTGGTTCCAAAGTGTCTTCTGACCACAAAAGAATCTACTCATTTTTGTCATAATGATGTAGTTGCAACTCCAAGGGGAACAGAATTTGGTAAGAAAGAATTCATTCCAAAAGGCAAATGATGACTATCATTTAGGATGTTCCAATCCCCATACTTAAGCTGATGAGCCCAAAAAGAAGCATCTCACCATTTATTGTCCAATGATTTTCAGATTGACCAGTCACTCACACTGGGGTTTTTGTTAATAATTGTATCACTTTATATACCTTGCTCTCAAAATATATTTTCTTAAAAAGCTATCAAGGATCAACACAACAGCAACAAAAATCCCACACCACTTATTTCAGCATCTTTACCATATTTGATTCTTCATACTAGCTACACCAAACATTCATTTAGTCAACAAATCTCAATAGATCACCTCCTATTAGGGGGCAGAGTCAGAAAAGAATCAATTTCCATTCACAAGAATAACTCTCAGTTGCTTCCCCTTGTGCTATGCGCATCTCCCATCTCTTGCCTTCAAGTCTTTGCTGTAAACTGCTTCTAATTTTTGTTGCAGTACCCTGGCAAAAGCATTCTGTTATTTCCAGATGTTGTACACAGATTGACATAGTTGGCTTCACTGATCAACTAAACAGGCATGGAGAAGAATAACAAAAAAAAAGTAGAGACTTTTGAACCTATGTCATGAAAAGGTGATCATGTAGTGGAGTGACTAATAGGTCTGGCTCCGCAGCTAGAGGACATGGATTCAGGACCCACTCAATAGCATGCGTGATCCAAGGCAAGCTACTTCACTTAACCTTGTCTCTAAAAGGAAAATATTAATAATAATAATAGTAATAGTCAGCTCATAGGGCTACTGCAAGAGCTAACATAAATGAAAAGCTTAGAATAGCAATTGACATTTGGTAAACACTCGGTAAGTGCTGAAGCTGAAGCTCCAATAGTTTGCCCACCTGAGGCAAAGAGCCAACTCATTGGAAAAGACCCTGATGCTGGGAAAGAAGGTATAAGAAGAAGGGAAAGAGAGGTTGTTCCGTCTCTCTTTACGAGATGGTTAGAGAGCATCACTGACTCAATGGACATGAGTTTGAGGCAACTCCAGGAGACAGTGAAAGACAGGGGAGCCTGGTGTGCTGCAGTCCATGAGGTCACAGAGTTAGAACCTTGTGATTTAGTAACTGAACAACAACAACAAATGTTAGCTATTGTTATTATAAAGAATATTAAGTATTTCTGTTCAAACTCTCCATCTCTTTGTACAGCATGTACATTAACTTTCCCTAGCACAGTTGAAAGAACTAGCTATAAAACCTTTTATATTTGGTGTTTTTTGTAGGAGTAATTCCAAAGTCATTATCATAAATGTGGATTACTATTTTACTATCAGGGTAATAAGAAACAAATGTTATTTTTAACTGAAGATTTAAAACATGCATTTTTTTTTTTTCTTTTCCTTCTGATTCCTTCCCCTCCTCACCATCACTGTTAAAACTGATCGAGTCTTCTCTGAGTCCCAGCCCTTCCTGCTAAGTTCCTTTTCTACTCTTAAGTCCTGGCTCTCCAGCCCCACTGCATGGTTTTGTGTTCTGGCTCTTCTACATCCAGGCTATGAGAACTTGAAGATGAACTTAACTCTGTCCCTCAGTATTCTCCTCTGTCAAATGGGGAAAAAATACCTGAACCTAGTGTTTTCAGGCCAACAGAATACTTTGCACATATAAGTTCCTGTTAAATCCTAGCTGCTATTTTCATCCTAAGAGCAGGACAGTTTCTGACATCTTAGCTGTTCAGTTAAGACATGTTGAATTTACTTTCCACAAACAACAGGAATACATGAATGCTAAGTTGCTTCAGCAGTGTCTGTCTGACTCTTTATGACCCCATAGAAGGTAGCCCCCAGGCTCCCCTATCCATGGCATTCTGCAGGCAAGACTACTGGAGTGGGTTTCCATTTTCTTCTCCAGGCGATCTTCCCAACCCAGGGATAGAAGCCACAACAGGATGCATTGCGAAAAATGCAGAGTTCTGTGAAGCCTAAGCATATGTGGCTTCAGCCACGGTGGCCAAAACTCTCTCCCAGATGTCAAAGCTCTCCTGCTCTCAGGCGGAACCTGAAAGCCAGGCCTCCCCAGTTCACTTGACAACCAAGGCCAATAAGCCGCCTTAATTTGGAAAATTCCACTCACGTTCCTTGTCTCTGGCTCTCCACATGTCCCCAGGGGCTTTTATGCCAACCTTGAATCCCAAATGTTGAAGAAGAAAGGAGGGAATGGAAAAAAAAAAAAAAAAAGGTAGAGGAAAGGTCGGAAATTTAAACTGAATTGTTTGGTAATGGAAAGTCCCTTTCAAGTCTCTTTAATGCTTTATTTGGATTCCATTGAGTGCGTGCCAAGAGGGAAAAAGGAAAGGTTAAATCCTTCTATCAGATCTGGAAAAGTTGCTCAGCCAAGCAGCTTCAGAGGCGGATTAGCTCACCTGCAACGCCGAAGTGTTAATACATAGGGTGCCTGTGGGCCATGCAGCCCCCCTCCTCGTGGGCCTTGGCATCCTTTGCAGGAGGAAATTGGCTCACAAAGTGACAGACCCCCAAGCAAGTGCAAAATGGTCCCTCTGTACAGGGCCGAATGGGGCCCTAGGTACATTCACCCTTTCAGAAGGTGATAGATATCATATCCTCCTAGAAAAATAATACAGGATTTTGACCCAAACTTCAAGCGAGTTAAGGACCTCATGTGTCCCACTCACAAACTCCTGGCTTAAAACTTTGAGAACATTTTTTTTTTTTTTTTGCTAAAAGTCTGACTGCTTTTCACATGTTTCCTCCTGGCAGGCTTTTCTGGAGTCAAAACACCCTTTTTAACTAAGGTCAGATCCTGAATTCAAAACCTGCTTGTCAGTGTCCCAATGTGTCTGTGTTTAATTCGGCGTAAGAGTTGAGTTTAGTGAAAGAAAAAGCAACATCAAAAATCCTAGCCTTTGGGAGACATATAGAGCTTTCACATTCACGTTATTCACTTGCAGGGTGACCTCACACCTTCAGTTGCCCAGGACAGCCCCAGTTCCTGCCCTTTGCCCTGACATCCTTTCTACACAACCCACTTCCACACTCCAAACATCACGGCTTGAATAATAAATGATATTGTCATCTTATACAGGGCCGAGTTTTAAAATGCCCATTCTCTCCTCCTTTTGTTACAGTTCAGATGAAATATGCAAGCCACATACGTGACTTAAAATTTTCTAGTAACTGCACTCAAAAAAGCAAAAGGAAAGAAATAAAATCAATTTAATCTATTTTAATTTAAAATATGATCTTTTCAAAAATCAGTGTGAAAATATTAATGAGATACTTGACCTTCCTCTACTCAGACTGTCTTCAAAACGTACCCATGGCATATACTGAATTGGAGCAGCCATATTTTGAGTGGTCAACAGCTGCACAGCAAATGTCCCCTGTACTAGATCACACAGTTCCTGATCAGAGCAGACGGTCATAGAGTCCTTTCCAAGGGGTAGCTGACAAGTCTGTCTGTCTGTCTGGATAAACTTGATATAAGACGGAACACGCTGAAGTCTCCTCTTTTGTAGTCCCCAGGCAATACCTAAAATTCATTATCACCTTCACCCATAATCCATCACCCATTCTAATTTCCTGGGAAATTATAGCTTGACTTCACTAATAGATCCTCAGCCTTTGAATTAACTCACAATTTTAAAAGTGAATGAGAAACCACAATTAAAGGAATGAAGAAAGGGGGAAAAAGGAAGGAAGGGAGGGAAGCAGAGTGGAAGGAAAGGGAGAGGGTAGAAAAGACATGAGTTATCCATCCACCTGGCCTCTTGCATCAACATACTCTATTTCATTAAGCACTGAACTTATTGTGCTCTCTGCTGTTAGTTAAGGTATTCTGATTGCCACCCTGACTTGGCTGTCCCTGAGCGGCTGAACTGAACTGAGCTGATGGTAACTATGCTCAGTTTGCTTCAACTGTTCAATGCTGCCACCCGGACTTTGCTATTTCAGAAACTCATAAGTCTGTTTGATACTGGAGAACTCAGGTCCATGGCAGAGTCTGTCATGTTCAGCGATGGCTCACAAGGGGCTGTCCTTAACTACACATTGGAAATTGCAGTCAATTCTCTTAAACATCACACATTGTTAAAAGGCCAAATATATATAGAATTCTTAAGACAAAAAAAGAAAAAAATACTAGTTTAGAATAACTAATTTAGTAATTTGATTCTCTCAAACATCTCTCTAATTTTGAGCTGAGACATTCTCAGTCTTGCCTGTGGAGTGCAATGGTGCCTCATAACTTAAAGAAGGGTTAGTCTCAAGGCCCTTGTTCTCAACAGAACCCGACTCCCGGATCTGACCTTTTCTCCTACACCTTCAAGCTAATCTCATGATTGTATTTTGTCTTTAGGCATCTCTCAGTTCAGTTCAGTTCAGCTGCTCAGTCCTGCCCGACTCTGTCCCACTCTATCTCCAAAGATAAGAAAATGCCTATACACTATACTTACTCCCATGCTGAACCCCATTATATACAGCCTGAGGAACAAGGAGGTGGTGGGGGCCCTGAGAAAGGTCCTGAGGAAGAAGCTGGTATCAAAGTAATTTAAGAAATATCATTACCATAAATCTAGTTTCAATATGGAAGTCCAAGTTCCTGGCTTGCTTTTTCTTCCTCTACACAGAATTCCTATTTAGGAACATATATTACTTTAGAAATATTGACTATCCAGTTACTTTATTATGTTTGAAACAAAAAATTAAGTTCAGTTATGAGTTGCTTTCATAGAAATATTTGGAGAAAAAGGCTTTAATAGCACATAGATGGAAGCATATATACTCAGTTTCCTAATCCATCCACAAAAGTGGATGATGATTCCCATCATTTTTTTTTTTAATCATCACAGAGATAGAGAAATCTGGGACTACTTATTCTACCGTTTGACTAAGTATCATCCTGGTCTGACAGTAGAACAAAGAAGGAGACAGGGTCATTAATTTTCTCCAAGAAGCACTATTTTCTCCAGGGTAATAATATTTTTTTGCTTGAGTGAAAAACAAATTTATTTGACAACTATTAAGGAACAATTATCTATTGACTGTATTTCATATCTTTTAATTTAACAAAATCACATTCTGACCTCATAGTTACACTAGGAGTTTTCAGAGATTTGTTACTTTACAGTTTCTTAGTTCTCTTAACCTCATCTCCCATTATTCATTTCTCTCGGATAAACAAAACCAACATATTTTTGAGAAAGAAATTTCAAGGACAGATGGATGTCCTATCCCTCCCCACTTCCTATGAGAAAAACTTGGATGGTGAAAGTGGGAGAGTGATAAAGGAGAGATGAAGACAGTACAGTGTTTTGTTAGTAGATTGTATCTCATTACCGTATCAGAATCTCATGGAGGTCAACAATATTATAGCCAAACAAGGGCACTGTTTCTTGATATGCAAGGAGAAGATTCCCATGATCCCTTCAAGATCTCAGAGAGACAGAACATTAGTAAAAGTAATGGTAGCTGATATAACAGATATCCCTCCCAAATCTTAGCTCACTAACACAATAAAAGTTTATGTTTTGTTCATAAAAGTCTAATCTTTAGAGAGGTAGAATGTGTGGTTCTGTTCCTCACAATCAGTGATCCAGACTGACAGAGGTTCTGACATCATGAGCATGTGGTTTCTAAGATTGAATGGGCTTTGATGTATTTCCAGAAAAAAGAAGTGCAGAAATGTCTGAGATGGTCTTACAGGCTAGTCAGGGAAGTGGCAAACATAAATCTACCCATATTGAATTTGTCAGAGTCTTACACCATGGGCTTTCCTGTCAGCTCAGTGGTATAGGGCCAATGTAGGAGATGTAGGGTTGATCCCTGGGTAGGGAACACACCCTGGAGAAAGAAATGGCAACCCACTCCAATATTCTTGCCTGGGAATTCCTGAGGAGCTTGGCGAGCTACAGTCCATGGGGTTGCAAAAGTGTCAGACACAGCTTAGTGACAACAACAGCAAGTCCTATGCCACATCTTACTGAATGGTGGCTGGAAAATATCTTCTAGCTGTGTCACCAGAGGAAAAGAAAATGGGTAAGGTGAATACTTAGCCAAATAATTGTGTATTGTGAGGTGGTTGTTGCTGTTCAGTCACTCAGTCATGTCAGACTCTTTGTGACCCCATGGACTGCAGCACCCTAGGCTTACCTGGCTTTTACCACCTCCTAGAGCTCGATCAAACTCATGTCCATTGAGTTGGTGATGCCATCCAACCATCTTGTCCTCTGTCATTCCCTTCTCCCCCTGCTTTCAATCTTTCCCAGCATCAGGGTCTTTTCTAATGAGTCAGCTCTTCCCATCAGGTGGCCAAAGTATTAGAGGTTCAGCTTCAGCATTAGTCCTTCCAATAAATATTCAGGATTGAATTCCTTTAGAATTGACTGGTTTGATCTCCTTGCAGTCCCAGGGACTCTCTCAAGAGTCTCCTCCAACACCACAGTTCAAAAGCAATCCTTCAGCACTCAGCCTTCTTTATGGTCAAACTCTCACATCCATACATGACTACTGGGAAAACCATAGCTCTAACTAAATGGACATTTGGTCAGCAAAGTAATGTCTTTGCTTTTCAATATGTTGCCTAGGTTTGTCATAGTTTTTCTTCCAAGGAGCATGCATCTTTTAATTTCATGGCTGCAGTAACCATCCACAGTGATTTTGGAGCCCAAGAAAATAAAGTCTGTCACTGTTTCCATTGTTTCTCCATGTATTTTCCATGAAGTGATGGGACCTGATGCCATGATCTTCATTTTTTGAATGTTCATTTGTAAGCCAGCTTTTTCTCTCTCCTCTTTCACCTTCATCAATAGGGTCTTTAGCTCCTCTTCACTTTCTGCCATAAGGGTGGTGTCAATTGCATATGAGGTTATTGATATTTCTCCCAGCAATCTTGATTCCAGATTCTGCTTCATCCAGTCTAGCATTTCACATGATGTACTCTGCATATAAGTTAAATAAACAGAGTAACAGAATACACCCTTGACGTACTCCTTTCCCAATTTTGAACAGTCCATCGTTCCATGTTTGGTCTTAACTGTTGCTTCTTGACCTGCATACAGGTTTCACTAGGCAGGTAAGGTGGTCTGGTATTCCCATCTGATTAAGAATTTTCCACAGTTTGTTGTGATCCACACAAAGGCTTTAGTGTAGTCAATGAAGCAGAAATAGATGTTCTTCTGAAATTCTTTTGCTTTTTCTATGATCCAAAACATGTTGGCATTTTTATCTCTGGTTCTTCTGCCTTTTTCAAATCCAGCTTGAATATCTGGAAGTTCTCGGTTCATGTACTGTTGAAGCCTAGCTTAGAGAATTTTGTGTGTCACTTTGCTAGCATGTGAAATGAGTGCAACTGTGTGATACTTTGAACAACGTTTGACATTACCCTTCTTTGGCATTGGAATTAAAACTGATATTTTTCAGTCCTGTGGCCACTGCTGAGCTTTCCAAATTTGCTGGCATATTGAGTGCCGTCCTTTCACAACATCATCTTTTAGTATCTGAAATATCTCAGCTGGAATTCCATCACTTCCACTAGCTTTGTTCATGGTGACGCTTCTAAGGCCCACTTGACTTTGCACTCCAAGATATCTGGCTCTAGTTGAGTGATCACATCATTGTGGTTATCTGGGTCATTAAGATCGTTTTTTGTATACGTCTATGTATTCTTGCCACCTCTTCTTAATGTCTTCTGCTTCTGTTAGTTTCATACCATTTCTGTCCTTTATTGAGGCCATCTTTGCATGAAATGTTCCTTTGGTATCTCTAATTTTCTTCAAGAGATCTCTAGTCTTTCCCAGTCTATTGTTTTCCTCTATTTCTTTGCACTGATCACTGAGGAAGGCTTTCTTATCTCTCCTTG
Source organism: Cephalophus harveyi (assembly GCA_006410635.1). NCBI lineage: Eukaryota > Metazoa > Chordata > Mammalia > Artiodactyla > Bovidae > Cephalophus > Cephalophus harveyi. The sequence continues at coordinate 316,319 of SJYT01031886.1, forward strand.
CTATTCTTTGGGACTCTGCATTCAAACGGGTATATCTTTCCTTTTCTCCTTTTCCTTTCACTTCTCTTCTTTTCTCAGCTATTTGTAAGCCCTCTGCAATCGTTTTGCCTTTTTGCATTTCTTTTTCTTGGGGATAGTTTTGATCACTGCCTCCTGTACCTGTTATGAACCTTCATCCATAGTTCTACAGGCACTGTATCAGATCTAATCCTTTGAATCTGTCACTTCCACTGTGTAATCGTAAGGGATTTGATAGGTCATACCTGACACATAGAGTCAATAACATAGTCACTGGCTTCAACAAAGTGGTTGAATAATACACATGCTCTTCAGTACCAAAAGAAAGAAGCTACTAAGGGACATGCCCACAGAAACAAAGTAAAATGAGAGAGTAATTACATAATATGCTAAAAATGTTTTTTAATTACAGCAAGCAACCAGATTGGGCCTCAAACAGTTCATTTCCTATGAAAAAATATATTTAAAACTGTTTTCTCACTGTTTTCTACAACTCAATTTTGCTGTCATATCATAAAGTAACTTGAAAAGTTGTTTTGTGTGTATAGCATACTACACATGTGTGCTAAGTCGTTTCAGTCGTGTCCAATTCTTTGTGATCCCGTGGACTGTTGCCATGTCCTTTTCCAGGGGATCTTTCTCACTCAGGAATCAAGCCAGCATCTCTTATATCTCCTGAGTTGGTAGGAGGGCTCTTTACCACTAGCACCACCTGGAAAGCTTAGTATCCTTACAGTACTTTGTGGCATTCATGGTGTATTTATCACCTGAGAAAACTGAAAAAATATCCTAATTAAATCCCAAATAACATCTACCATACAGTTCTCCAGAACAGTGACTCTTGAATACATCTGAACCATGTTAAGTACCCTGCTTAAGTAAAGAAAATGAGAACTAAGATGCATTTCTTTCCTGAGCTCTTGTTACTCTCAACGATTTACCAATCATATTTATCAAATTGAATATAACATATTGTGAAAATATTATGTGCCATAAACTATGCTAGTGTTTGTGACCAAAGTCCCATAAAATGTATATGAGTTAAAATCTGTCTATTTTTAATGTTGGGATGGGCACACCAAAAAGACTAAAACAATAAATGCTGAAGAGTATGTGAAGAAAGGGAACCCTCTTACAGTGTTGGTTGAAATGAAAATTGATCCATCCACTATATAACACAGTATGCAGTTTCTTTTTAAAAATAGAGTTACCATATGATCCAAGATTCTCATTCTTGCACCTATATCCAAAAAATGAGAACTGTAATTTGAAAAGACATATGCATCCCAATGATCATATCAGCACTATTTATCATTGGCCAATTCATGGAAGCAACCTAAGTGTGCATCAGTAAATGAATGGATAAAGAATATACACATACACAATGGAAAATGGAATATTACTTCTACAAAAAGAATGAAATATTGCCACTTGCAGTAATGTGAATGGGCCTAGACATTATCATACTAAGTAAATCAGACAGAGAAAGAAAAACATTATATGATATTATTTATATGTGAAGTCTAAAAATGGTACAAGTGAACTTATTTACAAAACAAAAACAGACTCATAGACATACAAAACAAACCTAGAGNTTGCAGTAATGTGAATGGGCCTAGACATTATCATACTAAGTAAATCAGACAGAGAAAGAAAAACATTATATGATATTATTTATATGTGAAGTCTAAAAATGGTACAAGTGAACTTATTTACAAAACAAAAACAGACTCATAGACATACAAAACAAACCTAGAGTTATCAAAAGGAAAATGGCACAGGAATAAATCAGAAGTAAGGGATTAACGGATGTATACTACTATATGTAAAACAGATAAACAACAAGGATTTGCTGTATAGCACAGGAAACTACATTTAATATCTTGTCATAACCTGTAAGGAAAAAACTCTGGAAAAAAATACATATCTGAATCATTTTTCTGTACACCTGAAACTAATCGAATCTTGTGAATCAACTATACCTGAGTGAAAAATAATGTTGGGATGAGCAGACTTCCAAGTTTAGTACATTTATGGAGTGTCAAGGAAGATTCCTCTAAGGGAGTTTACTTTTTAAATTGAAGTATTGTTGGTTTATGATGAAGTTTTACTGAAGTTGAAACATGAAAATAGGGAGTAACCAAGGGAAATAGATGGGGAAACAAATTTCTGTCCTTTATCGAGCCCATCTTAGCATGATGGGAAACCTCTTGAGAAACCTATATGCAGATAAGGAAGCAACAGTTAGAACTGAACATGGAACAACAGACTGATTCCAAATAGGAAAAGGAGTACATCAAGGCTCTATGTTGTCATCCTGCTTATTTAACTTATATGCAGAGTACATCATGAGAAACCCTCGGCTGGAAGAAGCACAAGCTGGAATCAAGATTGCCAGAAGAAATATCAATAACCTCAGATATGCAGATGACACCACCCTTATAGCAGAAAGTGAAGAGGAACTCAAAAGCCTCTTGATGAAAGTGAAAGAGGAGAGCGAAAAAGTTGGCTTAAAGCTCAACATTCAGAAAACTAAGATCATGGCATCTGGTCCCATCACAGCATGGGAAATAGATGGGGAAACAGTGTCAGACTTTATTTTTTGGGCTCCAAAATCACTGCAGATGGTGACTGCAGCCATGAAATATAAAGACGCTTACTCCTTGGAAGGAAAGTTATGACCAACCTAGATAGCATATTCAAAAGCAGAGACATTACTTTGCCAACAAAGGTCCGTCTAGTCAAGGCTATGGTTTTTCCAGTGGTCATGTATGGATGTGAGAGTTGGACTGTGAAGAAAGCTGAGTGCTGAAGAATTGATGCTTTTGAACTGCAGTGTTGGAGAAGACTCTTGAGAGTCCCTTGGACTGCAAGGAGGTCCAACCAGTCCGTTCTAAAGACAATCAGTCCTGGGTGTTCTTTGGGAGGAATGATGCTAAAGCTGAAACTCCAGTACTTTGGCCACCTCATGCGAAGAGTTGACTCATTGGAAAAGGCTCTGATGCTGGGAGGGATTGGGGGCAGGAGAAGGGGATGACAGAGGATGAGATGGCTGGATGGCATCACCGAACTCGAAGAACATGAGTTTGAGTGAACTCCGGGAGTTGGTGATGGACAGGGAGGCGTGGCGTGCTGCGATTCATGGGGTCGCAAACAGTTGGACACGACTGAGTGACTGAACTGAACTGAAGGTCAGTTTGCTTTCATGGCTTTTATCTATGAGAAATGAATATTTCCTGCCATGACAGTAAGCAAGCATGTCACAGTCATCAGCAAAGATTTCAGCCCTAAGGGCACTTAGGAAGAGGAAGAATACCAACTATCAGACTGCAGCCGCTCCCTAGAGTGAGCCCTGAGGAAGGGAAGCTCAGAATGTGAAACGCAGGATACCTGCCCAGGATAGCAGAGGTGCATACGAAAGGATGGATTTCAGTGAACCCAGCCTCCTGTATCATCCCATAGAATACTGGAGTGAGCTGCCATTTCCTTCTCCAGAGGACCTTCCCAACCCAGGGATCGAACCCGGGTCTCCCTCATTGCAGGCAGATGCTTTAACCTCTGAGCCACCAGGAAAGCCTTCCCATACAGGGAAAACCATGGAATTCCTTCATGTGGAATATCTAATTTTCTTTCTTTCCAGTAGTCAAGACCCTTGAGAGTCCCTTGGACAGCAAGGAGATCAAACCAGTCAATCCTAAAGGAAATCAGTCCTGAATATTCATTGGAAGGAATGTTGCTGAAGCTTCAATAATTTGGACAACTGATGTAATAAGCCAACTCATTGGAAAAGACCTTGATGTTGGGAAAGATTGAGGGCAGTAGAGGGGGTGACAAAAGATGAGATGGTTACACAGCATCACTGACGATGGATATGAATTTGAGCAAACTCCAGGAGACAGTGAAGGGCAGGGAGCCTGGCGTGCTGCAGTCCACGAGGTTGCAAGGAGTCAGATATGACTTAGTGACTGAACAACAACAAATACAAAGAAAAGTGTTAAAATACTTAACCTGGGGTATCTGGTTTTCTTTAATTAAAAAAAAATCTTTTGATGTTCAGCCTACCTGCCCTTTATTACGAAACTTCTATATAACCAAGTTCCTCCCTTTGCCTCCTCAGAGCAGCTCTCTCAGGGTTATTTAAGATGCTGTCTCCTGGGTTTGAAGTCCTACAAATTCCCACCAAATAAAACATAAGTCTCAGCTTCAAGCTGTGAATATTTTTTTTAGTCAGCACCTATTTACAACATCAAAGGCTCTCCATGGCCACTGTAAATGATACACTTTCTCCACAATTGCTCTACTTGATTAGCAGTAAGTTGAATTCTCATTTATTAACACTTTCTCATCAAAGCAGTTTCCTACGTGGTCATGTTCACCTATGCACGTGTGTATGTAACACACACATGTACATATTAATACATACACATATTCTATTATTGATTCACCCACTCTCCTGTGAATTCTGATATTCTTAAAATATGGATTTTGTATGAATTTTTTTCTCCTTCCTCTCTTTCTATACGCTTTTCTTTCTTCTTTCCCCTTTGCCACTGAGTTTAGCCCTCCTGATAGCCCAGTTGGTATAGAATCTTCCTGCAATGCAGGAGACCCTGGTTCCATTCCTGGGTTGGGAAGATCCACTGGAGAAACGTTCGATTACCAACTCCAGTATTCTGGCCTGGAGAATTCCATGGATTGTATAGTCCATAGGTTGCAGAGTCGGATACGACTAAGTGACTTTCACGTTCACTGAAATTTGCACATAATAGAAACCAAATAAATCATTCTTGGCTAACTGATGCAATGAATAAATTATAACAGGGAAAAAGATTTTTTAACCCCTTAAAAAAAACTCACAGCCAAATATTTAAACATCTAAGAGTATTTTAAATTCTAGTTGTCACTAAAATTCCCACTCAAAAACCTCACACCATTTTTTAAATATTTATTTTTATTTTTTAAAAACATTTTGCTTTATATTGGTGTATAACCAATTAACAATGTTGTGATAGTTTCAAGTGGACAGGAAAGGGACTCAGTATAGACATAGATGTATCCAGACTCCCCCAAACTCCCTTCCCATTCAGGCTGCCACATAACACTGAGCAGAGTTCCCTGTGCTATACAGTACATGTCCAGCCTTAACTCACTATCTCTTCTCCCAATTCTTCCCCTCTGGGAACCATAAGTTTGTTCTCTAAATCTGTGAGCCTCATGCCAATTATAATCTAGAAAACTCTATAACATAAAGCTAATTCTGTTAAATGGTTGAAGTGAAGTGAAGTGAAGTGATGTTGCTCAGTCGTGTCCGATTTTTTGCGACCCCATGGGGTGTAGCCTACCAGGCTCCTCAGTCCACGGAATTTTCCAGGCAAGACTACTGGAGTGGGTTGCCATTTCCTTCTCCAGGGGATCTTCCCAACCCAGGGATCGAACCCGGGTCTCCTGCACTGCAGGCAGACACTTTACCGTCTGAGCTACTTAACTGGACAAAAATTACAGTCTCTAAAAACTTTAAATTTGAATCCCCAGTTCTGAGGATAGTTAAAGTCCCAGCCTGAGTGCTGCAGGAATAGCTATTTGAATTCAATTTACTATTGTGTGCAATATAAGGGCCAATTCCTTCCCCCCAGCATTTTGGACTTTGATATAATTCCTTATTCTGAATTAAATTTGCTTAAGTGTCAATATTTTGCAATCCAAATAGAAATTAGCTTTATGTGTGTTTACCCTAATAAAAGCAGCATTCAACAAAATTGTAATTGTTCTCATTTTGCTTCTATCAAACACTTTGAGTTTGAGTTTTATTTTAGAAACATATGTCTGTCAGCATCAGTAAACCCAAAGTGTTCCTACTTGTTGAGTGACTAAGTCATGTCTGAATCTTGGCGATCCCATGGACTGCAGCACGCCAGCTCCCCTGTCCTTCACTGTCTCCTGGAGTTTGCTCAGACTCATGTCCATTGAGTCAATGATGCTAAGCATCTTATCCTCTGCCACCCTCTTCTCCTTTTGCTTTCAATATTTCCCAGCACCAGGATCTTTTCCAATGAGTCGGCTCTTCACATCAAGTGGCCAAAGTATTGGAGCTTCAGCTTTAGCATCAGTCCTTCCAATGAAAATTCAGGGTTGATTTCCTTTAGGATTAACTGGTTTGATTTCTTACCTGTCCAAGAAACTCTCAAGGGTCTTCCGCACCACCACAATTCAAAAGCATTAATTCTTCAATGCTCAGCCTTCTTTATGGTCCAACTCTCACATCTATAAATGACAACTGGAAAAATCATAGCTTTGATTATACAGACCTTTGTCAGCAAAGTGATGCCTCTGCTTTTTAATATGCTGTCTAGTTTTGCCATAGCTTTCCTTCCACGGAGCAAGCATCTTTTAATTTCATGGCTGCAATCACTGTCTGCAGTGATTTTGGAGCCCAAGAAAAGAAAATCTGTCACTGTTTCCATTTTTTCACCTCCCATTTGCCATGATGATGAGACTGGATGTCATGATCTTAATTTTTCGAATGTTTGGTTTTAAGCCAGCTTTTCACTCTCTCTTTCTACCCTCATGATGAGGCTATTTAGTTCCTCTTCACTTTCTACCACTAAAGTGATATCATCTGCATATCTGAAGTTGTTGATATTTCTCACAACAGTCTTGATTCCAGCTTGTGGTTCATCCAGCCTGGCATTTTGCAGAACAAAAGCCTTAATTATCAAGTGGATCCATCACAACCTGCTTTTACTCTTGGTTTCTTCCTTTCTTCTAACCTGAAAAAGTAACGTAATATAATCAAAAGAATACTGGGTCTTGAGAGCATTTGATTTGGAACCAAGCTCCATATGGGACATTGGTTGCTTACCATGTATCAAGGGCTCTTCTATGTACTTCTCAAACATGATCTCAGTTAATACCTGTAAAAACTCATCTCCCCATTTTGCAAATAAGGAAACTGAGGCCTAAAGAGATCAAATAATATGCTCAGGATCACACAGCTAGAGAGTAAAATGTTAATCCCAATTCATGAAACAAAGTTGCAGGTTCCACTGCTCTTAATCCCTACTCACTGGATGCTGTAAACTGGAAGTGGCACCTCTGATTCAGGGACCATACAACTGATTCAAGCCCATTGATATTAGTGGCTCACATATCCCTGACCCCTAAACTTGTCTTCTTTCTGACCTGAGCAAAAATCACCTAAAACTAGTATGTCGGCACCTTTCCAGAGATCCAACTCACATAATCCTGCAAAATAAATACTGAACCAGCCATGAGGAGCAGTCTGCTTGCCAAGCTCACTCTCAGAAGTTTGGCAGGCTGAGTGTCCCAGGACAGCTCTGTAGGCCCAAGTTCTGGAGCTCTTCATGGCCTCTGGTTGACCACACATGAGGTTCAAAGGGCCAGGGAATGTCCCAAAGGGCATCGCCATCAGGCCTGCAGGCAAAGGCTCCAAAAGTTTAGCAATCCCTGATTCACAGGACAAAGCAAGAGCCCCTATTTCCTGGGTCTTAGGACAATATTGTTATTAGTCCAATGTCTAGCCATGAGGGGGAGGTTGACCTGAGAGCAGGGAAGAGTGATACAAAGACCATACTGGCAACATGCACATTCCCAGGGGTCAGATCACCCCCCTGTGCTTTTCATGACTTGAAGCACTTTGCTGTCCATCCACTAAAGCTTGCCTATTCTTGCTTAGGCAATTTTGAGACAAGTACCTGTCTCTTGAAACAGAATTCTGAAGATTGCACCGATGAAAAGTTTCATACTGCTGATTTTTCTAGGGTTTGGCTTTGTTTAAAAAAAAAATTCAGAGGGCTGAAGCCAATTAAGTTTAGAAGCTGAGAGTGTAAGATTATGAATCAGGACACTGAGAACTGGTTCCCATCTGCAGCTTCCTAACTGCATGACTGTTAGCAAGTTATTTCACTTTCCTTGTTCAGTTTACTCACCCTGTTTAAAATTGCACATACACACACATTCACTGACACTCGCTATCTCCCTTTCTTGTTCTATTTTTCCCATAATACTTTTCACTTCCAATATACTAAATAATTTACTTATTCATTTTGCTAATTGCCCTTCCTACTAAAACATGAGCTCCATACAGATGCAGCTGGATTTCCCTGGTTTAGAATGGAATTCAGTACATATTTGTGACAGTTGCTGTTGGATGTATTATGTGAGTTGATTAGACCATATCAGTAGTTACCCTTTTGAGATTCTACAAACACTGTGAATCCAGGATGACAGTATTAGAAAGGCCTTAGACTAATTTAAATAGTACTAAAAGCATAATGGAGATGATACATTTCAACTATCATGATGCTCCTCTAACACATCCACTATTTCATTAAGCCAGAGAATTTAATGTTGATTAAAATTGCTACTTATAATCAGTTTTCAATATCTTCATAAGTTATATGTGTCTCTAGTGAAAATGACAATGTCATTAGTATGACCCAAAGTGCAGTTTTTTGAGTAAGCAAAACAAGGGAGATGATGGAAGAAAAAAGCTGTTAAAGAATTATTTGGTTTGTGACTTTTCTCAACTTAACTAATCTTCTCAAACCATATTCTTCTACCTTAGAAATGGTCATGGCATAAGATAGCACACATATATAGCCTAATATGTGTTCAATAAATGTCAGATCCTTATCCCTTTACATGGTGGAGAGCATCCTTTCCCAGCCTTAGAATCAAGGATTTTACGTTGCTGGAATTTTACAAGTATACAGTTCAGTCAGTTCAGTTCAGTCAGTTCAGTTCAGTCACTCAGTCATGTCTGACTCTTTGGAACCCCATGAATCACAGCATGCCAAGCCTCCGTGTCCATCACCAACTCCCGGAGTTTACTCAGACTCATGTCCAAAGAGTTGGTGATGCCATCCAGCCATTTCATCCTCTGTCATCCCCTTCTCCTCCTGCCCCCAGTCCCACCCAGCATCAGAGTCTTTTCCAATGAGTCAGCTCTTCGCATGAGGTGGCCAAAGTACTGGAGTTTCAGCTTCAGCATCAGTTCTTCCAATGAACACCCAGGACTAATCTCCTTTAGGATGGACTGGTTGGACCTCCTTGCAGTCCAAGGGACTCTCAAGAGTCTTCTCCAACACCACACTTCAAAAGCATCAATTCTTCGGTGCTCAGCTTTCTTCACAGTCCAACTCTCACATCCATACATGACCACTGGAAAAACCATAGCCTTGACTAGACAGACCTTTGTTGGCAAAGTAATGTCTCTGCTTTTTAATATGTTATATAGGTTGGTCATAACTTTCCTTCCAAGGAGTAAGCGTCTTTTTATTTCATGGCTGAAATCACCATTTGCAGTGATTTTGGAGCCCCCCAAAATAAAGTCTGACACTGTTTCCACTGTTTCCCCATCTATTTCCCATGAAGTGATGGGACCGGATGCCATGATCTTAGTTTTCTGAATGTTGAGCTTTAAGCCAACTTTTTCACTCTCCTCTTTCACTTTCATCAAGAATTCAGTTCAGTCCCATTCAGTCGCTCAGTCGTTTCCAGCTCTCTGCAACCCCATGAGCTGCAGCACGCCAGGACTCCCTGTCCATCACCAACTCCCGGAGTTCACTCAGACTCAGGTCCATCAAAGCAGTGATGCCATCCAGCCATCTCATCCTCTGTCGTCCCCTTCTCCTCCTGCCCCCAATCCCTCCCAGCATCAGAATCTTTTCTAACGAGTCAACTCTTTGCATGAGGTGGCCAGAGTACTGGAGTTTTAACTTTAGCATCATTCCTTCCAAAGAAATCCCAGGGCTGATCTCCTTCAGAATGGACTGGTTGGATCTCCTTGCAATCATCAAGAGTTAAACTTGTTTAAATACAGAATTCTAAAATATTGTGTTCTCAGCTTAAGAATTCATGTTTAAAAAACTTTCAACAGACATGTAAAATTCAATGAATTTTCACCAAACAAGCATGGACTCAGTCCTCATAACAACACTGCAAATTAGGTTGAGGAGAGAGCTCAGAAAGGGGAGTAAAGTTCCATAGCAAGAACACAGAATCAGCTGAACTCTCTGATTCTAAGGATAAACAACCATTAAGGGGGCATTCACTTGATAGTTTATTACTGATTACAAAAGAGATAGTAGGCAGAGGTGGAGGAATGGGAAATGGGCTCAGAAGCAGCAGAGTAAGGGACATTGGAAGGAAAAGTGACAGAGCAGGTAAGTATTACTGTCTTTGTTCAGTCACCAAGTTGTATCTGACACTTTGCAACCCCATGGACTGCAGCACACCAGGCTCCCCTGTCTTTCACTGTCTCCCATAGTTTCCTCAGATTCATGTCCATTGAGTAGGTGATGGTATCTAATCATCTCATCCTCTGCCACTCCCTTCTCCTTTTGCCTTCAATCTTTCCCAGCATTAGGATCTGGGATACTAATAACTTTGACCACCTGATGCAAGAGCATTTTTGCATCAGGTGGCCAAAGTATTAGAGCTTTAGCTTCAACATCAGTCCTTCCAGTGAATATTTTGGGTTGATTTCCTTTAGAATTGACTGGTTTGATCTCCTTGCAGTCCAGAGGATACTCAAGGTTTTTCTCCAGCATAACAATTCGAGAGCATCAGTTCTTCGGGGTTCAGCCTTCCTTTTGGTCCAACTCTCACATCCATACATGACTACTGGAAAAACCATAGCTTTGACTAGATGGACCTTTGTTGGCACAGTGATGTCTCTACTGTTTAATATGATGTCTGTGTTTGTCATAGCTTTTCTTCCAAGGAGCAAGGGTCTTTTAATTTCATGGCTGCAATCACCATGTACTTTGATTTTGGAGCCCAAGAAAATATTTATCACTGTTTCTACTTTGTTCCCTTCTATTTGCCATGAAGTGTTGGGACTGGATATCATGATCTTAGGTTTTGAATGTTGAGTTTTAAGCCAACTTTTTCACTTTCCTCTTTCACCCTCAAGAAACTCTTTAGTTCTTCTTCATTTTCTATTAAAATGCTATCATCTGCATATCTGAGGTTGTTAATATTTCTCCTGGCAATCTTGACTCTAGCTTGTGATTCATCCAGCTAGGCATTTCACATGATGTACTCTGCATAGAAGTTAAATAAACAGGGTAACAATATACAGCTTTGACATACCCCTTTCCTAATTTTGGATCAGTCAGTTCTTCCAGGTCTGATTCTAACTGTTGCTTCTTGACCTGCATACACGTTTCTCAGGAGTCAGGTCAGATGTTCTGGTATTACTGTCTCTTTAAGAATTTTCCACAGTTTGTTGTGATCCACGCAGTCAAAGCTTTAGTGTAGTCAATGAAGCAGAAGTAGATGTTTTTCTGGAACTCCCTTGCTTTCTCTATGATCCAAAGAATGTTGGCAATTTAAATATTTTAGCTAATGATCTTAATTTTTAGTACTGACTGAACACTTGCTACATGCAAGGCGCTGAGTGCTTTATATAGATCAATCTTCTCAAAGCTTTTCATCTTTAACCCCCCACGCCAATGAGAAAACTAAAGCACAAAGAAGTTAAATACATTTCCAAGGTCTCATAGGTATTGAAATGGCCACTGTGAACTCCCTTGAGCTCACCAAGCCTTAACTTTCGATATTCCATGCAATACTCAGAGGTTTAATACCTATTCAGCAGTCAGTGGACTAGCAGTATTGTTCCTACTGCCAAGCATCTTGAAGAATCTAACTCAATGATCTTCTAAGATGAGACTTATGAGTATGATCCATGCAAGCAGAGGCTGGTAACTAGTAAAAATCAACAGGAACCGTTAACAATTTGGACACTGCAAAAAAAAAAACAAAAATACAAAAACCACAAATAGAAAACAGTAAGGAATATAAAATAATACAGGAGACAAATACCAAAAGTGTATACAAAATAATACAGATTTGTTTTCTAATAGGATCATTCAAAAACAAAACACCAGAGCTGCCGTTGCAGGGGGAAAGCAGAGTGAATCCACAAGTGCTGAATGATGCTTCTAGGTAATAGCCACTTGCTTCCGGCTATGTCATTTTATTTTCACATCTGTCATGCCATGGGCATATATTACATTGCTTTTATAGATGAGAAAACTGAGGCACAGGTATGTTTTCTGCCTCACCCAAGGGCATTGGTCTAGCAAGGAAGAGAGTTTCATTTGAATTCAGGTCTATCTCCAAAGCCTTGTCTGTCTCTTTCCCTTTCAAGACTATATCAAGAAAGAAACGCAATTGTGCCTCTGCTACGAGTCAGGCTGTCCAGTGGGTACAAAATGGAGGCTACTATGATACGATGTCTTATGTATGGTGTGGCACCAAGTTACATTTCAGGTTGGCATAGAGAATTTACATAAACCTTGATCTTTATAGTTATCATCTGTAAAATTTTAATAATAGTAATAATGATTATAATAACAAAACCAACCTTACAAGATCATCACAGGGATTACAAAAGCTAGCACATATAAAATTCTCCACATCTAATCAGCATTTATACAGGTTTGTGCTCTCACTAAAATTAGTGAACTGGTCTTGGATTTTCCACTGAGCAGCTGAGAGGTTTTGGTGAGTTGATTCCTCTCCTCTAGGCTTCTGTCTTTCCATCCACACAGGGCAGTAGACCAGATGCCTTTAGGAAGGGCCCACCCCCAAAAGGCACAAGGGAGATCTCAAACAGGGGCTAGCAAATATCCACTATCATGAGAGGGTAGTGAAGGGGAAGAAATAAACCTTGATCTACTCTCTGATACAACAGGAGACCTAACCCTCACCACCCACCTCGCTGGGATCTGGGAAGGATTAATGAGACATAATGCTCAGTGTTCTGCCGAGAGCTATTACTGCCTTACAGAGGGAAAAATCCCATTGTTGCCAGCAAACAAGACTGACAATTTGATGAGGTGTGAATATTTTTAGTGTAACAGTATGTAAACACTGCTTTTTTTCATCCAAGTCATCATTCTGTGCACACACCCTTATGCATTTTTATGAGGCCATTTTCTCCATGGCTGTAAATATTCTATGCTTGCCCTTTTCCAGGAGCTCAAAGAATGTGCTGATCAGGGGCCCCCGCTGAACCTCTGAGCTGATTCCTAAGGCTCACCACATTCTCTGGGAGAAATGTTAATAGGCATATTCACATTTCATGCTGATGTGCTTGCTTCCTTCTGGCCAATACAAATTGTACCAGGCAAGGCCAGGGGCAAAAGAAGTTCTCTCTGGGAGAAGGTTCAAGCTGTCTGGCAGTGATAAATAGGAAGCAACATCACGAGTACCAAGATGTAAAACGGAAAAAGGCAGGAAGCCTGGTTCCAAGTTCTGTCCCTGGAGCACTTGCTTAAAAAAGCAGAAGACTAAATCCGCAAATGGATACCTTTTCTTTTTTCATTTTTATGTAGACCATTTTTAAAGTCATTATAGAGTTTGTTACAGTATTGTTTCTGTTTTATATTTTAGTATTTTGGCCACAAGGCATATGGGATCTAGGTCCCCAACCAGGGATCAAATCCAAACCCCCTGCATTGGAAGGTGGAGTCTCAACCACTAGACCACCAGGGAAGTTCCAAACCAGTACCTTTTTGAAAAACAATTCCACCATTCATTCCTTTGACAGGCATTTACTGGGCACTAAGTGCCAGATCCTGCACCACTGACTAGGATATAAGAGTGAAAAGAACTTAGCTCCAGCCTTCACAGGGATTGTATTTCAGTGAGGAACCTGACGATGACAGGTTAGGGCTAAGTGTTCAGGACATGAGCTCTCTTCCCTCCCATCCCTCTGTCCATAAAACCTCTGAAGTGGCATCTTTCTCTACATCTGGTAAGGAGGTGGCTTGTCTCATATCTTCCTTGGATGTGCACGCATGGCAACTGTCTCCACGCTTGATATCTGTGCCACAATCTCACATCTAAGACTCTAGGTCCTTGATAGTCTGGTACTCTGTTACCGCTCTGATGGGCCTTAAGCCATGAGTGAACGAGGGGCAGGTCAGGCTCCCCCTCAACACTGCTGCATTTCCTGCAAGACCACTACACAGAGAAACATGCACAAATCTAAAGTCACTGAAGAGTGACAGTCACAGAAAGTGAACATAGAAACACACACTGGAGATCCAACCAGTCCATCCTCAAGGAAATCAACCTTGAATATTCATCGGAAGGACTGCTGCTGAAGCCGAAGCTTCAATACTTTGGCACCTGATGCGAAGAGTCAACTCACTGGAAACGACCCTGATGCTGGGAAAGATTGAGGGCAGGAAGAGAAAAGGGTGACAGAGGATGAGATAGTTGGATGGCATCACTGACACGTGGACATGAGTTTGAGTCAACTCTGGGAGATGCTGAAGGACAGGGAAGCCTGGCCTGCCGAAGTGCATGAGGTGGAAAAGAGTCAGACATGACTGAGTGACTGAACAACACCAAAAGCAGTGAATCCTGCCATGTCTACCTCCAGAACACCCCCAAAACAGCCGCTTCCCCTACCGCCAGTGAGAGCACCTTAATCCCAGCAACTCACTATGATTGTAATTTGATAAGATAGACGCATAACAGATTTTTCAGATTCTACATTTTACCCTCCTATCCCCTAAAACCTATTCTCCCTCACAAACAGGACAAGTTTAGTAAATGTTATACAGATCACATCTGTATTGCATGAACTCTCTCATATTTCTGTAACTAGAACACAAAATCTTCACCATGGTTTTCAAGATCTGGTCTTGCTGACCTCCGCCAATCTCTCTCTGACCTTTCTCTCTCTTACCATCTGGATCCAAATCACCAGCCCTTTCAGTACCTAGAAGATGCTCAGTTTGTTTCCACCTTTGGGTCCATGCGTTAGCTGTTATTCTGTCTGGAATCCACTGTTTCACGATCTTCACGTGACTGATGCCTTTATATCGTGTCTCAGTTCTAATGTCCCCCCGCACCACTGACCATCCAATTAATCCTGCATCCCTTGAGATACTCTCTAATAAACCGGCTTTTTTTTCTTGCATAGCTGTTATCATGATCTTAACACACCTTGCACATTTCTTTGCTTTTGTATGTATTGTATGTCTTGCCCTACCAGATTTCTAAGCCCCATTAGGAAAAGCATCTTGCTGTCTATAGACTCTCTGTGTCTAAGCACCTGGTAGGCTCCAAAAGACAGTGGCTTAATACGTGAATGGATAGCTTAATAATATAAAGGAAAACTGCAAAAAAAAAGAACTGTTCACATTTCTCATACTGTTCACCAATCTATAGTTCAGAATGAAAGTGAAAGTGTTGGTCGCTCAGTCATGTCTGACTCCATGGAATTCTCCAGGCAAGAATACTAGAATGGATAGCCATTCCCTTCCCCAGGGGATCTTCCCAACCCAGGGGTTGAACCCAGGTCTCCTGTATTGCAGGCAGATTCTTTACCAACTGAGCTTCTAGAGAAGCCCATAGGTTCGAATACAACCTCTTAAAGCATTCACTGCTGCTTCCTGGCCTTTACGCGCAAAGGGTGGTCTAGACACCGAATCTGCATCCTGCCGGTGCCTGACCCTTGTGCTCTCCCCCAGGTACTCAGGGACAGGCAGCCAGCATGCAGCAGCGTGTCTTCTAAAGTCTGAACCTTTCACTCCAAAGTTTCAGCAAGAAATTTCAAGATAACTGCTGACCTTCAACACTTATCATAACCCTGCAGCCCCTTCAAATTATATTCTCCTGAATAAGATGCAGAAATGCCTCCTCATTCTTCTTAATCATCAAATGAAAGATATTAGATAGAGAAAACAGGCAAACACATAATTTCTGTGGATAAATATCAGTTCTCAAACACAATGCTGTCTAAATCCACCTTAAGTAAGGGGGATATTTTTCAACAGCAATGATATCTACAAGTTGTTATCATCCATTCGTTACAATACATTCCAATATTATGGACAGCAGTGGCTACTTGCCTTAGACTGTGCCCTGGGTCCTCAGTGACTTGTGGAAAACCAGGCTCCAGGTGCTTCCCTGGGCTTCCCAGGTGGCACAGGGGTTAAGAATCTGCCTGTCAATGCAGGAGATGCACGAGACATGGGTTCAACCCCTGGGTTGGGAAGGTCCTCTGGAAAAGGAGACAGCACCCCACTTTAGTACTCTTGCCAGGAAAATCCCAAGGACAGAGGAGCCTGGCGGGCTAGAGTCCATGAGGTCACAAAGAGTCGGACACGACTGAGTGGTTGAGCTCAGCAGGCTCTGTACAGAATCTTCTGTTCTATTGACCACCCTTAACTATGACGAGGCCAGTAGATTTGAAATTATTTTATTTATTTATTTTTTTACTCTTTGATCCAGAGCATTTCTTTTCTATTTTTTTAATTAACTTGAATTTCTTTTTAGTCTTTACTGAATTTGTTACACTATTGCTTCTGTACTATATTTTGGGGTGTTTTTTTTTTTTGTCTGTGATGCATGTAGGATCTTAGCTCCCCAACTAGGAATCAAACCCACACTCCTTGCATTAGAAGGCAAATTCTTAGCCACTAGACTGCCAGAGAGGCCCCCAAGGCACTTCCGTGGTAGATTATGTTCCTGCTCTCTTGAGACACAGAGCACCGTATGAGAATCCCTCTGTCCAAACTAGGAAGGAGGATTATTTTCCTCAGGAGGAGTTACTTGTTCTTCAAGGTACTGTTGGGAGAGGTAAACACTGAGTGCTTTGGTTCCTGGGAGGAGGGGCCATGGACAGAGCCCAGAGTGATAGCTGGGGGTGGCAGAAATGAGTAAGAGATTTGCGAATGTTTCCCAGGCAGGTGATACTGGATCCAGTCCTGAATAGCCAGTAGAATTACTAGAAAGAAAAAAAGAAGAGAATTTCAGACAGAATCAGCATGGGCAAAACCCTGAAGGCAGGTGAGAGCATGCAAGGCCCTGAGAACCCAGGAAATTTTGCAGCCTAAGCATAAGGAGGCAGAAGGCAGGAGTGGCAATAGATGTGTCAAAGAAGCAGGAAAAGTTCCTATCATAAATAACCTGGAGTCTCATGATAAGAAGTCCAAACACTTCTCTGAAAACAAAAGCAAAAGCATGAAGTGATTCACAGAGAGGAGGCTGGAGTTTAGATCTCAGGATTTCATTTTTGTACTGAAGCTTTCAGAGCCAACACCCATCTCTGTAGGTGGGCATCGTGTCAGGCTCTGTTCTCCTCCCTGGATGTCTATACCTGAGCACCAAGTCATCATCAGGGACCAGGATTTCCAAGAATCAACCACAAGACCATAACCTGAGAAACAGGTTTGTGTTCTTCACTATGAGAGAGCCTAATTGAAGTTCCCAGTAATTAAAATAAGCAAATGCTACTTACATAATGCATTGTTAATTAGGCTGCTTGTGTTTCCGAATGTCTTATTTAAATGGATTGTGATATTTGGAGGGGATTTTTGGTGTCAGTGGCGTCTTCCTCTGTCTTATGCGTGACTGTTGATCCTTATCCAAAACAAATTGAGGTCTGCTGGCTAATATTTATGCGATAGGTCTGACATTTTCATTCTTAAGGTTATTAATCAGCTGCTGTATACCAACTCAGGTTCACATGGGAAAAAGTAACTCTTACATATTATCCACGCCTGCTCTTCAAGGCTTCTAAATATCACCCGTGTGTTGAACCATTGTCCTTCCGGATAATATTCCCAGCAAGTCAAGTGAAGAAAACATCAATGTTTAGTTGTGTTAACCTGTCTACCCTCACTGCACATGTAAAATACACCTGCTGTATACATGGGAAAAATAGAGATAAAGGGTGATTATCAGTCACCCTGCCTTTAGAAGCCCTGCCAGGTATGAACATTGAAGGACACTTCAAAGGTTTCTGTTTTCCCCTAGTTCTTCTCCTGTGTGGTTCTGTTACCTTGAACATGCTTTTCAGCAGTCCTGAATTCCTCCTTGTCCATAAAGTGGGCTGCATGCTGCTCCTGCTGCTGCTAAGTTGCTTCAGTCATGTTCGACTCTGTGCAACCCCATAGATGGCAGCCTATCAGACTCCTCCATCCCTGGTATTCTCCAGGCAAGAATACTGGAGTGGGTTGCCATTTCCTTCTCCAATGCATGCATGCATGCTAAGTCATTTCAGCCGTGTCTGATTCTGTGTGACCCTATGGACAGCAGCCCACCAGGCTCCTCTGTCCACGGGATTCTCTAAGCAAGAATGCTGGAGTGGGTTGCCATTTCCTTCTCCAAGTGGGCTGATTGAGTAGGGCTGAAGGGAAGGTTCCCATCAAGATGGAAAGTAAGTGTTCTAATTAGGAAGCAGTGCTGTTATTCTTGGGCTTTCCAGGTGGCGCTAGTGGTAAAGAATCTGCCTGCCAATGCAAGAGACACGGGTTCAATCCCTTGTTTGGGATGATCCCCTGGAAAAGTATGGCAACCCATTCTAGCTTTCTTGCCTGATGAATCCCATGGACAGAGGAGCCTGGTGGGCTACAGTGTATAGGGTCGCAAAGAGTTGGACACAACTGAAGGGTTTTAGCACTCACACACACATGCATACATGCTATTATTCTTAACATCACCGCCACTACAATATTAGCTTAAAAAAATCCTTCACCTCTCTAGGAAACCTTCTCTGACCCTTCTGTCCTCTGAAGTGCTATCTCAGGAAACCAAGTTTCTTTAGGGTAGGACTATTCACACCATTTTTTTTTATTAATATATAACTGACTTACAATGTTATATTAATTTTCAGGCTTACAGCATAGTGATTCAATATTTTTATTCATTACAAAATGATCACCTGCAGAAGTCTGTGCTCAGGCACTCAGTCATGTCCGATTCTTGGCAACCCCATAGCCTGCCAGGCTCCTCTGTCCATGGGGATTCTTCAGGCCAGAGTACTAGAGTGGGCTGCCATGCCCTCCTCCAGGGGATCTTCCCAATCCAGGGATCAAACCCAGGTCTCTCACATTTCAGGTGGGATCTTTACCATCTGAGCCATCAGGAAATCCCAGGAATACTGGAGTAGGTATCCTATCCTTTCTCCAGGGGATCTTCCTGACCCAGGAATCAAGCCAGGGTCTCCTGCATTGCAGGCAGATTCTTTACTATCTGAGCTACAGAGACGCCCTAGTGGAAGTCTAGATATGATAAAAAGTTATTAGAATATGATTGACTCTATCCCTTATGCTGTACACTAAATTCCTATGACAATTATTTTATAACTGAAAACTTGTACCTCTAAATCCCCTTCACCTGTTTGTCCATCCCCTCTAGCAACTACTAGTTTTTTCTTTGTATTTATAGGTCTGTTTTTATATTATGTTGTTCATTTTGGATATACATTAAATTATAATGTATATACTGTATATATGTGTAGACATATATTGTATATATTCCTTCTCCATCCACCTATTAGTTGACACTCAAGTTTCTTCCATATCTTGACTATTATCAGTAATGTTGCAATGAACATTGGGATGCATATATCTTTTCAAAGTAGTATTTTTGTTTTCTTCAGATAAAAACCCAGAAATGGAACTGCTAGATAATATGGTAGTTCTATTTTTATTTTTTTTAAGGAAACATTGTTTTCCATAGAGGCTGTACCAATTTGCATTCCCACAAATAGTGCACAAAGATTCCCTTTTCTCCTCATTCTTGTTAACATTTGCTATTTCTTGTCTCTTTGATGGCAGCCATTCTGACAGTTTTGAGGTGTTATCTCACGCCTCATTTTAATCCACTGTTTATTGAGTCTCAGCTGTACTGGTAGTTCTTTAAAACAGTCATTGTATTTTTCATCATTGTCCTTTTAAGATCATTCACATTGTCTAGCACATGTTCATAAATATTGTGACTAAAGATGAAATTAATAAAATGCACTAAAAGTTGTATGATTTCATGTGGGTCATAAGGGATAACCAAGATATGTACACTTATCAAGGTGTACATTTATTTCAGCCAACTTTCTTCATTTCTTGCTATCTATCTGACATCTTAGTAGATGGGCTCCATAAACAATGAAAAGGAGCTTTACAGTTATAATATATGAAAATCAGAATACATTTTTCAAAAAAGAGATGAAACTCAAGAATCAAGCTTATGAAAAAGAGATCCATCTTTGAACCTGTCTAGCAAAGGAATGGAACAAGATTCTCTTGGGAAAGATAGAAAACACTGTGAATGAAAGCAGGAAAAGTACATTAAGGGTCTATCAGAAAAGGCTCTAAATACCAGTCTAAGGAATTTTGATTGTCACCTGGGCATAAAGAGGAGGAACAAAAATTTCTGAACAAAAGAATGAGGGGAAGCACACTTCACAGGCCCTTGCCAGGCACCCATTAAGTTCAACAGTTGTCTAAGATGCTTGCTTACACAACTTGGAAGCAGATGATACTGTGGGGAAGGTCTCTATGGTTTCTCTTTCCTTTATTGGATAAGCTGAACTATATTCTCCTTCCACCTGCTGGTTACTATTGAACCGCCTGGAATTCAGCTCAGATCTGGTACTTAAATATGAAATAAGTCAGAGAAAAACAAATAAATAAGGTGAAATGAACCACCCTTCTCCAAAAACAGTAATTCTTCCCTGTCTGGCAATCTCAGCCTACATACTCACTGCCTTCCTTCCTCTCTGTTTCCTTTTTCCTGTTGAGAAGGGTTAATGGACTATCAGAGAAACAATGGACCCAGTGGTGGATCCAGCCTTCATGGGGCTTACACTACCCTAATACTTGTACAAATATACCATTGCAAATTTCGATGAGGGCTATGAAGGAAAAGTGTTGGGTACTAAGAAAGGATATAACAAGGTAATCTAATCTCTTCTCAGAAGTCAGGGATATCTTTACTAGGAAAGTGTTGCTTAAACGTCAGCACTAAATACAAACATCATTTACATGTGTGAGCTCATGCATGCACATGTGTGTGAGGAGGGCAGTAACATTCATAGAACAGGACAATAGTGTGTAAACACATCCTTAGGCATGAGGAAAGATGGGTCTCGAACAGTTACAGAATCAGATCACATTCAATAAACATTTGTGCTGTTTGCTAGGACTTTCAAGCAATAAGAAGAAGGCAATGCAAATCTCTGATCTTAAGAATAGTACAATGAGATTCATAAATGATCAGAGAAATTGAGATGTAACAAAGTCATGTAAAATAATAACAAATTTGACTTTCTGTGCATTTTCCACATCCCACATAGCTCTATAAGCATATTATTCCAATGTAGTATTTCATTTTCCTAGTAACTCTAAGAAATTCTCTTTTTAATTCCAACACTATAGATGAGAACATCAAGGCTAAGAGATAATTAAGTGTCTGTTGTCTAAGTTGGCATGGGCAGTAAATGGTAAAGATCAGATTCAATCACAGAAATATTTGAGTTCAAAGTTGCTATCAGAAGCATGAAACATATTCTTCTAATAAATAGTTAAAATTTATGATGTGCAAGGCATGCTGGTTCTAAACATTACCCTCAAGAAGCTGACATTATAGGTTCTAGTGTAGGAGACACACAACGAGGCAAAACATGTGTGCTAAGTCGTTTCAGTCAAGTCTGACTCTTTGTGACCTCATGGACTGTAGACTGCCAGGCTCCTCTGTCCGTGGGATTCTCCAGGCAAGAATACTTGAGTGGATTGCCATGCCCTCTTCCAGGGGATCTTCCTGACTCAGGGGTTGAACCTATGTCTCTTATGCCTCCTGCATTGGCAGGCAGATTCTTTACCACATTATTTTAATCAGTTGTAAGTATGATTTAAATATAATAAAATGGACCAATATAAGTTTAAGATTAGGTGAGTTCTGAGAAAGAAATAGAGTCATGTAACTACTGCTGTCTTCAGGATTTAGAACATTTCTGCTACTCCAGAAAGTAACTGCACGTCTCTTTCAAATCAATCTCATACTCTACCCATGACTCCTAGCAACGAGTGACCTGTTATTTGTCACTAAGGCTTTGCTTTTTTTTTTTAATTTAATAAAAACAGAATCACATGATGTGTAGTCTATTTTTATCTAGCTTCTTTTGTCTAGCATGATATTTTGAGGTTTATTCCATGTTGTTGAGTGTACGAATAACATCTTCCTTTTCATTGCTGAGTGTTGTCTTATTGAATCAGTGCACCACAATTTGTTTCTCCATTCAGCAGTTAATGGACATTTGGTTTATATCTAGTTTTCACTTATTAAGAATAGAGTTGCTACAAACAGAAAAATATTTGTATGGACATATGCTTTTATTTCTCTTCAGTAAATACCCAGGAATGAGATTTTTTGATTGTATAATTAGAGTATATTTTACTGTGCAAGAAACTTGCCAAGCAGGCCTGTCATCCACCAACCAAATCCTTCCCGTGTCTTCAACCTCTTCTCTCTGTTCCTGTCATTTCCTTCCTTTAGTGAAGACTATATGGCCAAAGGGGGATGTATCAGTAGAAAATTTCATTTGCTTGCATTGCTCTCTTCTTGTTGCTCAGAAACTCAGGCCCCTTCTGAAGTTCACGCCATCAAATCACTCCACTTTCTACAACACACCTATGAGGCTCTCATCTAACACCCTCCTGCGCAAGCTCCTATTTCATTGAAGGTAGAAATGTCTGTACCTCTCTCTTCTCTATCACTATTCTTTTCACCATATATTTCTTGCTCAATAAATACTTACGGAGGACTTATTTTGTGTCAGGCACAGCTCTGGCTATTTGTTCAGAAGCTCAGTCATGTCTGACTGTTTGAGACCCCATGAACTGCAGCATGCCAGGCTTCCTCATCCTTCACCATCTCCATGCTCAAACTCATGTCCATTGAGTCGGTGATGCCATCCAACCATCTCATCCTCTGTTGTCCCCTTCTGCCTCTGCCTTCAATCTTTCCCAGCTTCAGGGTTTTTACTAATGAGTTAGCCCTTCCCATCAAGTGGCCAAAGTATTGGGGTTTCACCTTCAGCATCAGTCAGGAAATCACGGTTGATTTCCTTAGGACTGACTGGTTTGATCTCTTTGCAGTCTAAGGGACTCTCAAGAGTCTTTCCCAATACTACAGATCAAAAGCATCAGTTCTTCAGTGCTCAGACTTCTTTATGGTCCAACTCTCACATCCAAACAGGACTATTGGAAAAACCAAAGCTTTGACTATGTGGAACTTTGATAGCAAAGTAATGTTTCTGCTTTTTAATGTGCTGTCATAGTTTATTTCCAAGGAGCAAGGATTTTTTTTTTAATTTCATGGCTGCAGTCTCCATCTGTAGTAATTTTGGAGCCCAGGAAAATGAAGTCTGTTACTGTTTCCAGTTTACCCATTGTTTACCATGAAGTGATGGGACCAGATGCCATGAACTTGGTTTTTTGGATGTTGAGTTTTAAGCCAACTTTCTCACTCTCCTCTTTCACCTTCATCAAGAAGCTCTGCAGTTCCCCTTTGTTTTCTGCCATAAGGGTGGTGTCATCTGCATATCTGAGGTTATGGATATCCTCCCAGGAATCTTGATTCCAGTTTGTGCTCTGGCTATTGGGAATATACAAAATAGACAAATAAATAGCAATAGACATAAAGAAGATCAAAATCCTAGCATGTATTCTATTGAGGAGATAGATAGATACATACACTCTCAAACATATGTACATGCATGCTATACTTTTCTGAGAAAAGCAAAGCTGAAAGGGGGATTGGCAGCTCGTTGAGAGGTGAGAAGGAACATTGGTCTGACTTTTAATAGTATATTAAAGAAAGGTGCCAAGAAGGTGACAGTTGAGTAAGATGACAGGTGACAGAGAAGGTCCTGCAAATGTGTGCAGAAAAAGACTGCACACAGAAAACAATATGTGTAGCATCAACAACAGATATAAAATTCTTGAGTCTAGAATATTCCTGGCACATTCAAGAAACAGTGAGAAGGCCAGTGTGGCTGGAACAGAGCAAGTAAAAGGGATGCAGAAAATGAGGTCAGAGAGCTGAGGGTGGGATGCAATCAGTAGGCCATGGTAAGGATTCAGACGTTGGTTTAGACAGGATGTAAAGTCACTGTTGATGCTTTTGAACTGTGGCGTTGGAGAAGACTCTTGAGAGTCCTTTGGACTGCAGAGAGATCCAACCAGTCCATTCTGAAGGAGACCAGGTGTTCTTTGGAAAGAATGATGCTAAAGCTAAAACTCCAGTACTTTGGCTACCTCATGAGAAGAGTTGACTCATTGGAAAAGACTCTGATGCTGGGAGGGATTGGGGGCAGGAGGAGAAGGGGACGACAGAGGATGAGATGGCTGGATGGCATCACTGGCTCGATGGTCGTGAGTCTGAGTGAACTCTGGGTGATGGTGATGGACAGGGAGGCCTGGTATGCTGCGATTCATGGGGTCGCAAAGAGTTGGACACGACTGAGTGAACTGAACTGAACTGAAAGCCACTGTTGGGTTTTGAGCAGGGGACTTACATGATCAGTCTTATATTTGTGAAGGTTTACTCCAGCCACCTTGTTGCAATTACAAGATAACAGACCAGTTGGCAAGTTAATGCAATAATTTGGGAGACAGATAATTCAGGTGATAGTGATTGGAGTCTGTGTATATTTTTAAGATAGAGCCATGAGAATTAATTAAACATGGGGATGAAGTTAAAAAAAGAATAATAATCTATGCTCCAAAGTTTGGACCATGGAATAAGGAGAAGTTTGGGGACGGCATTAACTGAGATGGAGAAAACTGCAAGAGAACATATTAATATTTGGGGGTGACGTTGGGAACCCAATTTTAGATGGCTTTTCATGTCTAGGTGTAACACTCCAATCTCCCAGTTTTATGTCACCCTCACCCAAGGAATCTTGCCCTCTGCTCTTTTGTTGTTTAATCATTAAGTGGTGTCCTACTCTTTTGCGACCTCACGGCCTATAGCCCACCAGGGTCCTCTGTCCATGGAGCTTCCCAGGCAAGAGGAAAGTGCAGTGGGTTGCCCACTGCAGTGGGTTGCCATTTCTTTCTCCAAAGAATCTTCCTGACCCAGGTATTGAACCCACGTCTCCTTACTTGAACCCATGTCTCCTTACCCAGGTATTGAACCCACGTCTCCTTAGCAGATTCCTCACCGCTAAGCCACCAGGGAAGCCCCATCCTCTGTGTTCATGCCTAGGACATGGTCCTCATGGCACTTTCCTGCATCGTGTCATCACAAATCTTCAAAGGGTTGATTTCAAGCATCCTACTCTCTGGTTGCCACCTTGTAGTCTCTTCTTCCCCTTCTCTCTCGCCTCGTTGAGAAATGTGTTCCATTGACCTAACACCAGTGTTGCTATTGCCCTGCCCTGCTCTTAAAGTTTGCAGTCTTCCTTAGCCTCCTTAGGTGCATGCATGAGCCATCATTGCACTGGTACCACTGTCTGTTCATTTAGCTCTCCTTCTCCCCCTTCTTCTGTCCTATTCCACATCACAAAACTCTGATCCTATTAAATTCCAAGTTCCCCACTACTATTACTATACTTGAATATAGCTGGTGAAAAAATTACAAGTGTGCTGAGTAGTCTAACTTTAAACTATGATCACAAGTTTCTGAGAGCCTCTCAACCCTCCTTAACAACCCTAATTTATGCTGTTAATAAAGTTGCTTGTTCTCTCTTTGAGATGACCATTTTATATCTTCTCAGGTCTCTTCCAAGACATTAATTCTCCCTTTCCTCTATTTTTAGCTGATGGTCTTGCCTATTAAAATGAGAAAATAGAAGCAGCTGTGGACTTTCTTGCCTCTCTAAACTGTGTCTATATTTATAACTGTACTTTTTGACTTGCCTCTAATTAACGTAGAGCATCTTTGTTCCTACCTGAAGCCAAGTCTCTGAAGTGCATTCCTCATCCTCTCATCTATTTTTGTTTTTACAATTATATTTTCTCCCATCTGAATCTCTATTCTTTACTAGACTTTTCCTGACTTCATTCAAGCATATCATCATTTTAATAAAACTTCTAAAATGTTCCCTCTTAACCTATATTTCCACTTAGCTATTTGTCTATTTCCCTTTAACACTTTTTTTATTAAAAACTTTCCCACCAAACTTCTGAAACCAACTGTTTTCAAGATCATTAACAACCCCCATCTTGCCAGCCTCGGTGACCAATTTCCTTACTCACCTTACTCAAAATATTCACAGCATTTGACACAGTTGGTCTTTCCCTCTCTATTTAAACATTTCCTTCACTTCCTCCCTCATTGCAACAACTTCTGAGTCTCCTTTGTGGAGTTTACCTTGAAGGACCTCAGGACAATCCTTAGGCCTCTTCTCTCTCTAATGGTTTCCTTGGTGATCTTATCCTACTCCCATAATTGCAAATATCACCTGTTTCTGAGTGTTCCCAAGCACTACAATTACATGTTCAGTTTCCTACTAAGAGTCTCTAACTGAACGCCTAACGGGCTTCTCGGTCTGAACAAGGTCATAGCAGAACTCTCGATTTCTAGCCACAACTGTCATTCCCCCAACCCCACAAAATCAGACCAGCTTTTGTCCCAGTTTTTCTTTAATAAATGGCACCATTACCCATCCAGCTGCTTCATGAGCTTCCTCAGACTACCACAACCAAGCACATGACTGAGTGGCTTAAACCGCAGGAATGTAACAGCTCTGGAGGCCATAAACTTGAGATCAAGTTGTCAACAGATTTGGTTCCTCCTGAGGCTTGTCCTCTTGGCTCACAGGTAATTGCCCTCTTGCAGTATCTTCACATGTTTATCTCTGCATGTATATGGCTATTACCTTTCTTTGTGTCCAAATTTCCTCTTTTTATAAGTCACACTGGATTAGGATCTACCCTAAAGAACTCATTTTAACTTAATCACATCCATAAAGATATTATCTCCAACTATGGTTACATTTTGAGATACTGGAGCTAGGACTTCAACATATGAATTTGAAGGAGAGCAATTAAATCCATGACTCCTTTTCTTTAGTTGAAGTAGAGTTGTTTTACAATATTTTATTAGCTTCAGGTGTATGACACACTGGTCCAGTATTTTATAGATTATATTCCATTAAAGGCTGTTACATGAGTGGTTATAATTTTCTGTGCTGCACAATATATCCTCTTTATTTATTTATTTTATGCATGGTAGTTTGTATTTCTTAACCTCATACCCTATTTGGCCCTTCCCCCTTTCCCTTTTCTTGCTGGTAACCTCTAGTTTGCTTCCTGTGTCTGAAAGTCAGTTTCTGTTTTGCTTGGTACACGCATTTGTGAATCAGACACAAAATGCCAGAAAATTACAATAGAAACAACTTAGTCTCTGACATATCTTTCTTCCAATTCACCACATCCCTGGAAAGAAAGGGAGAATAGACTATAGATAACACTAGCTTACAGTTCAGAAGAGACTGAATGTTAATATGTAGAAACTAGGAGAGAGGCATAGAATTCTTTCTTACAGTCCTTATACCATAGATGATATACTGCTGCTGCTGCTGAGTCGCTTCAGTCGTGTCCGACTCTGTGCGACCCCATAGACGGCAGCCCATTGGGCTCCACCATCCCTGGGATTCTCCAGGCAAGAACACTGGAGTGGGTTGCCATTTCCTTCTCCAATGCATGAAAGTGAAAAGTGAAAGTGAAGCCGCTCAGTCATATCTGACTCAGCGACCCCATGGACTGCAGCCCACCAGGCTCCTCCGTCCATGGGAATTTCCAGGCAAGAGTACTGGAGTGGGGTGCCATTGCCTTCTCCGAGATGATATACTATGTGTTGTGAATTGTTTCATTCAATTCTTACAATAACTGACAAATAGTATCCCTACTTGACAAAAGGGAAGTCCACCACATTGCAGCCCAGGGGGTCGCAAAGAGTCAGACATGACTTATCGACTAAACGACAACAACTCAACAAATAAGGAGACTGAGATAGATATCCTCTATCTGTACCCATTGCCAACATAAGGGAAGAGATTTAATCTACTCCTATGCTTGCCTGACTCTAAAGCCTGTTTAATGTGTATAACCTTGTGATGAGTTCCATGTTCTAGGAAAAAAATGTGGAAACCACAGTCTCTGGCCTAAAGGGTTTCACAGTCTAGCTAGTTAGACAAGGCATATGCTAAACCAAAGATGAATTTGAAGTCCTATATCAACAAGACCAAGTTTAAAGTTCCTTGATAATCAAGACTTTATCTCACTCACCAATGAGGCATCAGCATATAGTTAAATGCCGGAACCAAGGGCACACTCCGTGTGTGTCTGCCAAATGAGTAAGTGAATGAAGGCATGAACAAACAGCAGCATGTTGGATATTATTTGTTCAGCAAGCTATTTCCTGAGCGCTTGCTGTATACCAAGTTATATATCAAGTACTGCTTACTGCTCCGGAGAAGGCAATGGCATCCCACTCTAGTACTCTTGCCTGGAAACTCCCGTGGACGGAGGAGCCTGGTAGGCTGCAGTTCATTGGGTCGCTGAGTCAGACACGACTGAGCGACTTCACTTTCACTTTTCACTTTCATGCATTGGAGAAGGAAATGGCAACCCATTCCAGTGTTCTTGCCTGGAGAGTCCCAGGGATGGGGGAGCCCAATGGGCTGCCGTCTGTGGGGTCGCACAGAGTCGGACACGACTGAAGCGACTTAGCAGCAGCAGCAGCAGCTGCTTACTGCTCGGGCACTGGCAGAGTAAACAGAGCAAATCTTATCTAAATTCTATGGCAAAAATAGGCATATTCCCAATGGAGGGAAATACACATGCCCTAAAAGAAGTAGAGAATGACTTAGAGGAGGGCAAGACCCCCATGAGTAACCTGCACAAGAACCCCCAGAGCCTTACTTGTGAAAATAAGATACCACTATTTCCTGAGAACTGTGTAAAATCACTATTAACAGAACTAATACTCACAGAATGTTCACATCTTAAAAGGCATTGTTTTAAGAGGGTGCACACACAAAGGCATTTATTTCTCACTCTGTTCCCAGGATCTGAATACTATTATTTTTTTTTTTTCTTCAGTTGCCAAGTCAAGTCCAACTCTTCTCAACCCCATGGACTGCAGCACACCAGGCTTCCCTGTCCCTTACCATCTCCCAGAGTTTGCCCAAGTTCATGTCCATTGAATTGGTGCTGCCACCCAACTGTTTCATCCTCTGTCACCCTCTTCTCCTTCTGCCTTCACTCTATTGTTCCCATTTTATAGATGAGGAAACTGAGGCACAGAGATGAGTAGCAGCATGCCCAAGGACACAAAGCCAGCTGATAAAGCCAGGATTTGAAATCAGGGAGGTTAGTTCCAGAGCTCTTACTGTTACAGAATGCAATGTTCAACCTCTAGATATGAAGAAATAAAGAAAAGATTTATGAAACCAAATATGGCAAAATGTTAACAATTGCTGAATCTACGCAGTGGGTTTACGGATGATCAATGCATCTTTTCTTTTCAATATTTATGAATATTCAAACATTTTCATGATGGAACAGTTGAGGAAAAATATAGTTTTTGATGACTTTGCAATACTGTGTTTAAAGATCCAGGACAGGCAAAGAGACAGACAGACACACACACACATTTACAGTTCAGAAAGGAAAGTAAATGCTAAGTACCTAAGGCAGAGAAGAATTTGCCTCTAGGCAGGCCCATGTCTACCCCACTCTCCGTCTCTGATCTCCGTAAGGGGAGGAACTGTGCCCTGTGAGCAAAGTATCATAGCACTCAACACTGGATCCAGAACATGGTTAATGCTTAGTGAACACTCAATGAGCAAATGCATGAAAGGGTGGAGATGGGAGGTACAATCTGATGTAGGATAAGGAGATGGTAAAACCATCAGTTCAGTTCAGTTCAGTCGCTCAGTTGTGTCCGACTCTTTGCGACCCCATGAATCCAGCATACCAGGCCTCCCTGTCCATCACCATCTCCCGGAGTTCACTCAGACTCACGTCCATCGAGTCAGTGATGCCATCCAGCCATCTCATCCTCTGTCATCCCCTTCTCCTCCTGCCCCCAATCCCTCCCAGCATCACAGTCTTTTCCAATGAGTCAACTCTTCGCATGAGGTGGCCAAAGTACTGGAGTTTCAACTTTAGAATCATTCCTTCCAAAGAAATCCCAGGGCTGATCTCCTTCAGAATGGACTGGTTGGATCTCCTTGTAGTCCAAGGGACTCTCAAGAGTCTGCTCCAACACCACAGTTCAAAAGCATCAATTCTTTGGCGCTCAGCTTTCTTCACAGTCCAACTCTCACCTCCATACATGACCACTGGAAAAACCATAGCCTTGGCTAGGTTAAACAATAGCACATCAGTTTCTTAGGGGCTGTATCAAAGCAGCACAAACTGAGTGACTTGAAGAGTAAAAATGGATGGTCTCATAGTTCCGGAAGCTAGATGTCCAAAATCAGAGTCGGCAGGGCCATGCTTTTTCTGAAAGCTGTAGTAAGTAGATTCTTTCTCCTCAGCTTCCTGTGGTGGCTGCCACTCCTTGTCATTCTGTGTTTTGCAGCTGGATCACTCCAATCTCTGCTTGCATCATCACATGGCATGGCATGCTCTTGGTATGTTTCCCTCTCCTCTTCTTTTAAGGATACCAGTCATAATGTCCATCCCTACTCCAGGATGACCTTAGCTTAGCTAATTTCATCTGAAACAACCCCATTTCCAAATAGGATCCTGAGGGTTAGAACTTAAACGTGTGTTTTGAGGTGGCACAGTTCAAAAGACACAGGGGTATTGGGAGAGAAGGATGGAGTGTGAACATCGATCCTAGCACACTGTATCTCTCCAAAATGTCCAGAAGGGCACAAATCCAACCAGAATGTTCCAACGCTTAAGATGGAGAATGGACATGATGTATATTCACTGACAATCCTGACATTGCAAGGAGTTTTACAGCCTCTGCCAGTCGAATCCCAGTAACAGCTGGCTACCCCCAGTGCCAAGTCAGCTTTTCCTAAACAGCTTATGACTGGCTTCTCAGCAGCTGTTTCTGTTTTCAGAATATTAAGCAGTGTTTAGTCACTTTCTCAGGGAGGGCTTCTCCTGGCAGTTTCTAAAAACGTGCTGAGTGTGCTTCCAAAGAGAAAAGGCGCCAGAGGGCCTTTGGTGGGGCGTGCTGAGCCTTGTAATCACAAACAGATGACGGAGACTCCTGGCTCTGCTTCCAGCTAGCAAGGTCCCTGAGCACCAACTCACAATCCGCCTGGTATGATCATTGGGGTTTACTTTACAAAAATGTCAAAAACTGTCATGGACTCTTCAGTGGACCAAGTCCCTGACTCTCCAGGGCACTCAATTTTCTGATATTACCAGGGGCCCAGTCTTCTAGCCTTGTGATCATATAAAGCCTGACATGGCCTCAAGGGACTGATAAAGAGAGCACCCCCCAGCCCCCGAAGGTCGTGCCCTGAAACAAACCTGGACTTTGGCCCCACACCTCCATGTAATCAACCAGCACCCGTGAGCTCTTCTTTCTGCTAGGGTTCTTGGAGCGCAAGCAACAGAATCTTACTACAGTAAGTCCCCTACATATGAACCCTGAAGTTGAGAGTTTTCAAAGGTGCAAACATGCATTCCATCAACATCAGGAAAGGAAAAGTGAAGTTGCTCAGTCATGTCTGACTCTGCAACCCCATGGACTACCAAGGTCCTTCGTCCATGGGATTTTCCAGGCAAGAGTACTGGAGTGGGTTGCCACTTCCTTCTCCAACAACCTCAGGTGTGAGTGAAATCACAGCTTGCCCTGCTATTGCTGACGATCTTTCAGCTCTACTGTCTCCCTCCTCCTCTCCCTCCTCCATTCAGTAACTCTTCTTGCCTGTTCACTGATACCAGCCCCTGTATGATAGCTGTTGTCCTGCACACTGTGCTTCTAAGGTACTGAATCATAAAGTTAAAAATGTTATCTTTATTTCTGTGCTTATTTTTTCTGTTTTTAGTTACTCAGTCATGTCCGACTCCTTGGGTCACATACATCCATTCACATGCCAGCTGAAGAGCTCACCAGCCCACTCAGCTCTCAAGGACCATTTATTTCTTTTATTTTTTTAATTATAAAAATAATGGATCACAGTTGTTGTTCAGTCACTCAGTTTTCTCCCACTTTTGCAACCCCATGGACTGTAGCACAGCAGGCTTCTTTGTCCTTCACCATCTCCCAGAGCTTGCTCAAACTCATCCCATTGAGTCAGCGATGTCATCTATCCATCTCAAGCTCTGTCGTCCCCTTCTCCTCCTGCCTTCAATCTTACCCAGCATCAGGGTCTTTTCCAATGAGTCAGTTCTTCACATCAGGTGACCAAAGTATAGGAGCTTCAGCATCAGTCCTTCCAACGAATATTCAGGACTGATTTCCTTCAGGACTGACTGGTTTGATCTCCTTGCAGCCCAAGGGACTCTCAAGAGTCTTCTCCAACACCACAGTTCAAAAGCACCAATTCTTCGGTGTTCAGCTGTAAAAGTATTTTAAACCTTTTACAGTAGAGTATTGTACAGTTGATTATGTAGTTGGGAACCTAGGCTAACTTTGTTGGATGTACAACAAGTGAACTTAAATGAACAAATTGGATGTACAAGCATGCTATCAGAATGGAACTTGTTTATGTGTAAGACACTTACTATAATTTGAACAAAGGGAGAAAAATGTCTCTTGAATGGATACTGAGTATTCTGTGGGAACTTGGGAAGCTTGAAAAACTTCAGGAGGGCAGGAACAGAGAATGTAGTTAGGGACAAAGCAAAAGGAGAGCTCTCCTTAAAGCATCCTTGTTGTGCAGGGATCCTACTGGGTGCCTGGGAGTCTCTGGTCAAGACATAAATGTATAACCTAACCAGACTCATCTCCCCTCCTGGGTAAAGCACAATATGGGGAGGGGAGGCACTCTTCAAATGAAAGAGGGCTTCAGAAGAAGGGGGAGGAAGCTGGGTGCTGAGCACACAGCAGCAGCAGCTCCCGTGGGTGGACGGGCGCAGAGACACGCAGGACTCACCACATCTGGCCCAAAGGCAGGTCTCCCACAGCCCGCTTTCTCTGGGTCACGTTCTGGCTTTCCTGCAAGGTCAGTGGGCCCTAGGTCTGTCTCACACACCGAAACCATGGACAATGGGTGTCAGGCAGAGGAAACCCCAAAGAGAAAGAGGTCTGGATAGGAACATGGATGGATGTAGAGATGGTCATACTGAGTGAAATAAGTCAGACAGAGAAAGACAAATATCATATGATATCACTTATATGTGGAATCTTTAAAAATGACACAAATGAACTTATTTACAAAACAGAAAAAATTGAGTCACAGATGTAGAAAACAAACTAATGGTTACCAACAGGGAAAGAAGGAGAGGGATAAATGGGAGATTGGGACTGACATTGTGTGTGTGTGTGTGTGTGTGTGTTGAGTCACCTCAGTCATGTCTGACTCATTGAAACCACATGGACTGTAGCCCTCCAGGCTCCTCCTTCCATAGGATTTCCCAGGCAAGAATACTAGAGTATGTTGCCATTTCCTCCTCCAGGAGATCTTTCCAACCCAAGGATTGAACCTACATCTCTTACATTGGCAGGTGGGTTCTTTACCACTAGTGCCAACTTTTATACCCACTACAATAAATAAAATAGATAAGTAATGAGGACCTACTGTGTATCACAGGGAGCTCTACTCAATACTCTGTAAAGACCTATATGGGAAAATAATCTAAAAAAGATTGGAGATATATGTGTGTATATATATATATATATATATATATATATGATTCAATTTGCTGTAAAGCAGAAATGAACACAAAACTGTAAATCAGCGATACTCTGATAAAAAGTAATTGAAAAAAAGGAACTTGTAAATGAAAGCCTACTAAACCAGAGGGAAAAAAAAAAAATCTTTAATATCCTGTCCTTCCATCCAAATCTAGCACCTAGCACAAAGTGTAAGAAGAGTTCTGCTCCAACTTGTCCCTGAAAGAGGTCAGTTTTCATCTAAGACCCTTCGCAACAGCAATCCAGGATACTTTTCAGAGTGTTCCTTGTCTTTATTCCGGGTTTGTATCAATACGTGACGTTACCTGTTCATTATAGGTGCCAATACCTAGGAGTATTCAGCGCGGGCCAGCCTTCCTTGAGGAAGAGGAATTCCCTTGCTCCTCCAAGTACTGGCCATTACCCAGGCAGAAGATGGAAAGAGAGTCTGATAGGCAAGAGGACTGCAGTATAATCTTAGGGTCACACAAGGGGTGCTCAGCAGCAGAAAAAAGGCCTATTAAGGGCATTGTGATAGGCAAGTGGACTGCAATATAATCTTGGGGTCACACAAGGGGTGATCAGCAGCAGAAAAAAAGGTCTATTAAGGAACATTGTGTTTATTTAGAGAAATAAGAGAAGACTTTTAGCAAGATTCAAAACTACAAAGTATTTTTTAAATAATAAATGTGACTACCTGATAAACCAAATTTCTAAATGCCCCACTACACTACAAAAATCCACAAACAGAAGACAAGAAGCAAAAAACATGATATAAATACTTGCAACAACTATATCAAAGGGGGTTTTTACTCCATAAGAGTTCATTTGGGTTAATAATAAAAGAAGAAATTGTATAGGCAGTATATTTAACTGTCCAACAAATATTTATTGCACACCTACTATGTGTTCAGTTTAGAAAAAGAAATACAAATTGTTTAGAATTATATGAACAGAAGTTCAATCTCATTCAGCGACTTAATAAATGCAAACTAAAACAGCAGGATATTGTTTTCATTTTTACCTATCAGATTGGCAGTGATTAAAAGGGATTACAAACATGGTTTGAGCAAGATTTAAGGAAAACAGATGTTCACATAGAGGTAATACAAGCAAAATTTGGCATAACCTCTTTGAAGGTCTTTTTGGCCAAAAGGCCAATACCTAGTTCCACTACAAACATTTCTTTTTCTTTTTTTTTTCCCTATAGACATACCCACACATACACTCAAAGGTGCATGGCCAAGGATACTTATTGCAATATTGGAGTGACTTAGTGGTAAAGAACCTGCCTGCCATTGCCGGAGACACTGGAGACACAGGTTCTATTCCTGGATTGGGAAGATCCCCTGGAGGAGGAAATGGCAACTCACTCCAGTATTCTTGCCTGGAAAATACTATGGACAGAGGAGCCTGGAGGGCAACAGTCCATGGGGTCACAGGGAGACAATGGGTAATAATTTCTACTTCATTTTTTGAATGAAATGATTTCTATTTCACTGTTTTCCATGTGCAAAATTTATGTCTTGAAATCTACAGATTTTTACCAGATTAATTTTTTTTTTTTTTTTTTTTTTGAGCATCACAACCTTGTGGACTACCTTACTTTCTCTGAAGCCTCAAATATTTTTTATTCTTATTCCATATTTTATCAAATCCTCACATCTTAATCTAGCTGTCATTTGAAGAGCTGCCTCATTAGAAAAGACCCTGATGCTGGCAAAGATTGAAGACAGGAAGAGAAGGGGATGACAGAGGATAAGATGGTTGGATGGCATCACCAACTTGATGGAGATGAGTTTGAGCAAGCTCCAGGAGATGGTGAAGAACAGGGAAGCCTGGCATGCTGCAGTCCCTGGGGGTCGCAAAGAGTCAGACATGACTGAGTGACTGAACCATAGTCATACTTGTAAAGAACCTGCCTGCTAATGCAGGATACTTGGGTTCGATCCCCTGGGTTGGGAAGATCCCTTATAGGAGGAAACGGAATACCACTCCAGTCTTCTTGCCTGGAAAGTCCCATGGACAGAGGAGCCTGGTGGGTGACAACAGTCTATGGGGTCACAAAGATTCAGACACAACTTAGTGACTGAGCACGCAGGCACAAACACACGCACCACTGGACATGATATTCAATGAAAAACATTCCCAAAGCTGGACTTCTTCTATCTGTTGAGTCTACTCTCTCTTTCTGGTAAGCATATCCCAGGTGGGAAAGGCAATAAAGTTGGCTGGTCAGGAAAGAGCAGGTCACCATGGTTCTAGAAAAATGAAGTGTTAGTCATTCAGTTGTGTCCGACTCCTTGCGACCGATGGACTATAGCCCGCCGCTCTCCCCTTATCCATGGAATTCTCTAGGCAAGAATACTGGAGTGAGTTGTCATTCCATTCTCCAGGGAATCTTCCCAACCCGGGGATAGACCCCAGGTCTCCTGCACTTTAAGCAGATTTCTTCACCGTCTGAGCCTAATCTGTCTGCATTGTCGGCAGGTTCTTTACATCTGAGCATAAGAAAAATAGTTGCCAGAATTTAGAAACAGATAATGCATCTTGAAATGCCCTAGAAGCACATCATGTCTGATTCATTTTTTCTCTGCTCCAGCTTGCCTCCCAGGCTTAAATAACAATTCCCTTGTGGATCAGCTGGTAAAGAATCAATACCTATGCAAGAGACCTGCATTCAATTCCTGGGTTGGGAAGATCCCCTGGAAAAGGGAACGGCTACCACTCCAGTATTCTAGCCTGAAGAATTCCATGGACTGTATAGCCCATGGGGTAGCAAAGAGTGGGACATGGCTGATCAACTTTCACTTTCACTTCCCAGTCTACATTGTTTACACAGAACACCCCAGAAGACTTATTTCAGGAAGTTAGGAGAGACGCTTACTCCTTGGAAGGAAAGTTACGACCAACCAAGATAGCATGTTGAAAAGCAGAGACATTACTTTGCCAATAAAGGTCTGTCTAGTCAAGGCTATGGTCTTTCCAGTGGTCATGTATGGAGGTGAGAGTTGGACTGTGAAGAAAGCTGAGCGCCGAAGAATTGATGCTTTTGAACTGTGGTGTTGGAGAAGACTCTTGAGCGTCCCTTGGACTGCAAGGAGATCCAACCAGTCCATTCTGAAGGAGATCAGCCCTGGGTATTCTTTTGAAGGACTGATGCTAAAGCTGAAACTCCAGTACTTTGGCCACCTCATGGGAAGAGTTGACTCATTGGAGAAGACTCTGATGCTGGGAGGGATTGGGGGCAGGAGGAGAAGGGGATGACAGAGGATGAGATGGCTGGATGGCATCACGGACTTGATGGACAGGAGTTGGTGATGGACAGGGAGGCCTGGCGTGCTGTGATTCATGGGGTCTCAAAGAGTCGGACACAACTGAGCAACTGAACTGAAGGGAGTTCCTCCAGAGACAGGCATTCCTGCTGAAGGGGTGACCAGCGGGGCACAGGCACGAGCATCTGCTTTGGCTGCCGCATTCCGACACCGTCTAGAGAAACAGCAGACAGAGACGCACACACCAGGGACCACAGAGAGAGTTTTTGAATTAGAGCTGGAAGTCATGACTGAAAATTACATGTTAGCACTCTGCTTCCAGATTGCGTTCTTAACGGCTGTGACACATTATAGCAGTTACCCCGCACGGCCAAAAAGCCTTGCGAAAGGCACTGTTAGCCAACACGGCAGACAGTTGTCTAATTAGAAACAATATCCCCGCTCAGCTGAGATTGTGGAAGTCACAGTGATAAAGCGGAGAAGAGAAGCACTACCCAGGAGCCCTACACCATACTCAGGAGACAGTCATCCTGTGATATTGTGCCTTTTGGAGGGAAGAAGTCCTATTTCGAATAATGAAAAATAATAGCAGCAACAACCTCTTATGGCATGTCGATACTCATTTAATCTTCACAGCAACTCTCTAAGCCCTGCTCTTATTATCACCACATGTCAAGACAGAAAGGCAAGGCACAGAGAGATGGAACCACTTGGCAAAGCACCCAGCAAGTCAGTGCGGAGGTGGGGTGGTCGGGGAACTCAGGCAGGGTGACCCCAGAGTCCTCACTCCAAAGCCTTTGCCATGCTGCCTCTCTGTAATTAGCTGGATGCCTGTCAGACTTAGTAGTGACTGATAATAGCCTTCTATGTTTGAAATTTTACCTATTACAACTTGATTTCTATTGCCTCAGCTGCTTTGCATAAAGTAGGAAGATCACTGGCAAGTGTTGGAAGCAGAACTCTGGAATTTGCTCAGTCACTTGCTGACTGTGGAGCCATGAGCTGGGTATCTATTATCTCTGGTGACTTCATGTTGTTGTTCAAGCACTAAGTTTTGTCTGACTCTTTGTGACCCCCTGGACTATAGCATACCAGGTTCCTCTATCCTCCACTATCTCCCAGAATTTTCTCAGATTCATGCCCTTCGAGTCAGTGATGCTATCTAACCATCTTGATCCTCTGACACCCCTTTCTTCATTTGCCTTCAATATTTCCTAGCATCAGGGCCTTTTCCAGTGAGTCGGCTTTGTCCATCAGGTGGCCAAAGTATTGTAGCTTCAGCTTCAGTAACAGTTCTTCCAATAAATATTTGGGGGTGATTTCCTTTAGGATTGTTTGATCTCCTTGCAGTCCAAGGGATTCTCAAGAGTCTTTTTGAAAACCTTATTTCAAAAGCATCAATCTCTGCCTAATATCTATCTGTGGTGGCCCCACAGGTAGATATGAACTATTATAGCACTTTCTTGTCTGGAAAATGAGGATAAGAACCCTCATCTTACAGGCTGTAGGGTTAAATGAGACATTTGTAATGCATTTGCAGTATGGAGTGAAAGTGGCTCAGTTGTGTCGGACTCTGCAATATGGAGGGACACACACACAGTAGATGCTCCATATGTGTTGGTTCCTTCCCCTGTCTTAGCTCTACTTTTTCAGTCCTTTGTCTACTCTTATTCCCCTGAGAATGCAGAGATGACAGTAGAAAATCATCTTCTTATTCTTCAGCAGCCCAAGCATTCCTTGGCTTGCAGCCACAGCATTTTGACCTCTGTCTCATGGTCCCATGGCTTCCTCTCCTGTGTGCCTCTGTCTCCACGTGGTGTCTTATTCTTCCTCTGAGGACACCAGTCATGTTGAATTAAAGCCCGCTCTGATAACTTCATTTTAACCTGATTACATCTGCAAAGATCTTATTTCCAAAATAGGTAACATTGGCTGCTTCCAGAGGTTAGGACTCAAACGTATCTTTTGGGGGGATAAAATTTAACCTATAAGAGAGGTACAACATTTAAATTACAGAGCAGCATAGCGTTGGTCCAGGGGAAACAAATGGACAACTGAGGCACATGCTTGGAATTTTTGCTAGATTTGCTTCTTTCAACCAGGAAATGAGTCACCACCCACAAACATGCTCGATAGTGAAGATAACAGTAGATCAAGAGGCCAGAATGGTGGAGGAAAACTTCTTTTTCTTAAGGACAGGAGGAGTAAAATATCCCCCCTAACATTTGCTATGTACTGAATCCACTCTGCATCACCTCATTTATTCCTTCTAAGAGGTTACAAGTG
The DNA here is from genome assembly GCA_006410635.1 of Cephalophus harveyi. NCBI lineage: Eukaryota > Metazoa > Chordata > Mammalia > Artiodactyla > Bovidae > Cephalophus > Cephalophus harveyi. The sequence continues at coordinate 355,489 of SJYT01031886.1, forward strand.
AGGAAAGTAAACTGAAACTTAGGAATGATTAAGCAACTTTGCTCTAACTGAAACCACTGGTAAATTTCAGGGCTGGGATGTCAGTCAAACTCTGGCTCCAGAGCCTTAAAATGAATGAGAACCTCTAAAGGGAAAAGCCGTCCAAGTTCTTCAGTGTTGCACACACAGAAGCAATTAAGGCCATTGCATTGCAGCGTCACTGTGAGCCCATCACCCGTATTACCCCAGGGAAATGGCAATCACTCATGCGGATGAGCTCACAGAGGGCCTGAGGGCTACTTACCCAATTGACCTGATTTCTCTAACCACCTTCCACCTTCCTCCCTTGTCCTCATATCCCGTTTTATCTCTGGGTCTGGATGGGGCAGTCCCTTAGGTGTTTATGCAGCTGTAGCCCATTAAGATTCCCAAGAGGAGTGTGCTAAGACGTTCATGCTGAGTCTGAGTGTACCCACCTGAGCCAACAGCCCTGTAGTCTTTAACCAGCTCGGTGACCTCAGGCGAGTTAAGCTAGTATCATGGAGCTTCTGTTTCCATGGTTGTAAAATGAGGATAATTATGCCCCGTCATAGGGTTGTTGTGAGTATCAAATTAAATATGGCGACACATGCAAACACCTGGTGTAGCACCTGATACTTCACATGGATTTAGCTAATTATAGCTGACTTGATAACCTCCATAGCACACTGGGCTCTTCTCTATTTTGGCTTATTGCACCAGTTTTCTGTAGTCTAATCCACATGTGGAAGAAGTAGAAAAAAAGAGCACTAGAATCATAAAATACAAATGCAATGGGATTTGGCCCAAGGGCAGACATATTTCACACCAGGTGGTGCAGGTTACAGGGAAGCCCGGGGACCATGAGTTTCCTAGGAGAGGCATAGGAAAGTGGCACAAAGCGAGTGAGCTAGAACAATGGAAGCGCGCGGCCTCGCAGCTCGGGAGGGCAGAGTCTAAAACCCGGGCGTTGGCAAAGCCGTGCTCTCCCTGAAACCCCGAGGGGCTGATCCATTCTTGTTTCTTCCGGCTTCTAGAAGCCCGAGGAGCTCCTCCCCTTGTAAAGGCATCACTCTAATCTCTGTCTGCGCAGAAACTTCTCCCTGTGTCTCTGTGTTGTCATGTGTTGGTCTTCTTTTAGGACCCAAGTCATGAGGCATTAGAGGCCCACCATACTCTCGTACGATATCATCTTAACTAATTACTTCTACAATGACCCCATTTCCAAGGAAGGTAGCATTCTGAAGACTGGGGAATTAAGACTCCAATATATATTTGGTGGGGGACACAATTCAACCTATAACAGACATGGGAACCAAATTCAAAGATGACTTTTCACTCTCCCCTTCAGGACCCAGGTGATGGTCTGTATTACGAGACCATCCAACCCTCAGACTCAAGAGAATTCATTGGGCAAAACTCTTCCCAATTCTGTCTTCAGCGCCATCACATTGATGGTTTGAGGTCAGCCACAGAGAGTGTGTTTCCCCCATGACTATCAGAAAGCACTGCCCACAGAGGCTACTATTTTGACTATTTCCAGCCCACAACTAAAGGAGTTCCTTAATTCAAGTAGTATATCAAAGAACCAAAATGTGTGGGTTTTAAAAGATTAGAGTGGGCAGACGGGATGAAGATTCTATGGTTGAGATTGAGAAAGTCAGTTTACCTCTCATGAACAGTGTGCAAATGAGTCTTCCATGCTTCCACACAGGCTGATGGTGAAGACTGAAGGAGGTAAGGGATTGAAATACAATGTATTTTTTACGAACATGGGATTATTCTGTTTTGTCCTTGCAGAGACTTATTTCATTAATCTTGAAAAATACAAAAAGCTTTGAGCAGGGCACATGCTGGATGTTCAATATTTGTTAAATTGAAATGTCATCCCACAGAAAGTACATTTTGTTTTTGCCCTTTGCCCCAATTTAGTTTCACTGAAACTGTAAGTAGATCTAGGATACTGGTCAATCACTAAGCCAGAATGACTTCATTTTTTTTCTTCCAGTTTTATTGAGATATAATTAACATAAAACAGAGTGCGACTTTAAGGTACTCAGCATAGTGATTTGACTTACATACATCATGAAATGATTATCACAGTAAGTTTAGTGAACACCCATCATCTCATATAAAAAATAAATAGAAAATTTTATTTCTATGATAATAGTTTTTAGGATTTACTGTCTTAGAAACTTTCATATACAATATACAGTAGTGTTAATTATATTTACCATGATTTTTATTACATTCCCAGTACTTATTTATCTGATAACTGGAAGTCTGTATCTTTTAATTGCCTTTGTCCAACTCTCCCTTCCCCCAACCCCTGCCTCTGGTAGCCACAAGTTTTATTTCTTTTTCTATGAGTTTGTTTTTGAAATGTGATTGACCTACAACAATATATTAGATCCTACTACACAACATAGTGATTCAATATTTCTGTACACTTAAATGGTGACTGCAGCTATGAAATTAAAAGATACATGCTCCTTGAAAGAAAAGCCATGACCAACCCAGACAGCATATTAAAAAGCAGAGACATCACTTTGCTGACCAAAGTTCATATAGTCAAAGCTATGGTTTTCCCAGTAGTCATGTACAGATGTGAGAGTTGGACCATAAAGAAGGCTGGGTGCTGAAGAACTGATGATTTCCACCTGTGGTGTTGGAGAAGACCATTGAGAGTCCCTTGGACAGCAAGGAGATCAAACCAGTCAATCCTAAAGGAAACCAACCCTGAATGTTCATTGGAAAGACTGATGCTGAAGCTGAAGCTCCACTACTTTGGCCCCTGATGCAAAGAGCTGACTTATTGGGAAAGACTCTGAGGCTGGGAAAGATTGAGGGAAAGAGGAGAAGGGGGCAGCAGAGGTTGAGGTGGTTGGAAGGCATCACTGACTTAATGGACATGAGTTTGAGCCAAGTCTGGGAGATAGTGAAGGACACAGAAGCCTAGCATGCTGCGGTCCATGGGGCCTCAAAGAGTCAGACAGGACTTAGTGACTGAACAGCAGCAACAATGTATTTACAAATGATCATCATGATAAATCTCATTAGGATATGGCATCATACTAAAATATTACATAGTTATGACTATATTCCAAATGCTGTGCATTTCATACCTATCACTCCTTTTGCAACTGGAAGTTTGTAACCCTTGTCTCCCTCACTAGTTTCTTTCCTTTCCCAGCTCTCCTTCCCTTTGACCACCACCTGTTTGTTCTTTGCATCTGTAGCTCTGCTTCTGTTTTGTTATGCTTATTGATTTGCTTTTTTTAAAATAGTTTTCACATATCTGTCTGACTTATTTCACTTAGCATGATACCTTTTAGGTCCATTCATGTTGTTGCAAATGGCAAGATCACATTCTTTTCTGTGGCTGAGTAGGATTCCATTGTATATATACTATTTTGGTGACTATAGTCTTGTAGCATAATTTGAAATTAGTGAGCATGTTACCTCCTATTTTGTTCTTCTTTCTTAAGATTGACTTAGCTATTTGAGGTCTTTTGTTAAAATTTTAGAATTATTTGTTCTAGATCTGTGAAAAATATGCCATTGTCATTTTGATAGGGATTGCTTTCAATCTGTAGAGTGTCTTGAGTAGTATTATCATTTTCACAATATTAGTTCTTCTAACCTTGAACTGTAAATTAAATCAAAGCACTTGATCTTTAATCTCTTTGATCTTTGCCCCTGGAATCAAGTGGATACCTCTTGTTAGAAACCTGACTTAGAGTGGACAGAACACAGACATCTATAAGGAAACTCCAAGAGCATTCAGATTTAAGACTTCTAGTTGGACAAAGTTTTTGGCTGCAGTCACTTGTACATAGATTTTCCCAGGAGTATGTAAACAGAAATCTTCTAGATTGTTACTGAAGGGCCTGCCCTGTTGGGGTTGTCATTTTCCATGGACCAGTGGCTGTGTTGTTTGACCAGCCTCCCTTTTACTGAAGGGGGTTTTCTCTGCATTTTTGCTGTTTGTTTCATCATTGAGTGTCGGATATGCAAATAATGAGAAACAGACAGGGTTTTCCAGTTTATGGGTCACTGGGATTCAAGGAGACTCCATCAGATCTGGTGGAGAGAACTGTACATCTTCCAAGAACCTAGACTTTCAACACAGGATGGTTCCTAATTGGGTCATTGGAGTCTCTTCCTTGGAGAAGGGTATGATATACATAGAAAGAAAGGTTTGGATGTTGGGAGCTAAACAGATAAATGGACAGGAATTGTTTGATGCCTACGCATATCTATTGTCCTCTTTTGCCTTAGTGGAAGACACTTCCAAGTTTATTCAAAGGGGTGTTCAGTTCAGTTTAGTCATTCAGTCATGTCAGACTCTTTGTGACCCCATGAACTGCAGCATACCAGGCCTCCCTGTCCATCACCAACTCCCAGGGTCCACCTAAACTCATGTCCATTGAGTCAATGATGCCATCCAACCATCTCATCCTCTGTCGTCCCCTTCTCTTGCCCTCAATCTTTCCCAGCATCAGAGTCTTTTCAAATGAGTCAGCTCTTCACATCAGGTGGCCAAAGTATTGGAGTTTCAGCCTCAACATCAGTCCTTCTAATGAACACCCAGGACTGGTCTCCTTTAGGATGAACTGGTTGGATCTCCTTGCAGTCCAACAGACTTGCAAGAGTCTTCTCCAGTACCACAGTTCAAAACCATCAATTCTTCGGTGCTCAGCTTTCTTTATAGTCCAACTCTCACATCCATACATGACCACTGGAAAAACTATAGCCTTGACTAGGTGGACCTTTGTTGGCAAAGTAATGTCTCTGTTTTTGAATATGCTGTTCAGGTTGGTCATAACTTTCCTTCCAAGGAGTAAGCGTCTTTTAATTTCATGGCTGCAATCACCATCTGCAGTGATTTTGGAGTCCAGAAAAATAAAGTCTGACACTTTCCACTTTTCCCCATCTATTTGCTATGAAGTGATAGGACCGGATGCCATGATCTTAGTTTTCTGAATGTTGAACTTTAAGCCAATTTTTTCACTCTCCTCTTTAACTTTTATCAAGAGACTTTAGTTTTTCTTCACTTTCTGCCATAAGGGTTGTGTCATATGCATGTCTGAAGTTATTGATATTTCTCCCAGCATTCTTGATTCCAGCTTGTGCTTCTTCCAGCCCAGCATTTCTCATGATGTACTTTGCATAGAAGTTAAATAGGCAGGGTGACAATACACAGCCTTGACGTACTCCTTTTCTTATTTGGAACCAGTCTGTTGTTCCATGTCCAGTTCTAACTGTTGCTTCCTGACCTGCATATAGGTTTCTCAAGAGGCAGGTCAGGTGGTCTGGTATGCCCATCTCTTTCAGAATTTTCCACAGTTTATTGTGATCCACGCAGTCAAAGGGGTGACCCACCCAGATAAAGGGATATATGCCCCAGACCTCCTTGTAGTTAGGTAGACACAGTGACCAGGTTCTGTCCAATGAGCTGGAAACTTAAGATGCAGATGGGACCTCTGGGAAAACTCTTGAAGGAGCACTAACTCACCAGGGAGGTACACCCAACACCTCTTTCTGCTGCCTGAGATGTGGCCAAGATGGCAAGAGTTCCGTGGAGCATGAGGTGACCTTGGGGATAGAAACTAGCACTTGAATGATCAAGTAGAAGGAGACCAGGACCCTGATGACCACAGTGTAGCCACACGTGCCATAGCTTTCCTATTGAGTTACTTTGTATAAGAGAAAAGTGAACTTCTACCTTAACTAAGCTAGTGTTATTTTAGGTTTTTACTGTTACATCTTGCCAAACTGAAATAAGCACCTACTTAACATCTTGGCCAATGAACTGAGAATTTTCAAAGAAGTGCTTGGTACACAGTAAGTGCTTAACATCAGGCTGGCCAAAACGCTCGTTTGGCTTTTTCTGTAAGATGTTATGGAAAAACCCAAACTTTTGGTCAACCCAATAGCTATGAGGCATCATTGCTACACTAAAGCAGTACGCTGGACCTTTTTGGTCATCCCAGTAACCCTAGGGCATCTTCATTTTACATATGTAAATCCCAAGGCCCATTAACTTATCCAACTTCACTCATTCAATTCATAACAGACAATTCCACTTAGGCATTAGGGACCAGAATGCCTGTCAATAAAGCTGACTTCCATCATCCTCACAACCTACATGCCTGTAGATCACCCTACAATTTCCATGAGCCCTAGTGATGTTCCTTCATAGCTGGGGGTTCATTCTACCTGCTGCCTGGATGGTAAGGGGTTAATGAAATATGACCTGCGGGACCCTGGTTCCTGCTGTAGTGGACAGTGACCCTCCCACAGTTTGCACAGTTTCTGTTCTCCACTCCCACCAAACTAGGGTCATGGCTCCTTCTGACCAAATCTGGAGCTGGCTGCAGGCAGTTGCCCTCTCTTTTCCCCACCCTGCACCTGATCTTTGGTGAGTCCCAAAGCAGAGTGAGAAAAAAGACCTAGGGAGGGGCAGTTAAACTGCTCCTAACCTCATTAGGTGTCAGGGTGGAGGCCAAGGATAGGTGGTTTTAAGAGGAGAAGGGGGAAAACACAGTCTAAACGCTGGAGCCTCCAACACAAACTCCTCCTTGGAAACCGCTGCCTGGTTCGCACCTCCGTGTCCAATGTTTTCCTTGGTTAATTCCTCTCACGCCCAGCAGAAAGGGCTGAGCTTCCTGCAAGGAGCAGAAGTGAAGCAGAAACCACTGGAAATCAGAGAAGGGGAGGGAGACCTGGACAGTTACTGTGCAGCTGGAAGGCCAGGAGCCATCCATTCCCAAAGTGGGTTGAAAAGTTTGCCCGGACACAGGGTCCATTTTGCAGTGTTTTTGTTTCTTAGTCAGGAGGGAGATGCGTCAAGCAACGTTTCAGGACTGAGTGGGAAGTTGGAAAGCTAAGTTCTCCCAAGGTTGATGTGATCTTTGTGTTGCAGAGAGGAAAACTTAGAAATAGGAAAAATAAAATGAAACAGAAAGTATATGAAGAGAGAGTATCCAACAGAGGCTGACAATCCACAAAGCAGGGCATGGTGATTACTGCTGAGACGCTGATGATACATAGTTCTAAGCGCTTTCTAATCACATTACCTTCTTAACAAGGGATACCATTTATCTTCATTTGACACATGAGAAAATTGGAGCACAGATAGGTTAAATAACTTGCCCAAGGACACACAGCCAGGATGCCAATCCAGGCATTTAAGACAAGGTAGTACTCTTGCCTGGAAAATCCCATGGATGGAGGAGCCTTGTAGGCTGCAGTCCATGGGGTCGCTAGGAGGAGGACACGACTGAGCGACTTGGCTGTCTCACCATCTCATCCTCTGCCATCCCCTTCTCCTCCTGCCCTCAATCCTTCCCAGAATCAGGGTCCTTTCCAATGAGTCGACTCTTCACATCAGGTGGCCAAAGAATTGAAGCTTCAGCTTCAGCATCAGTCCTTCCAATGAATATTCAGGAGTGATTTCCTTTAGGATTGACTGGTTTGATCTCTTTGCTGTTTGAGGGACTCTCAAGAGTTCTCCAGCACCACAATTTGAAAGCATCAGTTCTTCGGGGCTCAGCCTTCTTTATGGTCCAACTCTCATATCCATACATGACTACTGGAAAAACCATAGTCTTGACTATACAGACCTTTGTCAGCAAAGTGATTCAATGAATGAATGACTAAATCAGTGAATAACTTATTTACTGAATAAATAAATTTACAAACAAATGAAATGAATCAATGCCACCAATTCTGAGAGGATTGAGTAGCATTTTTCAGGTCCCCTTAGGGTCTGTATCGTGAGATTATATTCTCCAAGGATTCTTTGATCAAAACAGCCCACAGAGAAGGCAAGCTGTAACTTTCTTTTTAGGAAATACGGGAGATGGTATCCAAGTGCAGAAATGCAGAAACAGAAAAGGGAGGCCATTGATCCAGCCTCATCTTTCCCTCCAAGATCAGCATTGAAGTCTCCTATTCCCCAGAGGCCAAACTATCTGTCAGGTACTTTCCAAACAAATTGTAATTTTTTCATCCAAAATACCATTATTGAGAGATTTATTTGGATTTCATTTTTTAAAAAAAAGGGTGAAAGTGTGATCAGTCACTCATAGTTTCATTTATTCATTTGTTCAGCTTTCATCAAGTCCACGTACATGCCAACCTTTGCACTAGACTCAGCCCTTCCCTGAGAGGAGAATCACTGATCAGCCTTGATTCCCCTAAAAGCAGACTCTAAGAGCAGGTTGGATGTGCAAGAAGTTCATTTGGAGGCAGTCCCAGGACAGCTGGTAGAGGAGTGAGGGAGTGAGCCTGGGCAGAGGAGGAAAGTAATAAAGGCTGTGTCATCATGCTGGTAACTGCTAGGGGCTCGCCTTTCCTGGGAATTATTGGATGTGTTGAAGAATTTGCCTTCATAGTGATCTTGCCAAGGGGTAATGAAGCTGGGTTATTTATCACCTAACTCATCCATCACTGGTTACGGGGAGGGCTGTTCCCAGGGACTCTGATCCTCTTGCATTCTGGTTTTCCCTGCCTGTGGATGCAGAAAAACTGTTCAGGTGGAAAGTTGCGTGTGCCTATGGCAGGACCCCGGATAGTGAATGCTAACAGGCTACAGGTGGGGCCCTAGTATCTGCTAGAAATTACAGACAGGTGATTAATTAAAGCAGGACCTAGAAGGGAGGCTTTCAAATTGTGGTGTGGGAGAAGGTTCTTGAGAATCCTTTGGACAGCAAGGAGACCAAATCAGTCAATCTTAAAGGAAATCAACTCTGAATATTTATTGGAAGAGATGATGCTGAAGATGAAGTTCCAATACTTTGGCCACCTGATACAAAGAGCTGACTCATTGGAAAAGAACCAGATGCTGGGAAAGATTGAAGGCAAAAGGGGAAGGGGGTGACAGAAGATGAGATGGTTAGACAGCCTCACCAAGTCAGTGGGGATGAATCTGAGTAAACTTGGAAATAGTGGAGGACAGAGGAGCCTGGCGTGCTGTAGTCCATGGGATTGCAGAGTCAGGCATGACTTAGTGACAACAACAACAGAATAGAGGTGTGAGCAGGGGCTCTGAGAACAGACAGGAAGGAGTGGCCAACTTTTCCTCCTTTGAGCTTCCCTGAGGATCCTCCAGCATGTACACATACACACACACACACAGGTTTCAGGGTTGATTAAACACCTCTCTTAATTTCTTTCAAAGCTCACAAACATTTTTTATCAGAGCACATAGTATAACTTCTGTTCTCTTTACAAGGATGAAGAAGCTTTTCAGATACTAAAACTTAGATCACAGTTCCTTTACTTCTGAAATATAATTCTATGTAAAAACACACCAAAAGCATACATAAGGAAGAAAGTTCAAACCAGTGATCTTTTCTTATGTTGATAACATGGTTGCACATGTGTAAAAATATCAAATTATTTCCAAACAATCTATTTGTGCCCCTTCTTTGTTGGTACCCCCAGGACATGTTTCTTGGGTAGTCTCTACACTCTTCCCAAGACTTAAGTATCATGAGGATGCTGGGAAATTTGTCTCCTTTAAGATCATGGCATCTGGCCCCATCACTTCATGGCAAATAGATGGGGAAATGGTGGAAACAGTGGCTGACTTTATTTTGGGGGGCTCCAAAAGCACTGCCGATGGTGAGTGCAGCCATGAAATTAAAACACGCTTACTCCTTGGAAGGAAAGTTGTGACCAACCTAGACAGCATATTAAAAAACAGAGACATTACTTTATCAATAAAGGTCCATCTAGTCAAGGCTATGGTTTTTCCAGTAGTCATGTATGGATGTGAGAGTTGGACTATAAAGAAAGCTGAGTGCTGAAGAATTGACGCTTTTGAACTGTGGTGTTGGAGAAGACTCTTGAGAGTCCTTTGGACTGCAAGGAGATCCAACCAGTCCATCCTAAAGGAGATGAGTCCTGGGTGTTCATTGGAAGGATTGATGTTGAAGCTGAAACTCCAATACTTTGGCCACCTGATGTGAAGAGCTGACTCATTGGAAAAGACCCTGATGCTGGGAAAGATTCAGGGCAGGAGGAGAAGGGGACGACAGAGGATGAGATGGTTGGATGGCATCACTGACTCAATGGACATGGGTTTGGGTGGACTCTGGGAGTTGGTGATGGACAGGGAGGCCTGGCGTGCTGCAATTCATAGGGTCACAAAGAGTCGGACACAACTGAGCGACTGAACTGAACTGAAGGTCAGTGATATCCCCACGGTCTGGTAATATCAGGCACAAAGTAAGAAGTCACCAAGTGCTGAATGAATGGATGAAAGGATGGATGAAAGGATGGATGGATGGATGAATGGAGAGATGGGTGAATTCTATTTGGGTAGAGAGAAGTCCCAAGACCCATCAGAGGTTTCAAATAGGTGACTCTGAACTCAGTTTTGGAGGATGGTTATTGGAGATCTTTAGACAGAGTTTCAAAATAAGAGGCAGGGAAATCGTAAAATGAATTCTTCAGGTGCTATGCACCACCTTTTAATTTGACTTGTCTCTCCTCTCCTGTTGGAATGCATCAGGGCCCTGGGGTTAGTGCCTCTCGGGGCTTTCTAGTCAGCGTGATGTGGAAAGACCTCATGGGTGGTCTCTGAAGTTGTCAGCAGCTTTGGCCACTGCCACAAATAATTTATTCCCTCTGCTTGGTCTTTTGCTACTGAGAAGGACAGCCTAATTGGGTCTTCCTGGCAACCCGCATCAGCTAGAAGCTTCCTGCTAAGATCTCTTCACCTTCTTTCCAACCAGTCTCAGTGCCAAAGTCTAACAAGGATGAACATTCATAAAGCACATGCCTGCTGAGAATCCCCTCCAGTGATTGTTTTCTCCAATCCAGGCATTCCCTGCCAGCTACTTCAAAGGCTTTTGAAGTCACTACTAATTTAAAAGCAATAATAAGATTGACACTGAAATGCTTCCCAGCTGGTTTTTCTGGGCAATAACTCTCACCAGTTCCTTTACAACCTGCTTTCTGTTACAATTGGAGGTTTGCAAAACATGACTTCTAAAACACGTTCACAACAGAACAGAGCATGTTTTTAAAACAAAGAACATGGTCCTAGCACAGATATAAATGCATTCTTCTCCATTTAGGAAATATTTCTTAATAATGAATCTGAGTGATTTCAGGTCTGGGGTCTGTGAATCTTAGGGACAAAAGCCAACACTTTCGTTTATTAATTGGGTGCTTTTAGACAAGCTATTTACCTCCCTGAAACTCTTTTTTTGAAAACAAGATGTAAAATTATCTTCCTTAAAAGCTGTTTAGGGAAGTGCAGGCCCTAGGGGTGGAAAATGCAGGTATGAGACGCAGATCAGACTCTGCCATTTGTCAGCTGGTAACCTTAGGCTTAGCTGGTTTTTCTAAACATCCTGAGAATTTGTTTCTTTACTTATAAAGATGATATACTAAGATGAATCTCATAGGACAGGTGCGCGTGTGCTAAGTCACTTCAGTCATGTCCAGCTCTTTGCGGCCCCATGGACTGTAGCCCACCAGGGCTACAGTCAAACTGGGATTCGCCAGGCAAGAATACTGGAGTGGATTGCCATGCCCTCCTCCAAGGCATCTTCCAGACCCAGGGATCAAACCCAAGTCTCTTATGTCTCCTGCAATGGCAGGCAGGTTCTTTTCCACAAGTGCCACCTGGGAAACCCCATAAGACAGGCATAAGGATTAAATTTTTCTGATATATAAAGCACAGTATCTGGTACCAAGTAAATATTCAACAAAAATGTTAGTTTTCATAGATGTGAGGCTGAAAAGAGAAAAGGCGTGCAAGAACCTGGTGCAGTTGTTGGCACTGGGAAGTGTGTTTGGCAAGAATTATCTTCTTTTAAACAGTTTACAATGTATCAACTCTTGCTTCATAACCAATCACCCCAAGCTCAGTGATTATTTTATCATTGCTTTACTTAGTTTTACAGCGATTGTGTCACTATAAACATCTTATCAATGTTTAAGCTCAGGCTTAAAAGAATAGCAGTTAAATATGGCCTGTGAATCTACAGTTCAGCTGCAAGCTGGCAGTTCTTCTGATCTGGTTGGCGTCGGTTGCAATGGCTGGTCTCTCCTCTTCACAATTTCTCAACCTCCAGCAATGCTAGCTCCAACTTGCTTACCCAAGGGCCAGGCAAAGTCCCAAAAGAGTGAGAGCCAAAGCTTAGAATCGGCTCATCATAACTTTGGCCACATTCACTGTCCAAGGCACATCCCAAACCAGCCCAGATCCAAAGGGGGAAAAGACTGGACCTCTTACTGGAAGGAGCTGCAGGGTTTCATACCAAAGAGCCCTGAACAGAGTGAGACGAGAAAGCCGGGCCCATTTTTACAAACTATCACATTACCCCAAGGTACATTGTAGTAGACATTTTAGGATGATTTCAAGAGAATTCATATGCTCCACGTCCAGACATGAATTAAGAAACAGATGCCCTGCCTTTCAGAAGTGGTCAATTGCAAGATTTCCTTTTTGAAAAAAAAGAAAAAAAAATTGTTAAGTAGGTAGTTTGCATTATGGTCCTTGGGAGAACTAACCTGGCTTTGCTCGAGGGTTGGACACAACTTAGTGAATAAACAACAACGACTTCCTTCTCCGTTTGCCAGATGAAGGAATACCTAAGATGGCCTCCTAAGACTGCTTTAAGGGCTGAACTAGTGAATACAGAATGGCAGTGCTTAGAATGGCATAAAGTCAGAGCATAAACTAGGCAACACCTCACTACCGGTGTCCTTGATTCGAGGCCAGTTCAGATTCACCCACTCCTTTGAGGCTGGAGAAATCTTTCTAAGAACGTGGATCTGTTCTTCAGGCCCTCTGGCGATGACCTTCGACTTCAATGTGGCATACTTGGTGTCTCCCCAGGATCCTGGTCCCTGCTTGATCTTATACTCTGATCATATAAAGGACACACCATTCCCAGAAATGAGCACTTTGCTTTTGAGCCTTTGCGGGCACTGTTCCCCCTGCCTGGCCTACCTTCTGGATTCTTCAAGATCGAACTCAAGCACCGCACCCTCTCAGTCCTACTCCTATGCCCCTAAACATGATGATCATTCCAAAAAGGTACACATCCCAGAATATGCTGCATCTTTTGTTACAGAATACCAAGTCTCTGACATACGAACCTTCAAGCTGCAAACTTTCAAAGCTGGGAACGTGCATTCATGTGTCCCGTCATGTAAGTTAGTTCAAGTGTCTGGCGTGCCTTGCCACATGAGTGCCTCATCTACAGGGGGTTGTACTTTTGTATGCTTTTCTGTATTCTGTTTGTTTTCTATGTATTATTTGTGTGAAAACTATTACAAACCCATGAGAGCACAGTACTATATAGCTGATCGTGTTAGTTGGATACCTAGGCTAACTTTGTTGGACTTGCAAACAAATTGGACTTAAAATCACATTCTCAGAACATAGCTCATTCTGTGTAGGGGTCTTCTTGAGTCAGAAGGTGACCACTCCTGTTCTGTAGGTTCTGAGCCAAATCACTGGAGCTCTTGGACCTGAACAGGTCCTGGCATAAGATAAGAATGTTGCTGGGAGTCTGATAAAAGATAAAGAAAATAGGGAGTAAAAGAAAGAAGAAAAGAGAAGAAGGAAGCAATGGAATTTAAGGGGTTGGGGCAATCAGCGCTGCGCTGGACTTGGGTTTCCTGGGCAACAGAGATGAGTCACACTGACCCACCAACACCAAAATCTGCTCTTCTTAGAAAAGCTGTTTTGTTTCTAAACTTTGTAAAACAAAAACGTCCTGGTCATTTGGGCTGAAGCCCCATACTTCCCCACACAAGCAAGACTCTGCTGCAGGCTTGGGGGATGATGTTAGTCAGATGCATTTGCTTGTGCATTGCTGTTTCCTTAGTTGCTAAATCATGTCCAACTCTTTGCGACCCCATGGACTGTAGCTCTCCAGGCTTCTCTGTCCATGGAATTCTCCAGGGAAGAAAACTAGAGCGGGTTGCCATGCCCTCCTCCAGGGGATCTTCCTGACCCAGAGATCGAACCCCCATCTCTTGCTTCAGCTGAATTGGCAGGAGGATTGTTAACACTGAGCCACCTGGGAATTAGCCTCAGACTAGCTCTGGAAAGGCTTTGTCATCTTTCAAGTCACCAGGCCAAAGACTACTTCTTTAAAATGGATAACCAACTGGTTCCAAATAGGAAAAGGAGTACGTCAAGGCTGTATATTGTCACCCTGCTTATTTAACTTATATGCAGAGTACATCATGAGGAAGGCTGGACTGGAAGAAACACAAGCTGGAATCAAGATTGCTGGGAGAAATATCAATCACCTCAGATATGCAGTTGACGCTACCCTTATGGCAGAAAGTGAAGAGGAGCTAAAAAGCCTCTTGATGAAAGTGAAAGAGGAGAGCGAAAAAGTTGGCTTGAAGCTCAACATTCAGAAAACGAAGATCATGGCATCTGGTCCCATCACTTCATGGGAAATAGATGGGGAAACAGTGGAAGCAGTGTCAGACTTTATTTTTGGGGGCTCCAAAATCACTGCAGATGGTGACTGCAGCCATGAAATTAAAAGATGCTTACTCCTTGGAAGAAAAGTTATGTCCAACCTAGATAGCATTTTCAAAAGCAGAGACATTACTTTGCCGACTAAGGTCCGTCTAGTCAAGGCTATGGTTTTTCCTGTGGTCATGTATGGATGTGAGAGTTGGACTGTGAAGAAGGCTGATCGCCGAAGAATTGATGCTTTTGAACTGTGGTGTTGGAGAAGACTCTTGAGAGTCCCCTGGACTGCAAGGAGATCCAACCAGTCCATTCTGAAGGAGATCAGCCCTGGGATTTCTTTGGAAGGAATGATGCTAAAGCTGAAACTCCAGTACTTTGGCCACCTCATGCGAAGAGCTGACTCATTGGAAAAGACTCTGATGCTGGGAGGGATTGGGGGCAGGAGGAGAAGGGGATGACCGAGGATGAGATGGCTGGATGGCATCACGGACTCGATGGATGTGAGTCTGAGTGAACTCCGGGAGATCGTGATGGACAGGGAGGCCTGGTGTGCTGCGATTCATGGGGTCGCAAAGAGTCGGACACAACTGAGTGACTGAACTGAACTGAACTGAACAAGGATTGACTATAGCATAGGGAACTCTGCTCAAAGTTATGTAGCAGCCTGGATGGCAGAGAAGTTCTGGGGAGAATGGTGGCATTATCATTCTATGGAAGAAATCAAAGAGTTTAGGTTCCATAGTCATCAGCTATTAACTGATTCCCACAAACGAGATACATCTACCATCTAACATAGGGAAGACATGGATGCCCCTTGCTTGGGAAGGGGTCTTTGCAGGTATGATGAAGTCCATCCAGGATCTTGAAATTATGGTATCTTTGGGACGATCTGAGTGGGCCTCAAAACCAAATGACAAGTGCCCTTATAAGAGACTCACAGAGAAGGCGATGTGAAGATGCAGCTGAAAGAGAAATGGCCACAAGCCCACAAGCCAAGGGGATGCCTACAGCAGCCAGGGGGAGCAGGAGACCAGGACGGCACACTCCCCAGAGGCTCCAGAGGGTGTACAGACCTGCTGGCTCCTTGATCACAGATATCTGGCCTCCTGAGAAGTTTGAGAGAATAAGCTTCTGATATTTTCAGCCACCCAGCTTACGGGCATTCATGACAGTAGCCTCAGGAAACAATTTAGCTATGAAGCCAGATTCAAACCCAATTCTCCCTGGTTCTGCTCTGTAACTTGGGATAAAGTGAAAGTCGCTTGGTCGTATCTGACTCTTTGTGACGCCATGGACCGTGGTACATGGAATTCTCCAGGCCAGAATACTGGAGTGGGTAGCCTTTCCCTCCTCCGAGGAATCGTCCCAACCCAGGGATCGAACCCAGGTCTCCCGCATTGCAGGCAGATTATTTACCAGCTGAGCCACAAGGGAAGTCCAAGAATATTGGAGTGGGTAGCCTATCCCTTCTCCAGCAGATCTTCCCAACCCAGCAATCAAACTGGGGTCTCTAGCATTGCAAGTGGATTCTTTACCAACTGGGATAGATTGGGATAGATTATTAATTTCTTGGATAGATTATTAACATTTCAGAGACCTCATGTCCTAAGCTGCAAAAGGGGATATCTTAAGCAAAAATTGTACATGTTTCTGTGTATATGGGAAGGGGGAGGCTCAGTCATGTCTGATTCTTTTCGACCCCATGGACTATAGCCCACCAGGCTCCTCTATCCATGGTGATTCTCCAGGCAAGAATACTAGAATGGGTTGCCATGCCCTCTTTCAGGGGATCTTCCTGACCCAAGGATCAAACCTGCATCTCTTGTCTCTCCTGCATTGACAGCCAAATTCTTTACCACTGTTAAATCCCAAGCAAAGATTAAGTGAGGTAATGTGCTCATGTCAAATACATGATACACTGCCTGGGAGGGAGCCCTCAGCCATACCCTACTGGGAGCTTAGGGATCAAGGAGGGCATAGGAAGACATGAACTTCAGGAGGCCACTAAGCTTGAGTTCAGAAGCCCTGACAACCTTCTCTGCCATTTCCCAGCTGTGTGATTTCAGTCCACTTATTTAACCTCTCGGAGACTGAGTATACTCATTAGCAAAATGGAGGTAACATATACTACCACTTAATATCTAGTTCAGATATTCAATGAGATCAAGCTGAAATCTGACATAGCAAATAGCAGCATAGTTAGATTTCATTTCTTCCTTCTTCATTGCTAAGAATTAGAGGCAAAAGCCCAGATCCTCTTCCTAGGACAAATTAGATGTCTATAAGGCAGGATGGGCCTACACTGTTTTTAAATATTTGTTGAAAAATCCAGTTATTCAAACCTCTGATGGCGCCTTAACAGTAAGTCTACAATGGGCTGATCACTGGAGATTCAGAGTTGAATATGGACGAACAGAATTCATTTTGCCAACTTAAAAGTCTCTAAGAATTCTTAATCTGAGCACTCTGAACTGAACTTGAACCCTTTGGCATTCAAATCGGCTGCTACAGTTTTGACTGCAAGAAAAGAGAATTTTAAAAAGTCATTAAATGAGGTGAAAAGCCTTATTGGACACGAATTGGCTCTTAAAGAATATTAGAATGAAATAAAGCTCAAATGGGTCAGAAATTTATGAAAGTCATCTCCCTTAAATAAAACATGATTTTAAATATTCAAGGGAAAGCACTTTCAAAATGCAGTTGGTGTTCTAAGACATCTGAAGAACTGCAAGAGTCTTTGCTCATTCTAAAGACATTGTCCTGGGTGTCAGGGCAAATGCATTAGAATTGAGGACTCCGCTGGGGCTAAGACTTCTATGCCAGGCAACCTGCACAGCGCTTCTGGTCTCAGGACAAAGTCACGCATGCCCACACCTTGTCTACCTGGCCAAAACAGCCACCTGAGACCTAATGGTGTTGGAGAAGACTCTTGAGAGTTCCTTGGACAGCAGGAGATCAAGCCAGTTAACCCAAAAGGAAATCAACCCAGAATATTCATGGGAAGGACTGATGCTGAAGCTGAAGCTGCAATAGTTTGGCCATCTGATGAGAAGAGCCAACTAATTGGAAAAGACTTTGATGCTGGGAAAGACTGAAGGCAAGAGAAGATAGTGACAGAGGATGAGATGGTTAGATGCATCATTGACTCAGTGGGCATGAATTTGAGTGAACTCCAGGAGATGGTGAAGGACAGGGAAGCCTGGCATGCTACAGTCCATGGGGTAGCAAAGAGACATAGCTGAGCAGCTGAACAACAGTAAGACCTGGCATTGAACACACTGACTGGGAGCTCTAGTGTCTATTTATAGCTCTTTTCAGTTAACAACAGGAGGATCTCCTGGAGAAGGGAGAGGCTGCCCACTCCAGTATTCATGGGCTTCCCGCCTGCAAGGCTGGAGAGATAATAAGTGATAATGAACAAAGCAACTTAGGGTCAGAGAATCTACGCTCCTGTCTAGAACCTGACACCTCCAGTCCATGTAGCCTTGGCTAAATCACTTTACCTCTCTGAGTTTTGTGTCATTATTTCTAAAATAAAATTGCAACAATACTGTTAGTTGACTATTGAACAAACATTCCCCTTTTCATTGCAGCAGTATTTCATTTAATTCAGAAGCAATTAGCATAATCCAAAAGTTGATCATGATTAGTTTATGGCATAGCTCTTATTCCTGTTTGCCAGGGATCCAATTCTGGCCAATGAAAAATAAGGGGAAGTCTAAAATTTCTGGGGATACAAAGAAACAGCTGACTCAGGAGAAAGTCCCTGGGCTATCACCTCTCCTTTTCCTACTTTGAGTTGTATTATATGAATCTTTGAAGCTTGAAGCTTGAAGCTACAGCAGCAGCTGTATAATCATAAAAAGATAGATGTAGAATTTCAACAAGGCTGACCCATACTCTTGACGTGGTTGGAGTTGATAATTCAAGTCCAGAGCCTACCTACTTTCATCTTCTTGCTATATGAGACCTATGAAAATGGGTACCATATATCTTACCTTCCATAAGTCAGGTACTATTCTATATAAATTAACTCACTTAATTCTCACAACTACAGTTATTACTAAATCTATTTCACAGATGAAAACAAGACACAAAAGGTTAAGATACTTGTCCAAGGTGACTGCCAGCAAATGGTAGAAATCAGCTTTGAATGCAGGCAATGGACATTTGTCAAGTTCTGGGAAATGGTGATGGACTGGGAAGCGGTGATGGACTGGGAAGCCTGGCGTTCTGCAGTCCAAGAGGTCGAAAAGAGTTGGACACAACTGAGGGACTGAACGGAGTGGCCATTTGTGGAATCAGCCCACCATACTGCTTTCTCTTGATTGCTCATTATCTAATTTGTATATAGCCAAAACTATACCAAGTTGTACAAAGCCTATCCTTCTATCTTGTATAATTTTAGTGAATATATATTGATGCCAGTCTATCACGTAACTTTCAAAATAACATTAAGAAGTATCTAATATTATTCTGAAATGTGAAAGTTAGGAAAATGAGGACTACAAAGATTGAGTCATCTGCCAAAGCCCACACAGCAGGCCAGTGACAGAGCTGGCGTGGATGGCACCCTGGTTCCCCTGGGTCTGAAGCTGATTCATTTTCCCTCATGATGCCCTGCATTCCTTTGAAATACTTTTAATTTTGCACAGTGATAAGAAGACCCAAGGGACTTCTTAGGTGACTCCAATGGTAAAGAACCTACCTGCCAATGCAGGAGACATAAGAGAGGTATATTCAATCCCTGGATTGGGAAGGTCCCCTGGAGGAGGGCATGGCAACCCACTACAGTATCCTTGCCTGGAGAATCTCATGGACAGAGGAGCCTGGCAGGCTACAGTCCATGAGGTTGCAAAGAGTCGGACATGACTGAAATGACTTAGCATGCACGCACGCGAGAAAACCCAAAGGAATCCTCAGTGATGCTGGTGAAACCTGAATCCTAGGCTGAAAATAGTCCAGCAGGTCAGTGAAGGGATTTGGGAGAAAATCCCAAAGGGATGTTCAATCCTTTCAAAATCTCCTGCAGTCTCCTCTTCTATGCTCCAGCTCCTGAAAGGTTCTCTCTCTTTCTCTCTCTCTCTCTCTCTCTTCTATGCTCCAGCTCCTGAAAGGTTCTCTCTCTCTCTCTCTCCAGTTTGATGATTCAAAATGACATGTTCTCCCTTTGGGACTCAGCGCTTGCAGTTCCAAGAGTTCATGTTCTCTTCCCAGCATGGGTCATTACAGCCTTGCTCCTGCCAAAGCACTCCCAAAGCCCATCAACTCTATAAGCTGAGTCGGTCCCTGCCATGCCCTGAACTGAGTCTGTCGCATTTGGAAGGGGCTGGGATGGAGTCAGAAGGGGACATAAATCAAAGGGGAGCCCAAGGGATGAGGAATAGCCAAGAATCAGAGACCTCGTGACCTGGAAAGCACTAAGATCATCTGGTTTAACATCTTCGGTTCATAGAGAGTGAACGTGAGATTCAGACATGTTCTTTCGTAACTGCAGCTTTCATCCATGGAGCATACACTGCGCTGTTTGAACTCATTTTTCTTTACAAAATACTTTTTACTGTACTTTGCTATATCAGATGATAGGTGATAGTGAAAGTGAAAGCCGCTCAGTCATGTCCAACTCTTTGCAACCCCATGCACTATACAGTCCATGGAATTCTCCAGGCCAGTACACTGGAGTGGATAAGTCTTTCCTTTCTTCAGGGGATCTTCCCAACCCAGGGATCGAAGCCTGGTCTCCCACATTGCAGGCAGATTCTTTACAAGCTGAGCCACAAGGAAAGCCCAAGAATACTGGAGTGGGTAGCCTCTCCCTTCTCCAGCGGATCTTCCTGACTCAGGTATGAAACCGGGGTCTCCTGCATTGCAGGTGGATTCTTTATCAATTGAGCTATGAGGGAAGCCCAAGGGATAGGTGAGACCCCAATGATAAATACTCAGTAAGAACAGGTGATTTTTCCCAAGGTCATAGAGCTGATATAAGTGGCATAGACAAGCTATGCCAGGCAAGATTTGTATCCTCAGACAGCCAGGATTTGCAGTCCTTCCGCTTGTTGAAGCCCCTAAGGAGGGGCTGACATTGAAAAATAAAAGAGAGAAAGTGAGGGGAAAAAAGTCAAAAAGAAAACTGAGAAGGAAGGAGGGACTCAGGGTCTGGCATGATAGCATGTACAAACCCTGAGCAATGCAAGCAAAGAGATGTGCCTGTGTGCATGGTTGGAGGCAAGGAAAGGGAGCAAAGCTGTAGCTTCATCTGATGCTCTCAGCCATTTGCTGAAGGACCACAACTCAGTGGGCATGAATCTGAGCAAACTCCGGGACAAAGTGAAGGACAGAGGAGCTTGGTGTGTTGTAGGGCATGGGGTCACAAAGAGTTGGACAGGACTTAGCAACTCAACAATAACAACAGAAAGGGGTGGGAGTAACAGTTAGAACATCCTCCAAGTCACAGGACAGAGTAGTGATAAATTAAGGGATTACCGTGTGTGTGTGTGTGTGTGTGTGTCCTGGCTTCTCCACCACACACAATCTTCATTTTCCCTATTATATGAAGTTTCCTCACAGTTTTTGAAAAGTCGGACATGACTGAAGCAACTTAGCAGCAGCAGCAGCAAGAAGTTACTCAACAAAAAGACTGGAAAAAGAAATTGCAAAGATAAATCTAGCACCATGAAGTTCCGAAGGCACCATTGTGCCTGTTGTGAGTGCAGAGTAGATGAAGTGCTTGGTTCTAGCTACACACTTTGGGTGGGCTTCCCTGGTGACTTGGTGGTAAAGAATCTGCCTGCAATGCAGGAGACTCAGGTTCGATCCCTGAGTCAGGAAGATCCCCTGGAGAAGGAAAGGGCGACCCACTCCAGTATTCTTGCCTGGGAAATCCCATGGACAGAGGAGCCTGGTGGGCTACAGTCCATAGGGTCACGAAAGAGTCGGACACAACTTAGGGACTAAACAACAACAACGCGCTTTTGGTGCCTTTGTTGATAGTATGAGGTAGTCAGTCCACCTGTGGGCTTCCTGTCCTCTGAAATTAAAAGCTAACTAACAGCACCCCGCCAGTTCTTTCTTCTTTTTAAGATGATTCTAGCATGGAGGAAGAACAACAGGGTGGCAGACTTTCAGTCCAGCCTAAGCTTCTGGGTAACGCTGCACTTCCTCACGGTGATATTGCTGGCCTGTACCTTGCTCTGAGGTTGCTTTTCCACCTGTAAAGTGGGATGAATGGTCACCATACTTGCTGGTTTTTTTCTTCTGCACTTCAGCCCTGCTGGCTTTCCTCAACCATGACCTCTGACTTCAGCCACAGGCTTTGGCACCCACTACACATGAAATTAGAAGACGCTTACTCCTTGGAAGAAAAGTTATGTCCAACCTAGATAGCATTTTCAAAAGCAGAGACATTACTTTGCCGACTAAGGTCCATCTAGTCAAGGCTATGGCTTTTCCTGTGGTCATGTATGGATGTGAAAGTTGGACTGTGAAGAAGGCTGAGCGCTGAAGAATTGATGCTTTTGAACTGTGGTGTTGGAGAAGACTCTTGAGAGTCCCCTGGACTGAAAGGAGATCCAACCAGTCCATTCTGAAGGAGATCAACCCTGGGATTTCTTTGGAAGGAATGATGCTAAAGCTGAAACTCCAGTACTTTGGCCACCTCATGCGAAGAGTTGACTCATTGGAAAAGACTGTGATGCTGGGAGGGATTGGGGGCAGGAGGAGAAGGGGATGACAGAGGATGAGATGGCTGGATGACATCACTGACTCTAAGTGAACTCCAGGAGTTGGTGATGGACAAGGAGGCCTGGCGTGATGCAATTCGTGGGGTCGCAAAGAGTCGGACATGACTGAGTGACTGAACTGAACTGAACACCTCTCCCAGGTGGCGCTAGTGGTAAAGAACCTGCCTGCTAATGCATGAGACTTAAGAGATGTGGGTTCACTCCCTGGGTTGGGAAGATTCCCTGGAGGCGGGCATGACAACCCACTCCAGTATTCTTGCCTAGAGAGTTCCATGGCCAGAGGAGCCTGGTAGGACACAGTCCATAGGGTCACACAGAGCTGGACACGAATGAAGCAACTTAGGACACACGCATGCACACCTCTCCCC
The DNA here is from genome assembly GCA_006410635.1 of Cephalophus harveyi. Classification (NCBI taxonomy): domain Eukaryota; kingdom Metazoa; phylum Chordata; class Mammalia; order Artiodactyla; family Bovidae; genus Cephalophus; species Cephalophus harveyi. The sequence continues at coordinate 378,063 of SJYT01031886.1, forward strand.
AACTCTTCCTGACCCGCTCTTTCACCCTCATCACAGTGATGAATCTCTCTAGATTCCACCTCTCTGCCACATCAAGGCTCCAGAAGTTCTCCAGAAGTAAGGGATGGTGTCTGCATTTGTTGGGCATTATAGCCCAGGGCTCAAGCCCTGTGCCCCGCACAGCATAAGCACTCAAAAATATCTGTTGAGCCATTGACTCTCTTTCAAAGGATTATTTTAAAGATCAAAGAATTTAATGTATCTAAAGGAGTTGTGTAAAATCTTTTACTTTTTTTTAACATCAAACAAATGCTGACTATGATAGTTATCTTGCAGAACACAGGTACACAAATTCAAAATCTTGTTGGGTCGGGTGGGATTTTGCTATGATCACCTTCCCCTCCCTCTTGGACCTAAAGTCACATGGGAGTATATTCCCAATTCCTACTTCCTTGACCTTGAGTAGGTGAGACAACATTAGAGAAGGGATGTAAAGCACTAGCTCATCACCTGAGAAGTTGTGGCATCGATGAACGACAGTTCTCTTTCTTTCAGTCTGGTTTATGGGGTCGTTTTGAAGAAAACTTGAGGCCGTGGTCATACAAATTCATTATAGAGCAGAGGCATGATTAGATGTCCCTCGTTGTTTTCTGGGTAGTATGCTAGACTGTCTACTTAATTTCGGATGATGTAACAGAGACCGTTTCACCTTATTTAGTGATAAGAAGACCTTTTCTGCAAGCTCTGATCTCTCACTCTGTCCTTCCTTCTCGCTGAGGTGTAATCATTTACCTGTATGCCTTTGTCATCTGGTTCAGCGTTGCTGCTGTTGTTTAGTCACTAAGTTGTGTCTGATTCTTTGTGACCCCATGGACTGTAGCCCACAAATCTCCTCTGTCCACCGGAGTCTCCAGGGAAGAATACTGAAGTGGACTGACATTTCTTTCTCCAGGGGATCTTCCTGACCCAGGGATCCAACCCAAGTCTCCTGCATTCCAGGTGGATTCTTTACCACTGAGCCACCAGGGAATTCCTATCAGTCCATTGGATGGAGTTAAATCTACAAAGATAACAACCCCCTGCGGATTTGTTCTCTTTCATCCCTTCCCCATCTGAACTAGTGAAAGCAGGGACCTAAATTAGTAGATCTGAGCTGTAGACTCAAACTTTACCAGGGTGTGCTCTGTCGAGGTTAAGACAGGGCCTTTAAAGTTAGCCAGCCCATTTTCAATCCCACGCTAAGACAGGTTCTTTTACATGGACTTTATCAATAACAAATCTAAGACATTGGCTCGACATCGACTATTCCTCAATTGTTTTCAAACTCAGGCTGTGAAAAGGGATCCTAGTTATGGCCCCAGCCATGGATCCCCAAACTGTCCCTCCCCCTTGTTTTAGCACAATGCTAGATACATAGCAAGCACTCGCTTCCAGAAAGAATAGTCTTATCTAACATTTATTTACTATTGTTTATCATGTGCTACCTAGATAGCATATTCAAAAGCAGAGACATTACTTTGCCGACTAAGGTCCGTCTAGTCAAGGCTATGGTTTTTCCAGTGGTCATGTATGGATGTGAGAGTTGGACTGTCAAGAAGGCTGAATGCTGAAGAAATGATGCTTTTGAACTGTGGTGTTCCTCTTCTGAGAACTCTCAGGGAACCTGACGTTCCTCTAGGTTGGTCAGGTAAGACTTCCTCTAGTCGGGACCCTAAAGAAACCTTCCTTACTACGATTTGCTGAAACTCCAGTACTTTGGCCACCTCATGCAAAGAGTTGACTCATTGGAAAAGACTGTGATGCTGGGAGGGATTGGGGGCAGGAGGAGAAGGGGACAACCGAGGATGAGATGGCTGGATGGCATCACTGACTCGATGGACATGAGTCTGAGTGAACTCCGGGAGTTGGTGATGGACAGAGAGGCCTGGTGTGCTGCGATTCATGGGGTCGCAAAGAGTCGGACACGACTGAGCGACTGAACTGAACTGAACTGATCATGTGCTAGGCACTGTTGTAAACACTTCACAAATTTTATTCTATTTTTTGTTTAATCCTCATAGCAACCACTTGAGGCTGATTTTAATTTTATCTTTCTCATTGCACAGAGTTATAAATGGAAGAACAGAGTTCACATAACTTGTCCAAAGACACACAGTCTTAAGTGGCAGATGTGGGGATGTGAACCTTCTGAGCCTAACCCCACTGAAGGCCCACTACACTCTAAAGATGATTAAAGAAAATACCTACAAATGTCACTTCCCTTCATTTATAGTGTATAGCATTTGTAAACACACTAAAGAAAAAGAATCTTGGTTTTGTTGAAGAATCACACACTTGATAATCCAGTAATTGATGGTTAAAAGTAAAACATCTAGTTATTCACCATAAATTTAGTTTTGATATCTAACACTATGGAAAATGGGGTAGTTGAGAAAATAGTCCTTGTTTTACTTTCACATATTTTAAAGTTGTACATGGAAACAAGGGGATGTAGAAGTAACTACAGCTTGGATGGGTAGAAGTAACTCCAAGTCTCACAATTACTGAGATCTTCAGAAGTAGTTTGCCTGCAGAAGCATCCTTTGGGTCTGCTCCTCTCAAGAGCATACGCTTTGAGTCTTACCCAAAGCTTGCCCAGGGCTTAAGCACATCCATTTTGAGAACCATAACCACAGACCTGATCACTTTCAGGCAAGGTCATCTGATGTCCGTTTCATAGACGATCAGACCGACTGGCAGCCACGATTCATCCCTTTGCTCTCTCCATATTTTCTCTTCTTAAGACTCACTCATTTATTCCCAAGCTTCTCCAAATCAATCTTTTATAAAGATCTAATGTAGTAGATTTATCTGTCTTATTGTAAGATTTTAAAAATTAACAGATGTCCCGTTGGTCTCTGATCTTTGTCTTGAATCTGAGGGAATTAATTCCTTTGCAGAAGAGAATCACAAAACATTTGGAAGGCAGTTAAATGACTCTGCACTTGCCCAGTCCTGCTTACTACCAACCAAAGAGCTGCCATGTATCACCAGCGGCATGAACGGTTGAGCTGTGTTCCATTAAATCAGAAGTGTCTGACTAGTTGCCAAATACGTGGATAAACTTGACTGTGGTTTCAGAACTCCCCTTGGTTGTGAAATTTGTGACCTGTCACCATGCTTATTTTGTACTTAACACACAGTTGTACCCTGACCTTCTTTGGACTCTCTCCCTGGACGAAGGGAAACAGTAGCCTTCTGGGGTTCATACAGCAAGGGCTGCTTTTAAATCTTAGGAGGATCTAGGTAGTCTTGTTTTCAGAGGACCTCTGCATATTTTATCAAAATAAAATGCATCCGTAGCCTATGCTAGTTATATTGTTCCATTTAGGAAACTGCTAAGGGTTATAAAGCTAGTCCTGGATTTGTTTTGCTATAAATTATTGACTTTTTCCTTGTGGTTTAGCTTCCTTCATAGCTCAGCTGGTAAAGAATCTACCCGCAATGTGGAAGACCTGGGATCGATCCCTGGGTTGGGAAGATCCCCTGGAGAAGGGAATGACTACCCACTCCAGTATTCTGGCCTGGGCATGAACTGTATAGTCCATGGGGCTGCAAGGAGTCAGACAGATTGAGCAACCTTGACTTTCACTTGTCGTTTAAGCTTTATATTGGTGCCTCAGCTGAAAAGAATCTGCCTGCTAATGCAGGAGATGAGGGTCTGATCCCTGGGTCAGGAAGATCCCCTGGAAAAGGAAATAGCTACCCACTCCAGTATTCTTGCCTGGGAAATCCCATGGATGGAGGAGTCTGGTGGACTAGAGTCCATGGCATTGCAAAGAATCAGACACAATTTAGCAAGGAAACAACAGCTATAGATAAGTGTGTGTAATATAAATTGCATATATATTAAATATATGTGTATATGTGTGTCTATCTTGAGTAGATCAGCTGACATAATGTAAAGTTTTATAAACTTTTAACCTAGCACATGTTAGTTTTTCATTTTGAAGCTTTCTTCTCACCTTTTGGAACTTCTGTTTATTTTCAGATATCAGACATTCATACGCAAACTCATGAAAAACTCACAGGCCCCAGATTTTCCATGGTGGGTGTCCAAGGAGTACTCTGGGTCAGACCACAGCCCCTTCCACTGGGTATGTTGGAGGTAAGTATGTTTTCATAGAGGTCTCCTTCTGATGCAAAACTTTCAGGACAGGATCCCTGCTGAAGGGGCAGCAGCTGTGTGTGCAGGGGGCCTCTGTGTGCAGGGGCCTCGGATACCGCTGTGGAAGTGAGCTCCACCCAGCACGCTCCTAATACACTGTCTGTGAGAAATCACTTCTAGTTTTCACCAGCTGGAAAACTACAAAAGCAGAACATCACGAATCTTGCCACCTGCTTTCTTCTTTCCTACTTCTGCAAAAACTTTATCAACTCAAATGCCACTCAATGGTAGACTTAAAGCATTCTTTTCAATAGGGCTGTGATATAAAGTTTGGGGCAGAACTTCCAACTTAGAATGTTATTTTCTGGGTCTGTAGTTTAGCCACAAAAGTTTGCTCCAGGCAGATTTCAACATGTTAGATCCGAACTTAAAGATGAATGTTTCATTTATTTCTTTCACTTTAATGCCACAAATTTTTTGCAGTGTTTTTCTGTACATGAAAACTGCCATTCTTCCACAAGATTCTCTTTCAACAGGCAGCCTAGAATGTTCAATCTAGTCACCTTGATCCTGAGAAGAAAGCTGACTTTGTTGGCGAACTAGTCCATTTTCTTCTTTTTAATCTTGTAACAACCTTCATGGGCTTCCCTGGTGGCTCAGAGGTTAAAGCGTCTGCCTCCAATGCGGGAGACCCGGGTTCGATCCCTGGGTCGGGAAGATCCCCCAGAGAAGGAAATGGCAATCCACTCCAGTATTCTTGCCTGGAGAATCCCATGGATGGAGAAGCCTAGTAGGTTACAGTCCACGGGGTCGCAAAGAGTCGGACATGACTGAGCACCTTCACCTTCACCTTCACCAACAACCTTCATCAGGGGAGACAGCATTTTCCCCACTTTCCAGGTGAGGAACCCACGGCTCAGAAAGACTTACAGCACTCTTGGTTGTTCTTTAGTCACTGTCGTCTTCAACTCCTTGTGACCGCACGGACTGCAGTAGGCCAAGCCCCTCTGTCCTTCACTACCTCCTGGAGGCAAATATAAGACTCACTGGAGGCAAGATTTACACCCAATTCTTGCCATTACAATTGTGCAAAGCTCCCTTAAGGGCCAGCTGCGGAGGGCTTCCCTGGTGGCTTAGAGGTTAAAGCATCTGCCTACGATGCGGGAGACTTGGGTTCGATCCCTGGGTCGGGAAGATTCCCTGGAGAAGGAAATGGCAACCCACTCCAGTACTCTTGCCTGGAGAATCCCATGGACGGAGGAGCCTGGTGGGCTACAGTCCATGGGGTCGCAAAGAGTCGGACACGACTGGGCCACTTCACTTCAAGAGGAAATAAAGCCGGTGTGCTGTTCCTGCTACTTGGGTCGGTTCTGGGAGAATTTTCCCATCAAAAAGAAATTGATTTAAGTGCAAGGAAGATACAAGTCAGAGGCCTGGTGTTTGGTGATCTTGCTGTCTATATTCATTGTGCAGAAAGATTAATTGTCTTATTTGCATTTTGTAGTAGATTTGTATTCATCTCTTAACTTTCCCGTCCTTTCTATTCATATTCTTATATTACTCTTAAACATCCCTAGGTTCTTGCAGTGACCTGCAGTTAACCTTTGGTTTCCGTACTTTCTCCTTCTCCTCCTTTGTGTCTGCCTTAGTTACCAATGGTAGGCTGTGTGCGCTTAGTCACTCAGTCATATCAGACTCTTTGTGACCCTTTGGACAGAGAAGCCTGCTAGACTACTCTGTCCATGGACTTTCCCAGGCAAGAATACCAGAACAGGTTGCCATCTCCTTCTCCAGGAAATCTTCCTGACCCCAGGGATCAAACCCTCATCCCCTGTGCCTCCTGCACTGCAGGCAGATTCTTCACCTGCTGAGCCAGCAGAGGAGCCCAGCATTGGGTTGTTCTCTTCGAATATACCATGGAGGCCTCTGTGTGGTGGTCAGTGTCACGTGCTGCACAGATGCACCTTCGGCTGCTGTTCCAGAGCAATGGAGACGGACATCTGCAGCTCCCCAACCCTTCAGTGTTGCCCTGGGCTCAGAGACATTCCCTCAGACAAGGCTATACTCTTCACTGGGAGACCCACATCCATTGAGGGATCAGTATGAGATTACAAGAAAAAAAAAAAAAAGCCTGACATCTTATCCTAAATCAGAGGAATTCCAAAGGTCCCTTCTAGTTCAGAGGCCCTTGTGCAGTTGGATGAGGCTGTCAGGTCTGCATCACAACTCAGGCCCTGCTTCCTTCTTCTCCCTTCCCCAGGTGTTCACCCCAAGAAAATCCTTCAGTAAACATCCTGAGTGTTCAACTGTTTTTTCAGAATTAGAAAACCCAACCTGCAATGCTTGGGCAATGGGCAGGAAAGGAGGAAGGGAAGAAGAAAGGGGAAAATCAATCAAGAAAGACAGAAAAGGAAGGAAATTCAGCAGGATTATTTAATTAACTGCATTTATCTCTACTTCCAGTCCTTCCCTTTAGCTTCTCTGTCATTACTATCAGTATTTCTATTTGAACTTTTGACTGAAAACAACCTCTGTGATGAGAATCTTAATTGATTTGTTTAAAAAGAGGATTCATAGTCTAAAACACAATGCTATGAAAAGATCTTCACAAACATGGGCCATTCAGATGATTTTGCCCACATGACCTGCCAGTTACCTGACCACCATATTACAGTTAAGTGGGGTCCACACAGTTCTAGACATATACATCTGTGTGGACCCTTTGATACATTATTGTAACAAGAGACAGGTTTACTTGAAAATCTTCTAAAACTACATTGTGGAATAAGATGCATACAAATCTATTTAATGAAACAATGACTTAAGCCAGTGGTTCCACCAGAGACATGGGTTCGAGCCCTGGGTTTGGAAGATCCCCTGGAGTAGGAAATAGCAACCCACTGCAGTGTTCTTGCAAAGAAAATTCCACAGAGAAGCCTGCTGGACTGAAGTCCATGGGGCCACAAAGAGTCAGGCATGACTGAGCACACAAACTTGATTCTCAACCTTTTTGGCACCAAGGAATGATTTCATGGAAGACAATTTTTCCATGGAATGGGGGATGGTTTGGGGATGATTCAAGTACATTATGCTTATTGCTGCTGCTGCTGCTAAGTCACTTCAGTCGTGTCCGACTTTATGCGACCCCATAGATGGTTCCCCCGTCCCTGGGATTCTCCAGGCAAAAACACTGGAGTGGCTTTCCATTTCCTTCTCCAATGCATGAAAGTGAAAAGTGAAAGTGAAGTTGCTCAGTCGTGTCCTACCCTTAGTGACCCCCCTGGCTATAGCCCGCCAGGCTCCTCCATCTGTAGGATTCTCCAGGCAAGAGTACTGGAATGGGGTGCCATTGACTTCTCCATACATTTATTGCATACTTTATTTATAATCTAACACGGAAGAACTGTACAAAAAAGATCTTCACGACCCAGATAATCATGATGATGTGATCACTAATCTAGAGCCAGACATCTTGGAATGTGAAGTCAAGTGGGCCTTAGAAAGCATCACTACGAACAGAGCTAGTGGAGATGATGGAATTCCAGTGGAGCTGTTTCAAATTCTGAAAGATGATGCTGTGAAAGTGCTGCACTCAATCTGCCAGCAAATTTGGAAAACTCAGCAGTGGCCACAGGACTGGAAAAGGTCCGTTTTCATTCCAATTCCAAAGAAAGGCAATGCAAAAGAATGCTCAGCCTACCGCACAATTACACTCATCTCACATGCTAGTAAAGTAATGTTCAAAATCCTCCAAGCCAGGCTTCAGCAATACGTGAACCGTGAACTCCCTGATGTTCAAGCTGGCTTTAGAAAAGGCAGAGGAACCAGAGATCAAATTGCCAACATCCGCTGGATCATGGAAAAAGCAAGAGAGTTCCAGAAAAACATCTACTTCTGCTTTATCGACTATGCCAAAGCCTTTGACTGTGTGGATCACAATAAACTGTGGAAAATTCTGAAAGAGATGGGAATACCAGACCACCTAACCTGCCTCTTGAGAAATCTGTATGCAGGTCAGGAAGCAACAGTTAGGACTGGACATGGAACAACAGACTGGTTCCAAATAGGAAAAGGAGTGCGTCAAGGCTGTATATTGTCACCCTGCTTATTTAACTTATATGCAGAGTACATCATGAGAAACGCTGGACTGGAAGAAACACAAGCTGGAATCAAGATTGCTGGGAGAAATATCAATAACCTCAGATATGCAGATGACACCACCCTTATGGCAGAAAGTGAAGAGGAGCTAAAAGGCCTCTTGATGAAAGTGAAAGAGGAGAGTGAAAAAGTTGGCTTAAAGCTCAACATTCAGAAAACGAAGATCATGGCATCTGGTCCCATCACTTCATGGGAAATAGATGGGGAAACAGTGGAAACAGTGCCAGACTTTATTTTTTTGGGCTCCAAAATCACTGCTGATGGTGACTGCAGCCATGAAATTAGAAGACGCTTACTCCTTGGAAGAAAAGTTATGTCCAACCTAGATAGCATTTTCAAAAGCAGAGACATTACTTTGCCGACTAAGGTCCGTCTAGTCAAGGCTATGGTTTTTCCTGTGGTCATGTATGGATGTGAGAGTTGGACTGTGAAGAAGGCTGATCGCCGAAGAATTGATGCTTTTGAAGTGTGGTGTTGGAGAAGACTCTTGAGAGTCCCTTGGACTGCAAGGAGATCCAACCAGTCCATTCTGAAGGAGATCAACCCTGGGATTTCTTTGGAAGGAATGATGCTAAAGCTGAAACTCCAGTACTTTGGCCACCTCATGCGAAGAGTTGACTCATTGGAAAAGACTCTGATGCTAGGAGGGATTGGGGGCAGGAGGAGAAGGGGACGACCAAGGATGAGATGGCTGGATGGCATCACTGACTCGATGGATGTGAGTCTGAGTGATCTCCGAGAGATGGTGATGAACAGGGAGGCCTGGCGTGCTGTGATTCATGGGGTCGCAAAGAGTCAGACACGACTGAGCGACTGAACTGAACTGAACTGAACCATAGAATTGCAAAGAGTCAGATACGACTGAAGCAACTTAGCATTCACACACACACACCAATGACTTATGGGGCTTCACAGGTGGCATTAGTGGTAAAGAACCTGCCTGCCAATGCACAAAACATAAGAAACATAGATTCAATCCCTGGGTCAGGAAGATCCCTAAAGGAGGAATTGGCAACCTGTGCCAGTTGCCTGCAGAATCCCATCGACAGAGGAGCCTGGCAGGCTATGGTTCATAGATAGGGTCACAAAGAGTTGGAAACAATTGCAGTGACTTAGCATGCATGCATGAACTGTTGACCTACAATATGGTCTAACATTTATCTCTGATTTACTCCTAGATAACTATCTAGCCAGGTATGACAAAGAAAAGAGTGCCTGCTCTGGTTTGGGGTGAACTGCTCTTCCACGTCGTACTGGCCGAGTTCTGCTGGTCCCTTTCTGAGTCCTCCTACTGCTCTGGTCACGTGACCTGCAGTGTCCTTTCCAAGTTTCAAGGCTCAGCTTTTGCCTGTATGTTTGCTCCTAGTTTGGTTTGCAAGTCATCTTAAATAATTGGGTTAGATGCTTGCCCCACACAATGGTCAACAAACAGCTGCCCATAATTGTCCCTCAGCCTGAGTACATGTGCGCTGTTTGCACAGCCCCACAGCCTACTGACCGCACACTGTGACCTGAGTCCTCTCTTTGCGTGTGTGCCACACTTGTGGGTTCCACACACATTATACACATTGATCTGAGTCACTGCTGGGTGTCTGTGCCCATAATTCATTGTCTACAGAAATAGATGCCGTGAGACTTTGAGTTTCAATACCTTCAGAACCCCTGGCTGCTGGGCTAGGAATTAGCTTACTGTGGGTTCTCTGAAACTGAAGAAATCAAACCCATTGACCATGTAGGCTGCACTGATTTTCTGTTCCCATTGACCACCCCAAAGGGATGCTGACTTTTGTAGGGGGGTATTTGGCCCCTCCACACAGCATGCAGGATCCTAATTCTCCCACCAGAGATCAAACTCTCATCCCCTGCAGTGGAAGCAAGGAATCTCATCCACTGGGCTGATCACCAGGGAAGTCCCAGGGCCCTGACTTTTTGGTCTGGGGTCTCCCAGCTTCTCAGTGTGAACCTTCTGCCCTTGGGTTACTAAGACCCCTGCCATTCATTATGTTATGCTTTTCTTCTCAATGTAAATCGAGCCTATTGAGGATCTTCGGTTGTTGCTGTTCAGTCACTAAGTCGTGTCCGACTCTTTGTGACCCCATGGACTGTAGCACGCTGGGCTCCTCTGTTCTACACTGTCTCCCAGGGTTTGCTCAAACTCGTCCATTGAGTGGGCGATGCTATCTAACCATCACATCCTCTCCTGCCCCTTCTTTTTATGACTTCAATCTTTCCCAGCAGCAGGGGTTTTTCAATGAGTTGACTCTTCACATGAGGTAGCCAAAGGATTGGAACTTCAGCCTCAGCATGAGGGTCTTGAAGAGCAACCAAAAAATAGCTCTCCTCTTTTTTATTTAAGATCCAAATCAGTGGAGAAATAGAAGAAAGGAGGCAAGCAGATGGGGTCAAAGTTCGACCACTCTTAAGCTGATATTAGAGAATTGGGTTTTATAGCCACAGACATTCCAGTCTCCTAATTCTGAATTCCATAACTGGTCAGAATTTTTCACCTGCCACGCAGCTCCAAGGAAGGGCAAGTCTGATTCTGGAGGAGCTGGGTTTAACATGTGTCCCCAGGAACCCCCTAAGAGAAAGATCCTTCTCCTCAGGACCAGTTTCTCCTTCTAAACTCTCCAGAGAACTGAGGCAGTCCTCTCTTCCAGCAGAGGAGGTCAGGAATGATATAGTTATGGGTTTTTCTCTACATGGATTAAAAACGCCAAGAACAGTGACAACTAGTATCCAGTCACCATTCCTGGTGCATCCTATGTGCCAGGCACTGTTCTAAGCCCAGTACACTTTATAATGTATTTACTTCTCATTGGAAAAGAGCCTCATGCTGGGAAAGATTGAGGGCATAAGGAAAAGGGCGCCACGGAGGATTATGGTTGGATGGCATCACTGATTCAATGGGCATGAGTTTGAGCAAACTCCATGAGATAGTGGAAGACAGGGAAGATTGGCATGCCGCAGTCCATGGGGTTGCAGAGGTCTGACATGACTTAGCAATCGAACAAAAAAATTCTTATTAATAACCCCATTAGACAGGAGATGCTTCTGAACTGTTGTTGGAGAAGACATTTGAGAGTCCCTTGGACTGCAAGCAGATCAAACCAGTCAGTCCTAAAGGAAGTCAGTCCTGAATATTCATTGGAAGGACTGATGCTGAAGCTGAAGCTCCAATATTTGGCCACCTGATGCTAAGAGGTGACTCATTGGAAAAGACCCTGATGCTGGGAAAGATTGAAGGCAGGAGAAGAAGGGGATGACAGAGGATGAGATGATTGGATGGCATCACTGTTTCAATGGATGAGTTTGAGCAGGCTCCAGGAGGTGGTGATGGACAGGGAATCCTGGCATGCTGCAGTCCATGAGGTCTCCAGAGTCGGACACGACCGAGCGACTGAACTGAACTGATCCCTAACCTCCATTCAATAGAGGAGAAAACTAATGCACAGAGAGGCTCACGAGCTTGCCTGGGAACTCTCCAACAAGCAGTAGAGCTAGGGTTTGAACCCAAGAAATCAGCTTCCAGAACCCCAGACTTCTAACCACCAAGCTAAGACAAGCTTAAACTCTACCAGTGATGCGAAATCGCCCTTCCCTAACACCTCCCTTCTCTACCGTCCAGCTCTGCCCAGCCTTCATGAGCTCCAGCTCCTCCAGGTCTTCTTCGTCTTCTTTAATGTGTGTGTGTGTAGTAAAAGTCACATGTAACAAAACACGCTATTTTAACCAGATTTAACTGTACAATTCGGCAGCACTAAACACATCCACATTGTTGTGTAACTCTCACCATCATCTATCTGCCGAATTTTTCACCTTCCTAAACTGAAATTCTGCCCCCATTAAACACTAACTCCCCATTCCCCCACCTACTCCAACTCCAACCCCAGTCCCTGGCGTCTACCTGGCAGCTTCTGACTCTATGAATTTGACTATTTCAGATACCTCCTGTGTGTGTGCATATAAGTGGAACCAAACAGTATTTGTCTGCATCTAATGGATAGTGGGTGTTTCCCAGCCAGCGCTAGTGGTAAAGAACCCACCTGCCAACGCAGTAGATATGAGAGACTCAGGTTCAATCCCTGGGTCGGGACGATCCCCTGGAGGAAGGCATGGCAACCCACTCCAGTATTCTTGCCTGGAGAATCCACAGACAGAGGAGCCTGATGCGTTGCAGTCCATGGGGTCGCAAAGAGCCCAACAGGGCTGAAGCGACCTAGCACGCAAGCACTGTATACTGGAATGCATTTTTAAGGTTAACATAATATATATCCTACAAAGAGACTGTAGGATAGACTTTCCCCCTGTGCTGCACAGTTGTTTGTTTAATCTCTAAGTCATGTCTGACTTTTGTGACTCCATGGGCTGTCGCCCCACTAAGCTCCACTGTCCATGGGATTTCCCAGGGAAGAATACTGGAATGGGCGGCCATTTCTTTCTCCACGGGATCTTCCCAACCTAAGAATCGAACCCATGTCCCGTGTATTGGCAGATGGATTCTTTACCACTGTGCCGCCGGAAAGCCCATGCTATACCGTAGGTTCTTATTATCTATTTTAAACATAGTAGTGGGTGAGTGTGTGCTAAGTTGTTTCAGCCATGTCCAACTCTTGCAACCCTTGGACTGTAGCCCGCCAGGCTCCTCTGTCCATGGGATTCTCCAGGCAAGAATACTGGAGTGGGTTGCCATGCCCTTCTCCAGGGTATCTTCCCAACCCAGAGCCTGAACCCGCGTCTCTCTGTCTCCTGCATTGCAGGCAAGCTCTTCACCATTGGTGCCACCTGGGAAGCCCCAACATAGCAGTGTGTATACCCCAATCCCAGCCTCCCAATTTACCCCACCCCTCCTTTTCCCCCTTAATGTCCATATGCTTGTTCTCTACGCCCGTGTCTTTATCTCTGCTTTACAAATCAGTTCATCCATACTATTTTTTCTAGATTCCACATATAGGCATTTTTATATGATACTTGTTTACTTATTTTTCTCTTTCTGACTTACTTCACTCTGTGTGACAGTCTCTAGGCCCACCCCCGTCTCTGCAAACAGCAAGCTCCTTAGGGCCCCATCACCTGTTAGTTCGGCAGGGCTTTGGATCCACATGAAAGGCCTTCACCTGTAAACCTGCTAGTCAGCGGTCTGAACACTGTAGCCTTTGTTCAAGTGTGGACAGAAACGAAGGGATGCAAAGGTGAAGCCACTGAGAGATAAGGTCGGATTTGTTCTGATCAGTGACTAGATAACTTCGAGTGAATGAAACGATGCAGAGAAAAAAGGGCACAAACGAGAGTCTGGTTTGTATCTTATGACTCATAGCACTCAATTACCTACCACGTCGTGATACCGTCATGAGACTCTGCTCTGTGCAGGCACTGCTGAGTCCTGCGGGGAGAGAGCTGAATATAAAGCACACAGGCAAGCCACCGAGTCCCCCCTGCTCTCAGAGACCTTCCTGCCTAGTCCGGAGGCCGACCTCAAATTCAATACTCACGCAAGCACACAGAACTAAGTATTAGCAAAACTACAGAAACGTGTTGCATGAACCAAGGTTAGGGGAAGTGATTGTGTCTCTGGCCAAGACGACCTTCCCTAGGGGCCTTTCAGCCACAAGCAAAGGGTAGATAGTTACTGTTTTGAAGTTGGTTAACGCGGAGGCCACCTTCCAGGTAGAGGAGAGCTAACACATAAAGGTTTCGAGGCGGGAGGCAGCCTGGAATGACAGGCACCTCCCATGGGACTGGTTTCCAGCAGAGGTGGAATTAAACAAGACTGGACAGGCAAGCGGAGCATGTGAAGCACCTAGGGGCTTGTCCTAAGAGGAATGGGGGGCTTTGTTTTGTGCGTCATTCATTCACTGAATTTATCCATTTGACATAGATTTTTACAAAATCTAAAAGATATCCAGGATTTGTGCTGAGTGTTTTGGAGGCTACAAAAATGGGCAAGACAGAATGCCTCTCTCTCACCCACAGGCCACTGTGTGACCTTTGTATGACCCTTAACCTCACTGGGACTCAGCTTCTTCACTGTCAAGTGGAAATAATGATGCCTACATCACATGTGGATGATAAATATTAAATGAAACTCTATGTATGTAATTTTTTAACCCAGCATCTGGTATATACTTGGAATCAATTCCCTTTAGTTTCTGCTCTCATCAGAACACTCAACAACTAATAATAATTAGATGAACAACTCAGTAATAGAAAACATAGATTATGTTTCTCTGTGTGCTAGAATCACACTAGGAAATTTATATACAGTATAACATGTAAACCTTACCTTTAGCACAACAGTCTAATGACGCTGTGCTTAAGCAGTAAAGAAACTAAAACCCAGAGTGAAAGTGAAAGTTGCTCAATCATGTCCAACTCTTTGCGACCCCATGGACTATACAGTCCATGGAATTCTCCAGGCTAGAATACTGGAGTGGGTAGCCTTTCCCTTCTCCAGGGGATCTTCCCAACCCAGGGATCAAACCCAAGTATCCCGCATTGCAGGCAGATTCTTTACCCGCTGAGCCACACGGGAAGCCCCAAACCCAGAGAGGTTACATAATTTACCCAAGGTCATAGTTAAGGGAAGGTGGGGAGGGATTTAAACCCAGGTGAAGACCCACTAAGACTTACTTAGAAACAAGCTGGACTATAGATATGAGAAAGAAAAAAGATAAAATCTTTTAAAATTCTCATGCCTTTTCTAACTGTTCACCTATAATTATCATTCCAGTTCCTGGCCTCCCACCAGGTTATTTTCCCCAAACTCTTACCACCTGGACTCCTGAGCCCAGGAAAGCAGGCGACTTGCTGGCCTGAGTACTGTGCATGGTCCCTGAACATTCTCCCATCACAGGGCCAGCTTCGTCGGGATGCAACTAACACCCAATTCACAGGTGCTGATATCTGCTGTCCTGTACTGGCTGGTGGTCCCTCCCAGCCCCAGAGCATTTTATTGCAGACAGCTTCTTCAGAGGCTTTCAGAGTCTGAAGTCAGGGAGTTAAAGTGCGAGAAGGAGCAGCACTTGGCTAACAGATAGGAAGATAATCACTCTGGAGTCTTGCCTGGACTCAGCTCTGGCAGAAGCCACTGGTGCACCTTTAACCTGGGCAGGAAAGCACACGATTGATGAGAACCCCTGACCTGCAGAGCAGGAGGTCCCAATGACCTTGAAGGCCTGTAGTCTTTGGCCTGCTGCCTGTTAGAATAATCTAGAAAGTCTTTATAAAATACTCATGCCCAGACCCCAATGCAGAATAATGGAAGTAGAATCCATGAGGGGCACCTAGCTGTCAGTAGTAATTTGCTTAATTTTTATTAGAGTATAGTTGACAAACCTAGATAGCATATTGAAAAGCAGAGACATCACTTGACCAGCAAAGGTCCATATAGTCAAAGCTATGGTTTTTCCAGTAGTTATGTACAGATGTGGGAGCTGGACCATAAAGAAGGCTGAACATTGAAGAACTGATGCTTTTCAAGCTGTGCTGCTGAAGCAGACTCTTGAGAGTCCCTAGGACAGCAAGGACATCAAGCCAGTCAATCCTAAAAAAAATCAACCCTGAATACTCACTGGAAGGACTGATACTGAAGCTGAAGCTTCAATACTTTGGCCACCCGATGTGAAGAGCTGACTCACTGGAAAATACCTTGATGCTGGGAAAGATTGAGGGCAGGAGGGGAAGGGGGCGAGAGAGGATGAGATGGTTGGATGGTGTCACCTGCTCGTTGGATATGAGTTTGAGCAAACTCCAGGAGAGGGTAAAGGACAGGGAAGCCTGACGTGCTGCAGTCCATGGGGTCGTAAAGGAGAATGAACAACAGCAGTAGTTGGTTTACAATGTTGTGTTACTTTCTGCTGCACAGGAAAGGGAATCAGTTACACATACATATATCCATTCATTGTTTTAGATTCTTTTCCCATATAGGTCACAGTGGTTTTTGATTCTCACCAAGGGATTCTGGTGGATTATTAGAGTTAAGAACCAATAGTGTGTCCAACTGATTGTTTCACATATGAGGAAACAGAGACCCTGGGGAGTGGTCCTTGCCGAGGAGTGGCAATTGTCACCATTTTGAACCATAACTTCAGTTCACTAGTGTGTAACCAGCCTTAGGAATCAATAAAATAATAAAATAAAGTTAAATGTTAAAATGAAGGGAAGCAACCAGATTACTGGAAAGAGATGCATTTTGCTAATGCAACTACTCTGGAGCTGATTGCATCATACAATCTTTATCTGCTCATTTGTCTGACTCATCCCACTAACCCTTTAGATCCTGTTGGTTCCAAAGCAGAACCATGATCTTTCATCTCTGTGTCCTTGCTTCTAGCACAGTGCCTGGTCCAGTGTTATGGATTGCTTTGTGTCCCTCAAAAGATATGTATTTGAGTTCTAAGCCCTGGTATACGTGGATGTGACCTTTGAAAACTGGGTCTCTGCAGATGTAAGCAAGTTAAGATGACGTCATGGTAGATTAAGGTGGGCCCTTAATCCAACATAACTGCTGGTGTTAAGAGAAACAGAAACTCACAGAAGAATACCTTGTGAAGTTGGAGACAGAGATGGGAGTGGTCTTTCTAGAAGCCAAAGAACACCAAGTATTGATGACTGCTACCATAAGTTCAACTTCCCTGGTGACTTAGATGATAAAAAATCTGTCTGCAATGCAGGAGACCCAGGTTCCTTCCCTGGGTTGGAAAGATCCCCTGGAGAAGGGAATGGCTACCCACTCTAGTATTTTTGCCTGGAGAAGCTAGAGGAAGTCAAGGAAGGAACATTCTCAAGAGCCTTTGGAAGACATATGGGCAATCTGACACCTTGACTTCAGGTATCTAACCTTCAGAACTGTAGGTTAATAAATGCCTGTTGTCCTAAGCCACTCAGTCAGTGCCTGGAGACAAGTTACTAGCATCTGTGTGATGTCCAGAGCCAAGAAATGCCCCAGCACATTGTCCTTACAGCCTGGAGTCAGACAGAATTCAGAGATACAAGACTGCGCACTCCCTGGAGACTGGGACAACGCTTTGCCCGTCCTTGATCACAACTAACAGACAATAATTGCCTACGGGCTTCAGCTGAACTGTATTTTTAAGTCAGTGACTTGAATTAAGGAAATGGGAGGAAGGAAAAAAATAAAAACTATGCAAATTGTAGATGGTCCAAAATTTGAAGACTTTTTTGATGTAAAAATTAAAGAAGATAAAATCACAACTTGGGTAGCAGACAAAATATAACAAGTGTAACAGAATTATAATGGAAAGGTTCAAACAAGATAGGGAGCACCATGTCCTATGGTCTTTAATAAGGTGTAAAGATGAGAGTCACTAAGAAAATAATCTGGATTAGGGAGTGAGCCTGCCAGCAGGGTCCAGGACCAAATCAACTCAGAGAAATGTTTTGGGATGGGAATTTAGAACGCCAAGGCTCTGGATGTGATCTTGGTGAATCACGGCACTCAATCATCCATCCATCCTACTCGTATCCATGGAGCAGCTGCTAGGTACCAGGATCTCTGCACGTAGTGGCCAGGCTACCTGCCCTTGTGAATCTCACTGTCTTTCAGTGAAAAGAGACCTTCACAAACAGCATATTGTGTCTGTGTGTGTGTGTGTTGGCAGGAGGTTTTGAAGGGAGCTGTAGGAACACACCCAGAGGTCTGTCTTGGTTTGTTGTTGTTGTTTACTCTCAAAGTCACATCCAACTCTTTTGCGACCCCATGGACTATAGCCCGCCAGGCCCCTCAGTCCCAGGCAAGAATACTAGAGCAGGTTGCTATTTCCTTCTCCAGGGGATCTTCTTGGCCCAGGGATCTAACCCATATCTCCTACATTGGCAGACAGATTCTTTACCACTGAGCCACCAGGAAAGCACTTGTCTTGGTTCAGAAGAGATGATTTAAACCCAGATTGCTAGAATCAACAAGCATTCCTCATAGAAGATGGGAGAGTAGAGGCTTCCAGGAAGGCAGAGGACCATATAATAAGGTGCTATGAACTGAATGCTTAAATCACCACCACCCCACCCCAGCCAGGTTCCTATGTTGAAACTCTAACCTGCAATGTGCTGGTATTTAGAAGTCGGGCCTTTAGATAAAATCCTGAGGGTGGGGAAACCACCCTCTTTCCCCATAGAGAGACTGTTGTTTGTGGTTCAGTCACTAAGTCATGTCTGACTCTTTGTGACCCCATGGACTGCAGCATGCTGGGCTTCCCTGTCCTTCACTGTCTCCTAGAGTTTGCTCAAAGACATGTTCATTGAGTCAGTAATGCCATCCAACCATCTCATCCTCTGTCACCCCCTTCTCCTCCTGCCCTCAATCGTTCTAAACATCAGAGTCATTTCCAATGAGTTAGCTTTTCACATCAGGTGGCCAAAGTATTGGAGCTTCAGCTGGTTTGATCTCCTTGTTATCAAAGGGACTCTGAAGAGTCTTCTCCAGCACCACAGCTCAAAAGTATCAATTCTCAGTACTCAGCCTTCTTTGTGGTCCAACGCTCACATTGTATGCTCTATAGAGAGATTAGTGCCCTTGTAAGGAGGGGAAGAAGAGTTGGTGTCTTCTCCATGTTGGAGAAGACTCTTGAGAGTCCCTTGGACTGCAAGGAGATCCAATCAGTCCATCCTAAAGGAAATCAGTTCTGAATATTCATTGGAAGGACTAATGCTGAAGCTGAAACTCCAATACTTTGGCCACCTGATGCGAAGAACTGACTCATTGGAAAAGACCCTGATGCTGGGAAAGACTGAAGGCAGGAGGAGAAGGGGATGACAGAGAATGAGATGGTTGGATGGCATCACTGACTCAATGGACATGAGTTTGAGTAAGCTCCAGGAGTTGGTGATGGACAGGGAGGCTTGGCATGCTGCAGTTCATGGGGTCGCAAAGAGTCAGACACGACTAAGGGGCTGAACTGAACAGAAGGAGGGGAAGAGAGACGGCAGCTCTCTCTCTCCCGCCTTCCCTCTCTGCTATATCAGGACATAGCCAGAAGGCGGCCATCTGTCAACTAGAAGGAAAGCTGTAACCACTATCCAACGATGTCAACACCCTGATCTTGGACTTCCTGCCTTGGGAGCTGAGAGAAAATAAACATTCATTGTTTAAGCCCTCCAGTCTATGGCATTTTGTTACAGCAGCCTGAGCTGACTGAGACAGAAGGGGAGGAGGTGAGAGAGGGAGCACCCACCAAGGAACTGATCCAAGTTCAGAGTGGGGCGGAGTGGGGGGGCAGGATTCAAGAGAAGAGGAGGCAAGAGACAGCCAGAACTGGTCTTGTCTGCCAGGCACCTCACCAATAATGGTGGTGATTTAGTCATTCAGTCGCCTCTGATTCTGTGCAACCCCATGAACTGTACCCTTCAAGGCTCCTCTGTCTATGAGATTTTCCAGACAAGAATACAGGAGTGGGTTTCCATTTCCTTCTCCAGGGGATCTTCCCAACCCAGGAATCGAACCCACATCTGCATTGCAGGTGGATTCTTTACCACTGAGCAACCAGGGAACCATTCAATAATGACAGGGAGCTACTGAAGGTGGGATCAGATGTATCTTCTAGAAAGGTCTATCTGTCAGAAATGTGAAGAAAGACTGGATGCATGAAGATGGATTAAAGAAGAATAGCCTGGAAGCTGTTCAGAATTTGGTGAACAAATAATTTAAAATACTTCCGTGTGACAATGACCCATGATGTTAGTGAATGAGCAGAAAATTGTGAAGGGAAATCCTGGCAGATGTATGGGCTGAAGCAAGATGGCTTAGGGTTAGCAGAGGGTCTGGGAGCAGGAAGAACTTCTTGAGGCTGCAGCTGACACAAGTGAGCAGGGCTGATGGGATAACACTGGAAGTACCTTGTGCATTCAGCCAAGGGGTGAGATCCTCCTCCGTGAGATCAGAGCAGTCGGAGTTCACATCCCAGCCCTGCCACAACCTGTGTGCTTGTGATCAATTGACTTAAGCCTGAACCTCAGCTTCCTCATCTGTAAAACGGAAGCACTGCATCGAGCCAAAGGTTAAAAGCTTGGTGAGTTGTCTGAATGACATGGTAGCAGCTTCCCAGGGGTCTGGAGCCGGTGTGGAAGCAGTG
The DNA here is from genome assembly GCA_006410635.1 of Cephalophus harveyi. Taxonomy (NCBI): domain Eukaryota; kingdom Metazoa; phylum Chordata; class Mammalia; order Artiodactyla; family Bovidae; genus Cephalophus; species Cephalophus harveyi. Next base: position 398,433 of record SJYT01031886.1, read on the forward strand.
GGGTCACATTCTGGATATTCTCTGGATGTCACATGAGTGCACTCTTGCTTGTCTTCTCCAGAGAGCTCTGGGAGGTTAACCTTGGACCTGTCCAAAGAGGCTGAGTGGCCAAAGCACACAGAGGTTTATGTCACGATAATACGTAGTGTTTCTTAGGACACAGAGCCAAGCCATGTGGAAGGTCTGTGGGGTCTCTGACCCTCTGTTTCAGGTCTTCTTGAGCTTGAGATGCCTCAGCATCTTTCCTTGGCAATGACCTGCCCCTTCAGGCCCACACACGATTCTGTGTCAATAGTAACGCATGTCGTTGCCTTCATGATGATTCTAGCAAGGAGGCTGGTAACAACTGGGTGTGCCCTTTCAACAGGATACCCCTCTGCCCCCTCTCCCAGGACTAGCTGAAGGCAGCGTTCTTAATTGACCCTCACAAGCTGGGCAGCCGTGACCCACAGAAGACGTGCCATCTGCCCTCGGCCTCCAGCAGGGCTGAGACGGGCCTTGGTGAGCGCAGCCCGTCTGCCCCCTGGCCCACTGCTTGCCGCGCTCCCCCGGATGCTCTGCCCCCAGCAGTCTGATCGCTCACCTGGCTCGCCAGGTAAGTCCTGCGGCCAAGAGGCAGCCTCGGAGCTCCAACCATGGTGGCCAAAGGCCGTTTCCACTTAGCCTGAGTGTTACTCTGGCTGTGTTACTTTCTCTGTGTCCTGTTTCCTCGTCTGCAACATGAGGCTAATAATGGCATCTCATTATTGTGAGGGTCAAATGAATTAATATGTGTGAAGCATTTAATACCTCTTTAACATGATGGTGATGATGGTGGTGATGGTGATGATGAGTCCAAGGGCCACTAAGGGGTAAGGAAGCCACTCTCTTCTCTGGAAGAAAGAAATCTTAGTGGGTTGCACAGGGGGCCCCTGTCTTGTCATGTGTGGCCAGTTGTCACATGCTGGAAATCCTGCCTGTGACCCTCTCCCATCTACATCAAACTAGTGTGAAAGGCAAATCTCTACAAAGCGATCATCCATGCTGCTTCCTCAACCTTCTGCAAAAGCTGAAGTATTAAAGCAGAAAGAACAAATCTAGTCTGACTCACTCATCTTAGAGTAAAGACATCTAAGGACAGAGAGGGGCAGTAACCAGCCTGAGGTCACACAGCTAATTCTTGGCAGAGCTGGTCTACAATCTGAGATTCTTGATGATTAACTTAAAGTCACACGACGAATCTGGAGTAATGGGAGCCACAGAGTGACCGACGTTCACTGATGACCTCCTGTGCACCAGGGATGGGGCTTCACCTTCATGATTTCATCTAACAGGGACCCTGAGAAGCAGTTGTCATTATCCCCCTTTATGGGTGAGGAAATACTCCCAAAGTCATTTGTTCTCATTGTTTAGTCACTAAGTCCTGTCTGGACTGTAGCTTGTGCCACCCCCTGGACTGTAGCCCACCAGTCTCCTCTGTCCAGGGAATTTCCCAGGCAAGAATACTGAGGTGGGTTGCCATTTCCTTCTCAGGGGATCTTCCCAGCACAGGGATCAAACCTGCGTCTCCCACGTTGGTCGGCGGATTCTTTACCACTGAGTCATGTTGCATGTGTTGTGTGTTTGTGCTGCATTGTGTGTATGGTATGTGTGTTGTGTATGTGATATGTTGTGCATGCAGTGTGTGTGGTGTATGTGATATGTTATGTGGTGGGTGTGTGTGTGTTGTGTATGTGTGTGATGCGCTATGTGTGTGTGTGAGATATGTTGTGTGTGTGATGTATTGTGTGTGTGATGTGTTTGTGTGGTATGTGTGTGTTGTGTGTTTTGTGTTGTGTGTGTATTGTATGTTGCATGTGTGTGTTGTGTGTGTTCTGTATATGGTATGTGTGTGTTGTGTGTGTTGTGTATATGGTATGTGTGTGGTGTGTGTGTGGTGCGGTGTGTGTGGTATATGTGATATGTGTGGTGTGTGTGTGTGTTGTATATGTGTGTGATGTGGTGTGTGTGTGTATGTGTGGTGTGTGTGACATGTGGTGTGTGTGGTATGGTGTGTGTGATGTGTGTGTATTCTGTGTGGCATGTGTGGTGTATTGTGTGTGTGTGATGTATGTGTATTCTGTGTTGCATGTGTGGTGTGTTGTGTGTGTGTGATGTGTTGTGCATGTGGTATGTGTGTGTTGTGTGTTGTGTGTGTGTTGTATGTTGCATGTGTGGTGTGGGGTGTATATGGTGTGTGTGTTGTGTGTGTGTGTGATTTGTGTGTATTGTATGTTGCATGTGTTGTGTGTGTGTGATGTATTGTGTGTGTGATGTGTTGTGTGTGTGATGTGTTGTGCATGTGGTATGTGTGTGTTGTGTGTGTTTTGTGTTGTGTGTGTATTGTATGTTGCATGTGTGGTGTGGTGTGTATATGGTATGTGTGTTGTGTGTGTGTGGCGTGGTGTGTGTGTGTTCTGTGTGTGTGTGTATGTGTGGTGTGTGTGACATGTTGTGTGTGTGGTATAGTGTGTGTGATGTGTGTGTATTCTGTGTGGCATGTGTGGTGTGTTATGTGTGTAGTGTGTTGTGTGTGTGTGATGTATTGTGTGTGTGATGTGTTGTGCATGTGGCATGTGTGTGTTGTGTGTGTGTGGCATGGTGTGTATGTGGTATATGTGGTATATATGATATGTTATGTGTGGTGTGTTGTGTGTGTGTGTGATTTGTATTTTATGTTGCATGTGTTGTGTGTGTGTGATGTGTTGTGCATGTGGTGTGTGTGTGTTGTGTGTGTTTTGCGTTGTGTGTATATTGTATGTTGTATGTGTGGTGTGGTGTGTATATGGTATACGTGTTGTGTGTATTTGGCGTGGTGTGTGTGTGTGGTGTGTGTGTGTGTATGTGTGGTGTGTGTGACATGTTGTGTGTGTGGTATGGTGTGTGTGATGTGTGTGTATTCTGTGTGGCATGTGTGGTGTGCTGTGTGTGTAGTGTGTTGTGTGTGTGTGCGTGATGTATTGTGTGTGTGATGTGTTGTATATGTGGTATGTGTGTGTTGTGTGTGTTTTGTCTTGTATGTGTATTGTATGTTGCATGTGTGGTGTGGTGTGTATATGGTATGTGTGTTGTGTGTGTGTGGTGTGGTGTGTGTGTGTGTGTTGTATATCTGTGTGATGTGGTGTGTGCGTGTATGTGTGGTGTGTGTGGCATGTTGTGTGTGTGGTATGGTGTGTGTGATGTGCGGTGTGTGTATGTATATATCTGTGGGGAGTGTGTGTACGCTCATGGGCTCATCTGATGCTCGCAACAACCCTTGGAGGAGGCACCATGCTGCTCCCATTTCACACCAGGAGGAAACCGAGACCCAGGATGTTAAGCAATGCGCCCAACTCACAGAGCGGGTGACACGGTTGAAATGTGAAGCCCCAAAGTCAGTCCCCAGAGACCATCTTTCCCCTGAAGGAAGATGAAGTTCTTCCTCTTGTCTCTGCAGAGCCAGGAGTCAACCTAAGCCCGTGACGCTGAAAGCCAGGGTCTCCCATCACCCACACTCACCCCCGGCCCCTCCTGGCGTCTGGCCACGTCGAGGGCCCTGGGGGCAGCCAGGGGCGTTGTAGGGGCTTCCCTGACTGCAGAGCCAAGCAGAGTGGCCCTGACTCATCCCGCGGAGCTGGCGCCTGAGGGTGCTGTTGGAACTGCACTGCGGATTAACAGAAAAGCACGTGGTGTGTTCCTGCCTGGCCACCGACCAGGACCCTGAGATGGGCAGAATAACTGCCAGATGGGTTACTGGTCTCTGCGTGTTCCAGTGATGAGCATCTCAGATCCCAGTTCCCATTCCAAGTCCAGAGAGACTCTCAGCAAATGTCATCCTTGCTTTGAGGACACTCACCTGACAGGTCACTTTAATTTCCGAGCTGGTGTGTTAGTGCGGCGAGCACCCACTTCCTCCCCTCCTGGCCCTTTATCTGTTTCCACTGAGCTGAGCTCCCTGAAATAAGTGCCACCCTGCCCATCACCCTCAGCAACACACAATGGACAGGAACAATGGGTCCCCTCTTAGTGGAGCCCGAGGTGCAGCTGCGGGGACAGGAAACCTCTGCCGGGGCCTCCACACCCGCTCCACCACTGGCCACCTCGCCAGCATGCAGCTGGGGTGAGTCACTGAACTCAAAGCACAGCATCTCTTTAGAAAGCAAAGTCCACCCCGTCTTCAGGCCCCATCAGTTCAGTTCAGTTCAGTCGCTCAGTCGTGTCCGACTCTTTGCGACCCCATGAATCGCAGCACGCCAGGCCTCCCTGTTCATCACCATCTCTCGGAGTTCACTCAGACTCA
>SJYT01031886.1:402937-414936 GCA_006410635.1 Cephalophus harveyi
ATGAGGTGGCCAAAGTACTGGAGTTTCAGCTTTAGCATCATTCCTTCCAAAGAAATCCCAGGGTTGATCTCCTTCAGAATGGACTGGTTGGATCTCCTTGCAGTCCAAGGGACTCTCAAGAGTCTTCTCCAACACCACACTTCAAAAGCATCAATTCTTCGGCGATCAGCCTTCTTCACAGTCCAACTCTCACATCCATACATGACCACAGGAAAAACCATAGCCTTGACTAGACGGACCTTAGTCGGCAAAGTAATGTCTCTGCTTTTGAAAATGCTATCTAGGTTGGACATAACTTTTCTTCCAAGGAGTAAGCGTCTTCTAATTTCATGGCTGCAGTCACCATCAGCAGTGATTTAGGTCCTGAGAAAGGATGTCTTTTCCAGTTGTGTTTGGGGGCCTTCAGATGCTGGACTCTGGGCCTAGAATCAGAGTGGGGGGATTCCTTTTCATTCCATTTCAATAACACAGCCCTTCTAAGAGCGCTTGTGCTTGAAAATCTAGCTGAAGAGACATCAATGAGAACATCTCGTCTTGCTGTCAAGGTGCCTATAATCTACGAAAGAAGGGCGAGGCCAGAAGGGGAGGAGAAGCCCCAGAGAAAGACAGAGACCCAGTGCAAAATAGCCTAAAGTGTGATTCAACAAAAAAGTAATGAGAATCATAATCTACTCTATAGAACAGAAAAGCATGCAGCTGCAGGGCAGGGATGAAAATTCAGTCTGCCACCTGCTTTTATAAATAAAGTTTTATTGAAACATAGCCATGCCCATTTCTTTACACACTGTCCATGGTTGTATTCACCCTACAATGAAAAGCTGAGAGACCATAGTCCCCTGAAAGGGCAAATTATTTACTATAGAATTTTTTCCAGAAAAATGCTTCAGACCCCCTGTCTATGTGGGCACTCTCTCTCTCTCTTTAGTAGCTCAGTCATGTCCATCTCTTGCAACCCCATGGACTGTAGCCTGCCAGACTCCTCTGTCCATGGGATTCTCCAGGCAAGAATACTGGAGTGGGTTGCGATTCCCTTCTCCAGGGGATCTTCCCAACCCAGGAATCGAACCTGGGTCTCCCGCACGGCAGGCAGATTATTTACCGACTGAGCTATGAGGGAAGCCCCAAACTGTTAGGAAACACATGGTAATATGTGGGTACTGGACATGTTTAATTCCACTTAATCATTCCAGCGACCTTTGCCCTGTAAGTATTATTAAATGAACTTTGCAGATGGAGGCTAAGAGAAGAAGCTGCTCAAGGTCACATAAATTAAAGAGAAGTATCTGGATTTGACCCAAAGGCACTGCTGCTTCTTCAGACACCTGTAAGCTGAGAAATGCTCTCAACCTCTGCATTGGCAGATGATTCTGATTAATGATGAGGGGCTGGAGAAAGCCTTCGAGAGCGGAGGAGTGGCTGGTGGACAGCAGAGTGGCAGGAGGGAACTCAGCCAGCAGCAGAGGGGACCTTGAGAAAGAATGTTAGAACCGCAAGCCAGAAGGAGCCTTCAAGATCAAGCTCACAACCCCTCCATCTTAATCAGCTGGGGCTGCTGTCAGAAAATCCCAGAGACAGAGGGTCTCAAGCCACAGACATCCATTCTCACAGTTCCAGAGGCCGGAGGTCCAAAATCAAGGCGCAGTTTCTGTTCCTGGTGAGCGGCCACTTCCTGGCTTACAGATGCTGTTTTTCTTCTTGTCTTTTTTTACAAGGATACTAATTCAATGACAGGGCCCCTAGCTCATGACCTCATGAACCTAATTACCTCCCAAAGGCCTACTCGACCTATCATCACATTCTGGGTTAGGGCTCCAACATGGAATTCGAGGTGGGGTTGCAAACATTCAGTTCTACAGAAGGGACTGGAGACCAGAAAAGTAAAGGAACGCACTCAGGGTCGCACAGCAATAGACCGAGCTGGAAGCAAAACACGCCTAGAGCTTTGCAGAGTCTCAGCCTTTTCTGGGCCAATCGCGCCTCCCTATCAGATGCCCTGTGTTTACTCTGGGCTGATCACCGTCCCAGGGAGCGCTGGAGCTTTGTGCTGTTTACAGTCAAATCAAGCCGGTTACGGGCTTGGTGTTTGTTTTACCTGCGTGCCTGCATGTGATAGTCATTTCTGTTTGACCAGGTGCAGAGAAAGGACACAGGGCTGGAAGTCAGCCAGCCTGGCATCCTGTTTGTCACCGGCTCCCTGTGTGACCTTGGATCAGTCACTTAAATACTCTGACTCCATCTGACGGTGTAAAATGTGGGGCAGAGATAGACAGCCCTTTCCTTTTGGCTCCAATTGTTCCTATCCAATAAAATTGATTAACACGGTGATCATTAAGAGACCAAAGACCACACACCCGTCTGCTGGTCATCCTTGCTTTTCTGTCACATTTGATCTCATCAGATCAAGAATCAGGAATGCATTATTTGAATTTGGGAGACACACAATATTAAGGAGCAGAATACAGGCACGCATGGCCCAAAAAAGTATTAATTGAGCTTATTTTTTGTCAGGATATGCGCTTCACGCTAGGATGCAGCTGTGAATAAAACAGGGGTGATTAGACAGTGTCACGTGGTGTGAGAAACACCACACAGAAAAGGAAGGGAAGAATACCAGGAGGCCCAAGAGCAAGACGGCCTGGGTTCGACCCCTGATGGCACCTACTTGCCTGTGTGGCCTTATACACATTCTTTAATTTCTCTCATCTGTGAAACAGAGACAAAGATAGTTTAAAATAAATAAATAAACAAGAAGCAGACTCAGATATAGAGAAGAAACTAGCGGTCACCCGTGGTTGGAAGGAGTAGAATTTCCAAACTGTTGGGTGTAAGATAGACTACAAGGATGTACTTACTGTACAGCATGGGGAATATAGCCAATAGCCGGTGAAAAATGTCAATGGAAAATAGCCTCTGACAATTGTATTAAGAATGTTTAAAAAAAATTTTTTTAATGGTATCTGTCTCGGGGTTGGCAGGGAGAATCAGTTGAGCAAATTCTCACAAAGTTCTCTAAAGTGTGCCGTGCAGTGAGGCACGCCAGCTCTCATGGAGGTGATGGAGAGGTGCTGGGTGACGAAGGAGAAGGAAGAAACGGCACCTACGTGATTCAGGCCAGGGTTGGGGGGACACAGCAATGCGGGCTCCCCAAGGGGGGTGACATCAAAGAGGCCCAAAGAAGGAGCCGGAGTCAGCGTGGTGGAGGGCGGGGGGGAGGAGGCTCCCAGGAAGGGGAAGCTCATGTGCGAAGCCCCTCAGACAAGGGAGAACAGGAGTTTGGGGGGAACCAAGAAGCGGGTGACAGGTGAGGCTGGGAGACCAGCCCAAGTCTGACACCAAAGGCTTTCTAATCCCCGTCTCCACCCTGGAGCTAGAGCTGTATAACCCACCACACAATTGACCTGCTCAGCCCTGTGAAAAGCACTGGAGGAATCCCGCCTTAGGGCCACGTGGGCGCTGGGGGTTGAAGTTTGGTCAAGCGGGAGTTTTGTCCGAAGCTGCCAGGGACAGAGGATCCGGGTGTGGGCTGGCTGCGTGCGGTCAGGCTCAGCCAGAGAACGAGCCAGAGCGGCTGGGGCGGTAAACAACGCCAAGCGGGCAGAGGGCAGCCGAGCAGACGCGGGAAGAAAGCAGAGAGGGAGGAGCGCACGGAGAAGAGGTCACGGGGCTCCAGACAAGCGACCAAGGAGGGGCCCGCAGCCTGTGTGAAGGGTCCTGATCGCAGGGTCCGTGGGGGCACCAGGCGGCCTGACGGCCAAGGGTCTGGATGGATGCCCGGCACCCTCACGCGCTCACGAGGCCGGTCAAGGTGAGCTCGGGGAGGATCTCTGCACAGACTGGCACCTGTGCTCAAGCACGGCCCTCTCTTGCCCTGGCGGGATGAGGGGTCTTTTAGGGGGACTTTTCACCATCATCACCCCAGGGTGTCTAGGAGGAAAGTGTTCGGAGAAACAGCTTTCAACAGCCTCTGCCCTAAAGCCAGAAGGTCTACGATCACCACTGCACCTCCATCTCATGTCCGTGTGGGTGTAGATTGTAATGGAGCTGTTGCTTATTTTTTTTATGAGGATTACATACAGCTGCTTCATGCTTGAAACAGAGTGCGTCCTCTGTGTAACTAAGTCATTTGGTTTAGCTTTACCCACCCATAGAGGAAAGTTTATCTAAGCCTATATTCTAGGCTCCCTATTGGCTGTTCAGAATATGAAGAGTACGGATAGTCCCTGCCCATGAACGGCTTACAGTCTAATGAGTGAATCAGGCAAGGGAACGGTGAGTTCCAGCGGCTGGGGCAGAGAGAAGCCAGTCGTGCTGGGGAGGCTGGATGAGCCTGATGAAGGGAAAAATGGGTTGGAAACAAACGTATAGAAAGTAAACACACACTGACCTGTCCGAATGACTCACACGTCTAACAATGATCCAGGGAGGGAAGAGGAACAAATACTGACAAAAACAGGAACTACTGGGGACTTCCCTCACGGTCCAGCGGTTACGACTCCATGCTTCCAATTCAGGGGGCACGGGTTCAATCCCCAATCAGGGAACTGAGTTCCCATATACTGTGAAGTCAAAAAATTTAAAACACACAAACAAAAATAAGAACTGTGAAGATAAAGTGGTGACAAAGTTCTGAGAAGGTACTGCCATATCACCAACTCCTGGACCACCTCTTAGAGAAGACCTTCTTCTCATTAATTAAAGAGAAAAAAGCCGCTAACAGACATTGCTTTTGCGGCTCAGAAAAATTAAGTATTTTACAGCATTACCAACAAGTTGCTACTGAGTCTCCTTTTCTTCCTGATATTCAGGCTTCGGGGTTTTTATTGTTCCCCATTGACTTACCATGCAATAAAAATAAAAATGAAAGGCAATGGATTTGTCCTATGGAAAAAAGAAGGTATCAGCGAGTTTCAAATACATTTAGGGTTTTATTTCTATTTGAATTTCATGTTTTAAAATGCGAATATATTAAGGGTTAGGATAATGATCATTCTAAGTGACTGCATCATCGAAACATTTAAAACAAGAAAAACGTTTTTGCCTACAAAGCAAAGTGAAAATGGAAGCAGACTAATCAGAACAATTTGAGGCTACATAACATCACTTTTTTTTGGTTTGTTTTCTGCGTTACAAATAGCTGTGAAAAGAAGAGAAGTGAAAAGCAAAGGAGAAAAGGAAAGATATACCCATTTGAATGCAGAGTTCCAAAGAATAGCAAGGAGAGATAAGAAAGCCTTCCTCAGTGATCAGTACAAAGAGACCAAGGAAAACAGTAGAATGGGACAGACAGAGATCTCTTCAAGAAAATTAGAATTACCAAGGGAACATTTCAGGCAAAGATAGGCTCAATAAGGAACAGAAATTGTATGGACCTAACAGGAGCAGAGGATATTAAGGAGAGGTGGCAAGAATACACAGAAGAACAATACAAAAAAGATCTTCACAACCCAGATAACCACGATGGTGTGATCACTCACCTACAGCCAGACATCCTGGAATGTGAAGTCAAGTGGGCCTTAGGAAGCATCACTATGAACAAGGCTAGTGGAGGTGATGGAATTCCAGTTGAGCTGTTTCAAATCCTGAAAGAGGATGCTGTGAAAGTGCTGCACTCAATCTGCCAGCAAATTTGGAAAACTCAGCAGTGGCCACAGGACTGGAAAAGGTCAGTTTTCATCCCAGTCAAAGAAAGGCGATGCCAAAGAATGTACCACACAATTGCACTCATTTCACCCGCTAGTAAAGTAATGCTCAAAATCCTCCAAGCCAGGCTTCAGCATGTCTTTCTGGATTTGCTCGTTCAGACATTTCTGTAAACGGAGTCAGACTTCTCACTCCGGGCACCCTTCACTGACCATCACACAGCCAGGCTGCTTCCAGCAGGCAGCCTGTGTGGAGCTTCACTACTTCTCGGGGCTGAGGCACGTTCCATGGCCCTGCGAGTCTATGGTTAACTTTCTGAGGAGTTGCCAGACTGTCTTCCACACCAGCCATACTTCACAGCCTCAGTAACACTTGCTATTGTCCTTTTTAAAATAACATTCCCACCTGTGTGATGGTGTAACGGTGTGATCACTCACCTAGAGCCAGACATCCTGGAGTGTGAAGTCAAGTGGGCCTTGGGAAGCATCACCATGAGCAAAGCTAATGGAGGTGACGGAATTCCAGCTGAGCTATTTCAAATCCTAAAAGATGATGCTGTTAAAGTGCTGCACTCAAAATGCCAGCAAATTTGGAAAACTCAGCGGTGGCCACAGGACTGGAAAAGGTGAGTTTCATTCCAGTCCCAAAGAAGGGCAAAGCTAAAGAATGTTCAAATTACCCGCATAATTGCGCTGATTTCACATGCTAGCAAGGTCATGCTCAAAATCCTCCAAGCCAGGCTTCAGCAGTACGTGAACCGTGAAGTTCCAGATGTTCAAGCTGGTTTTAGAAAAGGCAGAGGAACCAGAGATCAAATTGCCAACATCTGCTAGATCATCAAAAAAGCAAGAGAGTTCCAGAAAAACATCTATTTCTGCTTTATTGACTATGCCAAAGACTTTGCCTGTGTGGATCACAATAAACTATGGAAAGTTCTAAAAGAGATGGGAATACCAGACCACCTGACCTGCCTCTTGAGAAACCTATATGCAGATCAGGAAGCAACAATTAGAACTGGACATGGAACAACAGACTGGTTCCAAATAGGAAAAGGAGTAAGTCAGGGCTGTATATTGTCACCCTGCTTATTTAACTTATATGCAGAGTACATCATGAGAAATGCTGGGCTGGAAGAAGCAAAAGCTGGAATCAAGATTGCCAGGAGAAATATCAAGAACCTCAGATATGCAGATGACACCACCCTTATGGCAGAAAGTGAAGAGGAACTAAAAAGCCTCTTGATGAAAGTGAAAATGGAGAGTGAAAAAGTTAGCTTAAAGCTCAACATTCAGAAAACGAAGCTCATGGCATCTGGTCCCATCACTTCATGGGAAATAGATGGGGAAACAGTGGAAACAGTGTCAGACTTTAGTTTTTTGGGCCCCAAAATCACTGCAGATGATGATTGCAGTCATGAAATTAAAAGACGCTTACTCCGTGGAAGGAAAGTTATGACCAAACTAGACAGCATATTCAAAAGCAGAGACATTACTTTGCCAACAAAGGTCCGTCTAGTCAAAGCTATGGTTTTTCCAGTAGTCATGTATGGATGAGAGAGTCGGACTATAAAGAAAGCTGAGTGGCGAAGAATTGATGCTTTTGAATTGTGGTGTTGGAGAAGACTCTTGAGAGTCCCTTGGACTGCAAGGAGATCCAACCAGTCCATCCTAAAGGAGATGAGTCCTGGGTGTTCATTGGAAGGACTGATTTTGAAGCTGAAACTCCAATATTTTGGCCACCTGATACAAACAGCTGACTCATTGGAAAAGACTCTGATGCTGGGAAAGATTGAAGGCAGGAGAAGAAGGGGACAACAGAGGATGAGATGGCTTGATGGCATCACCAACTCCATGACATGAGTTTGAGTAAACTCTGGGAGTTGGTGATGGACAGGGAGCCTCGGCGTGCTGCAGTCCATGGGGTCGCAAAGAGTTGGACACGACTGGGAGACTAAACTGAACTGATGTCAAAAAACCACAATATTGTAAAGTAATTCAGTTCAGTTCAGTTCAGTCGCTCAGTCGTGTCTGACTCTTTGCGACCCCATGAATCGCAGCACGCCAGGCCTCCCTGTCCATTACCATCTCTCAGAGTTCACTCAGACTCACGTCCATCAAGTCCGTGATGCCATCCAGCCATCTCATCCTCGGTTGTCCCCTTCTCCTAAAGTAATTAGCCTCCAATTAAAATAAATTAATTTACAAAAAAAAAAGAGAGAGAGACAAATACAACTGAATGACTAACATATTAAAAAAAAGAAAAGAAAATATTGCCGTGCAGCCATGGCACAGGCTAGGCTGGAAAGGGCAGCAGGACTTGCTCCGGGAGCAGTCACACGGGAGGAGACACAGTCACACGGTTTAGAAACAGCAAAGCACCACATTTAGTTCCCAGTTCCCGGGAGCCAGCTGATGCCAGATCCACGCGAGCACCTCCCCGCACCTCCCCTCCCTGGCCCAGCCTGACGAGTAAGACTGGAGTTTCCTCTATAGCTACTGTGTGGACACGTCAGGAAGTACCTCCACCAACCCACCGCCCAACCCCCCTGCACTGAAAACAGAGAGGATCCTACTTATAAAGCCTGGCAAAGGCTCTCTGACTGAGACAGGGCTTGGCAACTGGCTAAATGTTTTCTCTAAAGGACCAGACAGTAAATATTTTAGACTTTGTCAGTCACTTACCATGGCTCACATAGTTTCCTTTCCTTTTTTTTTTTTTTTGCTTGTTTGTTTAATGACCATTTTTAAATGAAAAAAATAAATAAATAAAGTCTTAACTTGAGCAGTATAAAAACAATCCATGGGTAAGAATGTGGGGACCCCTGGACAGAGACTTCTTTCCTTTCTTTTTTAAAAGAAAATAAACAGAGATCCTGAGAATTGTTCCAAAATTGCTAAGAAATATGACATGGAGTCTTATCCAGTCTTTTTCTTTTAATTGAAGTCTAGTTAATTTGCAATGTTTTGTTAGATTCTGGTATACAGCAAAGTGACATATGTACACACACCTTGTCTGGTCTTAATTGATTTCCTGAGAGACAGCCAGCACAGGCAGTTAAATACTCTGTGATGCACCGCCAGCTCCCACAGGAATGAGAGAGTGCTCAAGCAATCTAAGACCACAGGTATCAAATGTTCTTTACATCTTTGTGAACTCACCACCATCATGAGCTTTAAGAGGATGCCTTTTCCATAATCAGAAAAGGCTAACTATTGCAATCAATGAATGGTTTGTAACACTAATGAACTGTAAGAAAAACAAAAAAAAATCTGAAAAATACATAATCTATTTTTGTTTTCACCAGAAACACAAACCATGATGCTGCACGTACTTTTGAACTGAATTGAATTGAGGATTTTACCTAAGTAGTTAACAGGAATGAAAGACTGAATATACAAATAAGTAACAGCCAGGTCATACATAAAAATAGAACTCTGACCCAAACTCTGCTGCAACCAGCCCAGGAAACCCAACGTTTATCTACAGTAATCAGCCCAGGAAACCAGCCTGCTATAAATCAGACTTGCAGTAAGTCAGACTCCTGTATCTAATAACAATCCAGAAAACGCAACAATAACCCCTAAAACAATCTACCCCAATTGGCCAGAATTTAATAACTGAGAACTTCCCTAATTTTTGCCCCTGTTTCCAACTTAAGACCAACCAGAAAAAGCCAAATTGTTGAAGCCCATTACACCCAATTAAACAGGATGCCCCACTTCTAGCTTCCCCACGTCAACACCTTCCAGTCAAGACATACCTGTAGCTTTTCCTGTTTTCCACTATAAAGCTTTTCTACCCCTCTCCTTGACTTCGGTGCTCTCCCAAACACAAGCGATGGTGACTAATTCACTTACTCTAGTAACTTCTGAGTAAATACCCTTTGATTTTCTCATTTGGTTAGCCTTCTCTTATTTCCACAAGGTTACACTCTCTTCTTCCGTTTTGCATATTTAAATCATAAAATTTCACCAACTTTAAGGCTCCAATTCATGACTACAAATAATTTAAAGGTAGCTAATAACTCAGGGGAGCTTTTTATTAAATATTTGAGATGCTAAGGTTATAAGTGAGGAAAGTAAGCTCCAGAGACTTTTTATTACAATGTTCCTTCCACGACATGACACTGAGCGCCTGAAGGTGGGGCCATTTCACAAGGGGCTGGGCTGAGAAGCTCTGTGAAGAAGAACACAGAACCAAATGAACTTGTGGAACAAAATTTGTTTCGCTGAGTGTCTACTGTGTGCCCAGTGCTACAGCAGATATAAAGAGACATGCAGAGAAAACTGAAGAGTCATCAAAGAAGCTCATTCACAAAAAATGAGGAACTTACATAAGTTGCACCAAAAAGGAGCAAATTTTAACATGTTATTTCCAGATTGTGTTCCAAAGAATAGCTGCTAAGGGGAAAAAGAAATTTCTATCACAAAAGCATTCAGAAATTAAAATTCCAACAAGTGATTTTGTAGATAGCAACACACTGATCCTAAAGTTTATAGAGAGGGGACAGTAGTCAATACATTGTTGACAGAGAAGAACAAAGCTGGAGAACTGAGACCACTCAACTCTGAGACTTATCATAAAGCTATTGAGGTCAAGGAGCCATGATATTGGTGAAAAACAGACGAATCAATCAATGGGACAGAAAAGAGAGACCCGAAATATTCCTCCATAAGTATAATCAACCGAACTCTGACAAAAAGAGCAAATTGGAAACAATGGAACAAAGATAATCTTTTCAACAAATGGTGCTGAAACAATTGGACATCCACGTGTAAAAAATGAATCTAGGCATAACTTTTATGCTTTTCACAAAAATTAACTCAAAATGGATCATAAAACTAAATGTAAAACTCAAAACTATTTAATTTCTAGAAGACAAAGTAGGAGAAAATCTAGATGATCTTAGGCATGGTGATGATATTTTAGATAAAACAACAAAGGAACAACCCATGAAAGAAATTATTTATAAGCTGGCTCTCGATATAATTAAAGCCTTCTGCTCTGAAAAAGACAAGTGTCAAAAGACTGATAAGGCAATCCACATACTGTGAGGCAAATACTTGCAAAAGACACATATGATCAGTTAAGTTCAGTTGCTCGGTCGTGTCTGACTCTTTGTGACCCCATGGACCAGGCTTCCCTGTCCATCACCAACTCCTGGAACTCATGTCCATAGACTTAGTGATGCCATCCAATCATTTCATCCTCTGTCGTCCCCTTCTCCTGCCTTCAATCTTTCCCAGCATCAGGGTCTTTACTAATGAGTCAGTTCTTTGCATCAGGTGGCCAAATATTGGAGCTTCAGCTTCAACATCAGTCCTTCCAATGAATATTCAGGACTGATTTCCTTTGGAATTGACTGGTTTGATCTCCTTGCAGGCCAGGGGATTTTTCAAGAGTCTTCTCCAACACCATAGTTTAAAAGCATACATTCTTTGGCGCTCAGCTTTCTCTATGGTCCAACTCTTATATTCATACATGACTACTGAAAAAACCATCGCTTTGACTAGACAGACCTTTGTTGACAAAATAATGAATGTCTCTGCTTTTTAATATGCTGTCTAGGTTGGTCATAGCTTTTCTTCCAAGCAGCAAGCATTTTTCTGATAAAGGACCATTATTCCAAAACACAAAGAATAAAAATCCTTAAAATTTAAAAACAAGAAAACAAACAACCAGATTGAAAATGAGCCAAAGATTTTAATGGACATTTCACCAAAAAAAAAAAAAAAAGATACAAATAAACCATCTGGAAAGATACTTCACTCAGGTGTCTTCATGGAAATGCATATTAAAGCAGTATGATATTACTATATACCTGTTAGAATGGCCAAAATTGAGAAGACAGAAAAATCAAATGCTGGTGAGGAGATGGAGCAACAGGAAGTCTCATCATTGGTCGTGGAAATATTAAATGGTACCACTACTTGAAGATAACCCCATGGGTATCTGGATGCCTCAAGTGCAAGTCAAGAATGGAAGACAAGAAGAAACTCATTGTCCATGTGGACAACACCTAGTTTTTAGTTTCTGAATAAGGATCCACCCAAAGTTGGTGACATTGAGAATGTCAAAACATTCCTTGCTATCAGTTCAGTTCAGATCAGTCGCTCAGTCGTGTCCGACTCTTTGCGACCCCATGAATGGCAGCACACCAGGCCTCCCTGTCCATCACCAACTCCCGGAGTTCACTCAGACTCACGCCAACTGAGTGAGTGATGCCATCCATCCATCTCATCCTCGGTCGTCCCCTTCTCCTCCTGCCCCCAATCCCTCCCAGCATCAGAGTCTTTTCCAATGAGTCAACTCTTCGCATGAGGTGGCCAAAGTACTGGAGTTTCAGCTTTAGCATCATT
>SJYT01031886.1:417072-509931 GCA_006410635.1 Cephalophus harveyi
TATATATATATATATACACACTGGGGTATCTTTATTGCAGTTGAGATTTTATCATAATTTTACTTAATGAGGTTAATAAAGGCATAAAAATTCACAAAATAAAATCTTGAAAAAACTTTAACCTTACTGTAAATTTTGGGTTTTCATGATGGGTTAGTGGTAAAGAAGCCACCTGCCAATGCAGGAGACACAGGTTTGGTCCCTGGGTTGGGAAGATTTCCTGGAGAAGGAAATGGCATCCCACTCCAGTATCCTTGTATGGGAGTCTATAGTCTGTGAAGTTGCATGAGTCAGACATGACTGAGCAACTAAACAACAACAACAACTGCAAACTTGGGGTTTTACTTTATGAGTTCAAGGGCCTGAGCCTATTTATAAAATATAATCTGACCTACTCATTTATAGTGCCATAAACCCACCTCTCCAACATCTGAGTCATTCATATCGGTAATCCTCCATCTTGTGTAATTAGACTTTGTTGTTCCCATGCTCATCCTCATGTTCTACCCCCAAAGGACTTCTTTTATTGAGTTGTATTTAGAGTGATATCTTTAGGTGCTACTTTGGACCTAGGGACTCTACCCTTTCTTTTGATCTATAGTGAAAAGAAGGGGGCATTACTGTTTACTTGGGCTTATGCGCACTTCTGATTATGGATCTCTTTAGAAGCATACTCATTTAAGGAAAAATAGTCTGCTTCTGTGTCCTCTTCTGCAACTACAACCAAAGTCAGGATAAACTCTTGCTAGGTTAGGTACACTGTGCCATGGGAGACTCTTAGGCAGGAGGCTATCCAAACTGTAATAACCATTCAACTTGGATTCTTTAAGTGTTCTTTTGATCTTCAATTCAAGAAAAGAGAGCACAGTGAGAGAAAAGGGTGAAGAAGAAAGAGTGTCTTCTTAGTACTTAACCTCTCCTCAATTTTCCTAAAGAATTCAGTTTTGGAGACAAGTTCTCATACTATAAAAGCTTTTTGGTTAATAAATCTGTCTTCCTCAGAGGCAGTATTGATTATCTACTGTCATTCATTTGTCATTCATTTGGGCTTCCCAGGTGGCGCTAGTGGTAAAGAATCTGCCTGCCAGTGCAAGAGACATAAAAGATGTAGGTCTGATCCCTGGGTCAGGAAGATCCCCTGGAGAAGAAAATGACAACCCACTCCAGTATTCTTGCCTGGGGAATTCCATGGACAGAGGATCCTGGCAAGCTATAGTCCATGGGGTTGCAAAGGATTGGACATGACTGAGCACATATCTCTATCATCATTCAAGCACACTTCTTGGGATCTGACCTTCAGCTCTAAGAGGCTCATCATGGTATTTTCACATTTATATTCTCCTGTACCAGACCAGTTTTAGCAAATAAAGTTTTGTTCATTTCATAAGTTTTCTGTCAGAGATTTTTCCATACTTGTAGCCCCTCTGTAAGTTGCCCAGGGACATTTTTGATAATGTCCATTCAGATAAGTACCTCCTCTACCATTTCTGTTGATTTCTCTGTGCTGTGTTTATGGAGAATACAGACCCAAGCCTTCTCATGCCACACACATGTATATGAAGCATACACAAGTAATTAAAAAATATCAATTTAACTTACAAAATACATAATTTATTGTTTAGCATCTCTCTTTCAGGCCTCTGATTTGGGATACACAAAATAAACATAAAACTTGTTTACTGCCTTCAATATACAGTCCATCATATTTGCTCTTCCAAAAGTAAATTATATTGGGGAGATTTATTCTTCAAAACTACAGTGGACATGCTTTAAATTCATCCTGGTTTAGAATATGTTTACAACTTTTGTGTCTCAGAGGAACTATGAGTTTTATCACTAGCTATACATAGGAGACAGAGAAGATTAGTGGCAATGAAATGCCCTGCATAGATGAAAAAAGACAATTTTTATGGGTCCCTTTTCAATATATTTACATAAGGAGGAAAAAAAGCTAAAATAAAAAAATAACATCTTAAATAGCACAAAGTCCTTGGCTTATTAGTTTTTTAGAAGCTTGTGTTTGTAGATACTATGGTGTTCTGTTTGGAATACAGCCCCAAATCATCACATTCCATTATAATTAACTGGGCTGCATGTGACTTTTCTACTGATGGGTTGATTTTGAGATGGAAATTTTGGAGGAATCACATCAAATGCTGGAGAATGCACACACATTTGGTATAAAAGAATTGTAATTAAACTTCAGTCATCCTCTCCTACAGAGAACATTGAATTAGAGTCAAAATTGGTTTCTATTATGTTTAAGTATATCAGGGGCACTGGGGGATGATCATTAAGACACTAGAGCAAAGTAAAATCTGTAGGCAAATGTTCTATTTATTAAAAAGTGTGGGTGAATTCAAAGCTGTCCCTAGGGTGGGTGCTGAGGGCAGCCTCCTGGAGGGATGCAAATGTAGCCCTCAGTGATTCTCACCAGCATAACCCTGACTCCACAGTAGGGACTCTGGGTCATTTAAGTCCACAAAGTGTACAGCTCTCTATAGAAGAGCCTTAAGGGAATCAAGAAAAAGAAAAGAATCTTTGGATTTGAACTTAAGCTTTCTCTGCCTTTCTTCCTTCTTCCCACTTAGATTCAAATTAGGTTATCAAAGTCATCTATATCCTTACAAAAGAAATCCTTTCTGAAGCAGAGTTTCTTGGGGGAAAGGAGACAAGATATCTCCTTCATATTGGATTGGGAAGAATAAGTCAATCTTACTGTCACTATGATTCACTCTTGTCAAACACCATCATAAAGCAAAAGCATGAATATGACTCTTCCCCTGATCAGATATAATTTCTACTCTATCCTTTTGTGACTTCTAGTCTTCTCTAAGGCTCACAATATCTACTGCAGCATGATATACTTTGTATATAATGATTATACCAGCATAGGGCTACAATCAATCAACCAGTAAGTAAACAAGCAGGTGAGTACATAAATAAGCAAACAAACTAAGCAGCCTAGGGGTATGGTAAAGAATTGACATTGTCCCCAGTACCAATAATAAAATAGTAGTCTTTGTCTTTATCGCCCTTTCTCCACAAACAAAATCAATGGAGCCTGATTCTAATTTAAGTAATCCCTAGATTTTCTCAGATATGCTCCTGAAAAATACTCTCAATTTTATAGTCACTATTAATTTTTGTTCTTTTATCCCACAGACAACTTTTAACATATTGCAAAAAAAAAAAAAAAAAAAACTACCCACTGTGCAATCAGATCATGAATAAGTAATGCTCTTTGTCCTTAAGGAGTGTATAGTATGTGTTAGTTGCTCAGTCGTGGCCAACTTTTTGTGATACCATGGACTGTAGTCCGCTAGGCTCCTCTATCCATGGGATTCTCCAGGGAAGAATACTGGAGTGGGTTGCCATCCCCTTCTCCAGGAGGTCTGCCAGCCCAGGGATTGAACTGGGATCTCCTGCATTGCAGGCAGATTCTTTACAGGGCCACCAGAGAAGCCCCTGTGTATAGTATGTAGAGGACAAATATACAGATAATTATAACAGTGTGATCAGAGATATAAAAGAGATGTATAGGAAGCAATGGAGCACAGAAGAGAGACTCCTAGCCCAGATGGGCAAGGGCAGGGTAACAGGAAAGGAAAATGATAGGGCCCACATGGGGTCTCATTTTTAAGATGACTCATTATGTTGACATCACCAACAAGGAATAAAATCACAGTGATCCTTGAAGCTGACCAAACTGCCCAAATGACATTCTGTTTTCTCACTGGTGCCTACCTTCTCAAAGCTACAAGACCACCAGATTCCAGACCTCCAGCTATATGACCACAGGAATCAACTAAAGGCTAAAAATTAGCCATCCCTTCAGAGAATTTTTCATTGGTGCAGTGTAAGAAAGACCCCGTCAGAAAGGGAGGATGCTGGTTCTCCTTAAGGGCCAGTCACCCTCTCTTTTCCCTCTAATAAATTTCCCTTTTCTTGTCTGACTGCCCGGCTCGCTCTTTTTCTCTGCAATCGGCTTACAAAATTGATGCTCACTGGTGCTAGCCAGGCAAATGAAAGAAGTTGATTTCAGTTCAGTTCAGTCACTCATTCATGTCAAACTCTTTGCGACCCCATGGACTGCAGCACACCAGGCCTCCTTGTCCATCACCAACTCCTGGAGTTTACTCAAACACATGTCCATTGAGTCGGTGATGCCATCCAACCATCTCATCCTCCCTCGGCCCCTTCTCCTCCTGTCCTCAATCTTTCCCAGCATCAGGGTCTTTTCTAATGAGTCAGTTCTTCATATCAGGTGGCAAAAGTATTGGTTTCAGCTTCAATATCAGTCCTTCAAATAAATACTCAGGACTGATTTCCTTTAGAATGGACTGGTTGGATCTCCTTGCAGTCCAAGGGACTCTCAAGAGTCTTTTCCAACACCACAGTTCAAAAGCATCAATTCTTCAGTGCTCAGCTTTCTTATAGTCCAACTCTCACATCCATACATGACTACTGGAAAAACCATAGCTTTGACTAAATGGACCTTTGTTGACAAAGTAATGTCTCTGTTTTTTAATATGCTATCTAGGTTGGTTGTAGCTTTTCTTCCAAGGAGTAAACGTTTTTTAATTTCATGGCTGCAGTCACCATCTGCAGTGATTTTGGAGTCCCCAAAATTAAAGTCTGTCACTGTTTCCCTTGTTTCCCCATCTATTTTCCATGAAGTGATGGGACCAGATGCCATGATCCTAGTTTCTGAATGCTGAATTTTAAGCCAATTTTTTCACTCTCCTCTTTCACTTTCATCAAGAGGCTCTTTAGTTCTTCACTTTCTGCCATAAGTATGGTATCATTTGCATATCTGAGGTTACTGATATTTTTCCTGGCAATCTTGATTCCAGCTTGTGGTTCATCCAGTCCAGTATTTCTGATGATGTACTCTGCATATAAGTTAAATAAGCAGAGTGACATATACAGCCTTGACGTACTCCTTTCCTGATTTGAAAACCAGTCTGTTGTTCCATGTTGAAATGAGAGATATCCAGCATTTCTCATGATGTACCCTGCATAGAAGTTAAATAAGCAGGGTGACAATATACAGCCTTGATGTACTCCTTTTCCTATTTGGAGCCAGTCTGTTGTTCCATGTCCAGTTCTAATTGTTGCTTTCTGACCTGCATATAGGTTTCTCAAGAGGCAGGTCAGGTGGTCTGGTATTCCCATCTCTTTCAGAATTTTCCACAGTTTATTGTGATCCACACAGTCAAAGGCTTTGGTCAGAATGGCTATCTTCAAAAAGATCACTAGTAACAAATGTGGCAAAGATATGGAGAAAAGGGAACCCTTGTATACTGTTGGTAAGAACATAAATTGGGGTAATTTCCACTATGGAAAACAGCATGGAGATTTCCTCACAAATTCAAAATAGAACTGCATATGATCCAGAAATTCCACTTCTGGGAATATATATGGAAAAAGACAGAAACATTAATTTGAGAAGACACATGCCCTGAAATACTGACGACAGTTTATTTACAATTGCCAAGATATGGAAGCAACCTAAGTGTCCATCAACAAATAAATGGATAAATAAAATATGGCATATACACACTGTGGAATACTACTCAGCCACTAAAAAGGATGAAACTTTGCCATTTTCAGCAACACGGATGGATCTGGAGAATGTTATGCTAAGTAAAGAAAGTCAGAAAAAGACAAATACAGCACCATATTACTTATATGTGGAATCTAAGAAATACAGCAACCTAATGCACGTAACAAAAATGAAGCAGACTCACAGATACAGAGAACAAACTAGTGGTTATGAGAGGTAGGCAAGGGGGACCAAAGTGGGAGGTACAAGCTATTGGATGTAAGACACGCTCAATGATGTGCTGTGCAAATGGGGAATAAAGCCAATATTTTATGATAGTGATAAATAAAGTGTAACCTTTAAAATTGTTTTAGAAAGTTTTGTATAGAAAACTGTACAGAAAGTTTAAAAAAAAATGATACTAAAATAAGGGTACCTGTTGTTGTTTACTTGCTAAGTCATGTCTAACTTTTTGTGACTCCATGGAGTGTAGCCCACCAGGCTCCTCTGTCCATGGGATTTCTAGGCAACAATAATGGAGTGGGTTGCCATTTCCTTCTCCAGGGGAGCTTCCTGACCCAGGGATCGTACTTGAGTCTTCAGCACTGCAGCTTAATTCTTTACTGCTGAGCCACTAGGGAAGCCCACAAATGCTTGCCATAGAATAAGGTGCTACAGTTTCTTCCTGGAATGCTGAGTCCAATCTGCTACCTGATAGCTGTAAGAGGGCATATGAGGAAGTTCCTCTGCGGGTATTTGCATGTTATGAGTGCATTTCTGGCATGCTACAGGCATGAGAGTTCTGTTTCTGCTTCATTTATTTTACAACTGAAAGAAAAGTAGACCAAGAAGCATGTTTCATCAAAGTCATATCCAAAGAATAAATCCACTGGCAAGTTTTGAGAGATGTCTAACAGATGTCAAAAAAAAAAAAAAACTAAACATTTCAAGCTGTTATAGAGGTCCTGGAATTCTAGTTCAGTTAGTTCTCTTGAGAGACCTTTTTAAATTTATTTTTTAATATTTATAACTTATTTTGTAAAGATATAAGTTCTCTGAAAACTTATTACACATACAGCATAATTTATAATCAACACAGAGATTTTCAAAGTAGGCTAATGTTTTATGGAACAGAGTTTGGATTCTGTGATGGCAGTGTCTTTTGGGAAGTCCAAAATACTAATAAAATGGTTTTCATCTTCCTAGTGATTGCTAACATTTCTTTGTGTATACTAGTTGCTAGTCAAGTTTTGTGTTCTTTTTTTAATATGTGCAATTAATATCTGTTTCGCTTGTTACTCAGTCACATGTGACTCTTTACAACCCCATGGACTACAGCATGCCAGGCCTTCCTGTCCCTAATATTTATTTAAGAGCAATTACGTCCTAAGCAATAGAACAGAACAAATGTTCAGCTCTCATGGAGATCACCTTTCAGTCAGGAAAACAGACAATAAGTAAATTATAACTTAAAAGACGATAAAGGTTAGAAAAGAGTAAGTTATAGGAGGTCAATAATGAATGCTGGGTTCGGAGGGGAAGAGAAGTGAAATTTCAAACAGTGATCAGACAAGTCCTCGTTGAGAAGGTGACATTTGGCAAAGACTTGATACGGGAGGTAAAGATGCTTATCTTACAGCCATTATCACATCGAATTCATTCTACATCTAGGTATTATGATTATCTCCATTTTATACATGAGGAAAGGAAGACAGAGAAGCTAACTATCTGACTCAGATCACAAAACAGTGGGCAAAGCCAATATTTGAACTATGGCAAATGTGGGCTATTTTCAAGCCAGAACTTTAACCACCACTATCTGACAGTGCTTCCTAGAGATCAGGAAACCGGCTGACCCCTTACTGTTTCTCAGCTCCAGACAGATCCTTCTATGTTCTCCCGCTGGGGATGTGAAGACTGAAATTCTTCAAACCACGATTTTCCTTTGCCAGTTGACTTTGCTTATTGTTGTTCAGTCACACAGTCATGTCTGACTGTTTGTGACCCTGTGAACTGCAGCTCGCCAGGCTTCCCACTCCTTCACTGTCTCTCAGAGTGAAGCTCAAACTCATGTCCATTGAGTCAACGATGCCATCCAACCATCTCATCCTCTGTCGCCCCTTTATAGATGCTGCCAAACACAAGATCTCGAAAGAAGCTGGTAGCCCCAGAAGGAAGCAGGGACCCAGTTCTTCACCCCAGCAACAGCACTTCACCATGGCAGAACACCCTTAGTTACAATCTGCATCCCTATTTCATGGTTCCAGGACTAGTGGTGTGCAGAAAATTGATTCTCCAGAAAAAAATAAATAGCATTGGCCTATTTCTGTTGTATAAATACACCATCGTGGGTGACTTCAAGCTACTAAAGTTTCAACAACTGGCTCAAAAAATTCCTGGAAACTTAACAGTTGGCTCTCCTAACCCCCTGCTAGCCACCTCTAGTCCACCCTTGGCAGGAACGGACTCTCGTGATCCCCTCAGGGGTTCCACAAGCATCCAGACAACACTCCTCTTCAGCGTCTGAGTCCCAGCTCCTCAGGAACACCTTTAATTTCCTCATTTCTAACCACAGTGGCCTTCCATATCCATGTGTTCTGCATCCAATGATTCAATCAACTGCAGATGAGAAATATTAAGAAAAAAAAATTGCAGAACGTTCCAGAAAGGAAAACTAGAATGTGCAGCACCAGCAACTATTTACATAGGATTTACATTGTATCTATAACTATTTACATATCATTTACATTGTATTTACAACTATTTACATAGGATTTACATCGCATTAGGTATTATAAGTAATCTGGAGAGGTGTTAAAGTATACAGGAGAGTGTGTGTATGTTATGTGCAAATACTAATGCCATCTTATGAGGAAGTTGAGCATCTAGGAACTTGGTATCTATGTGGGTTTTGGAACCATTCTCCAGTTCAGTTCAGTTCAGTTGCTCAGTCATGTCCAACTGTTTGCAACCCCATGGACTGCAGCACGCCAGGCCTCCCTGTCCATCACCAACTCCAGGAGTTTACTCAAACGTATGTCCATTGAGTCGGTGATGCCATCCAACCATCTCATCCTCTGCCATCCCCTTCTCCCCCCCAACTTCAATCTTTCCCAACATCAGGATCTTTTCAAATGAGTCAGCTCTTCCCATCAGGTAACCAAAGTATTGGAGTTTCAGCTTCAGCATCAGTCCTTCCAATGAATATTCAGGGCTGATCTCCTTTAGGATGGACTGGTTGGATCTCCTTGCAGTCCAAGGGACTCTCAAGACTCTTCCCCAACACCACAGTTCAAAAGCATCAATTCTTCTGTGCTCAGCTTTCTTTATAGTCCAACTCTCACATCCATACGGATATCCAATTTTTGCTGTGCTCCTCAGCCCTTGGGGTGATTGCTGCTTCCTATGCTTACCATCTCTAGGGCCTCAGTGCTTCTATCTTGTTTTCTTAACTCTCCAATACCTGCTTTAACCAGTCTTCCACAGTGGTGTGTGCATGCATGCTAAGTCCCTTCAGCCGTGTCCGACTCTTTGTGACCCCATGGACCGTAGCCCGCCAGGCTCCTCTGTCCATGGGATTCTCCAGGCAAGAATACTGGAGTGGGTTGCCATGCCCTCCTCCAGAGGATCTTTCCCACCCAGGGATCAAACCCAGGTGCCCTGCACCTCCTGCGTTACAGGTGGATTCCTTACCACTGAGCCAGCAGGAAAGCCCGCGGTAAGTGGTACCTGTTGTTAAAATAATTAATATAATTTCTCTTTTCCTGTCTGGAAACTGGCGAATGTTCTGCCAATTTCATCCTTTCAAGATTTTTTTTTTCCAAATTTCCCCAGTCAGATTGTTCCCTCATGCCACACCGCCTCTAAACGCACGGGTCCCCTGGCCTAAAATCCCATTCCTTGGCTCCCCAACCCCACCAGTTCCTTCTCAGAACTCCACAGCAGCATATCCGCTGTGTTATTAATGTTCTTCCCTTGGTGGTAAGAGTCTTGAAAATAGGGACTCTGCCTTCTTATCTGTGCTGCATCCCTGGATTCTCAAAGTGCTGAGTACAATTCCTAGAATATCATTGTATTAGAGAAATAGAACCAATAAAATGTAGGCGATATATGTATTATAAGGAACTGGCTTATATAATTATGGAGGACGGCAAGTCTCAGTGTCTGCCGGGTGAATTGGCAGGCTGGAGACACAGGAGAATCAATGGTTCTTTCCCAAAGGCTCTCAGGAGCAAGACCCAGGAAGAGACAAGGTCTCGGGCCAAGTCCAAAGGCAGGGAAAATTTTCTTGTGTTTGGGAGAGGCCTTTGTCTTCTGTTTGGGAGAGGCCTTCTCATGTTTGGCCTTTTTGTTCTCTTCAGGCCTTCAGCTCATTATACAGGTCTATCCATAGTAGGGAGGGCAGTGGTCTTTACTCAGACTGATTTAAAGGTTAATCTCACCTCAAAGCCCACTCACATAAACACTGAGAAGAATTTGGAATCCATTATCTAGACGCCCCTATCATAGCTCAGTTGGTAAAGAATCTGCCTGCAACGCAGGAGACCCGGATTCAATTCCTAGGTCGGGAAGGTCCCCTGGAGAAGGGAATGGCAACCCACTGCAGCATTCTTGCCTGGAGTATCCCATGGACAGAGGAGCCTGGCAGGCTACAGTCCATGGGGTCGCAAGAGTCAGACGCGACTTAGCAATGATTACTGATTAGCGATCGATGCCAGCAGTCAAGGTGATTCACAAAATTGGCCATCTCAATTGTGGAAGTTCACTATGCAGTCGTTAAAAATGCAGGTCTGGTATGGAATGGTGTGGTCGGACCAGAGTGACCTGGATTCTGATCTGCGTCCACCTTTAGAGCTTCTGAGACTCGGGGTGTGTGACTAGACCCCCTGGTGCTTGTTTCTCATTTGTAAAGTGGGAAGGGTCGGGCCTGCCCACCAGGGCTGTTGTGAGAATTAAAATTGCTCATGGTGAGTGCCTGACTCATCTTCTAGTCCAGTGTACATAATTTACCTGTGTGCCCTCATCATGTGCAAGGGAACACACTGGATAACCTGTGAGCTGGCTGGCCACACACCGCCTTCTCTAGGGCTCCTGGCTGAATGTGCAATTACTCTCAGTGAAGTGAAAGTGAAGGCGCTCAGTTGTGTCTGACTCTTTGCGACCCTGTGGACTGTAGCCCACCAGGCTCCTCCATCCATGGGATTCTCCAGGCAAGAATACTGGAGTGGGTTGCCATTTCCTTCTCCAGGGGATCTTCCCGGCCCAGGGACCAAACCCAGGTCTCCCGCATTGCAGGCAGACGCTTTAACCTCTGAGCCTCTAGGGAAGCCCATACCAGACTATAAAGGAAGCTGAGTGCCGAAAAATTGATGCTTTTGAACTGTGGTTTTGGAGA
Organism: Cephalophus harveyi; assembly: GCA_006410635.1. Classification (NCBI taxonomy): domain Eukaryota; kingdom Metazoa; phylum Chordata; class Mammalia; order Artiodactyla; family Bovidae; genus Cephalophus; species Cephalophus harveyi. The sequence continues at coordinate 428,016 of SJYT01031886.1, forward strand.
AGACTCTTGAGAGTCCCTTGGACTGCAAGGAGATCCAACCAGTCCATCCTAAAGGCAATCAGTCCTAGGTGTTCACTGGAAGGACTAATGCTGAAGCTGAAACTCCAATCCTTTGGCCACATGATGCAAAGAGCTGACTCATTTGAAAAGACCCTGATGCTGGGAAAGATTGAAGGTGGGAGAAGGGGATGAAAAAGGATGAGATGGTTATGGCATCACTGACTCAATAGACATGAGTTTGGGTAAACTCCTCGAGTTGGTGATGGACACGGAGGCCTGGTGTGCTGCAGTCCATGAGACTGCAGAGTCAGGCATGACTGAGTGACTGAATTGAACTGAACTGAACTGAGACTAATAAGCTAGATTTCTGGGTGCCTGGGGTGAAGGACGTTTTTTCAGATCGATCTTTTTGGAGGCCAGGAAATCATGCACCCTAGAGAAAAAAAAATAGATTTCTACCAGACAGGTGGGGCGGAGAAGAGAACCTGGTTCTCTACTTAGGATGGAGTCATTCAAGGTCTTAGGAAACCGCAGGCCTGAGAAACGGTACACAGGCTGAAGTTTCTGATCTAAATAGATCAAAAAGTTCTGCTAGACCCAGAAGCTGGGAAAGATGGAAGGCAAAAAGTAAAGAGGGCAGAGGAGGATGAGATGGTGAGACAGCACGACCAACTCAATGGACATGAATCTGGACAAACTCCGGGAGTTGGTGATAGACAGGGAGGCCAGGCATGCTGCAGTCCATGGGGTCGCAAAGAGTCAGACATCACTTAACAACTGAACAATGACGGTATCTCAACAACAGCCCAACCTGAGTCAATGGCTGTCAGTCCCACCTTTGACCTGGTAAGTGTCCTCAGGTGCCACAGACACAAGACGCACACTCCTCCCTTGCTGTTCCCTTGACAATGAGAGAAGTGAATGGGTTCCTGGCCCCTGGCTCTCCTCACCGCCCCTCTGCCTACCCCCCAAGGATTCAGGACAAGTTTATTTTCTCTTGTCCTTGTTCCTTCTTTAGAAGCAGACCCAAGTCCAGTCATATCACAGCGGCTCAGCTGTCTGGCCTTGATGGATAAATTGCTTTATTTTCTAGATCCTCAGTTCTTTGTTTTGCAAAGTACGAGAAACATTACATACCTCTCTACCCTTTATTAACACCTGGAATGTACTGAGTTCCTCCCCTGTCCTAGGCCCAGCAATCGCCTTCACAGCTCTAGGAGGGACAGCTTCAAGTCATGCATGGACCTGACCTCAGAAAGACCATCAGGTGTGGACATGGTGCTCTACATTTTCAATCAGTACAAGGCCCTGCAAATACTGCAACCAGTCTTGGGCCTAAGAAACAGAACTGTCCCTTATCCTCCTTTTGAAAGTGAAAAAAATGAAATCGTTAGTGGCTCTATCACGTCCAACTCTTTGCAACCCCGTGGACTGTAGCCTACGAGGCTTCTCTGCCCACAGGACTCTCCAGGTAAGAATACAGGAGTGGGTAGCTGCTCCTTTCTCCAAGGGAATCTTCCAGTCCCAGGGATTGAAGTCGGGTCTCCCACATTGCAGGCAGATTCTTTATCATATGAGCCACCAGAGAAGCCCCCTAATTGCGGTGACCCCATGGACTAGCCCCCCAGGCTCCACTATCCTCCTTTTATGGATCAATAAACCATGGCACAGAAAGTTTCAGCTACGTGTCCAAGGTCACGCAGTTTCTAAGTGGCAGAAGAAGGAAGTCTCCTTTAGACTCATTTTTTTAATTTTGTTTTTAAGGCCTTTTAAAATGTTCTTTTCTTGTGGTGGAAATCACATAATATAAAACCTCCTGTTAATATTTTAACCATATGTAACTGCACATTTCAGCAGCATCAAGTCCACTCAGATTGTTGTGTAAATTCTTACTATCATCCAATTCCAGAATTTTTCACTTTCCTAAACTGAAACTCGGTTCCCATTAAACAGTAAGTCCCCATTACTCCTTTCCACCAGCAGCCCCAGCCCCAGGCCCTGGTATCTACCAATGCACTTTCTGACACTATGAATTTGATTGTTCTAGATACCTCATAGAAGTGGAAACAAATACTATTTGATTCCTACTATACATTGGAATGCATTTTTAGGGTCAACTTAATATATCAGGCCCATCTTTTTAACTACTTGTGAAGACTGCCTAAGAAAGAAAACTCTATAAAAAGCCATTAGTTAGTGCTTCATAAATCTGAGTCAACTGCTATGATTGGACTGAGGGGCCTGCTACAATAAAGTCACTATCCTGGAAGTTGGGTTGAAGACCTACCTATACCGATACCTACCGCCTCTGCCATGCCTGGTGCTGGCAGCTGAATGACAAAGGAACGGTCAGGAAGAGGTGAGTGAAGTGAAAGTCAGTCATGTCTGACTCTTTGGGACCCTATGGACTATACAGTCCATGGAATTCTCCAGACCAGAATGCTGGAGTGGGTAGCCTTTCCCTTCTCCAGGGGATCTTCCCAACCCAGGGATTGAACCCAGGTCTCCTGCATTGCAACTGGATTCTTTACCAGCTGAGCTGCCAGGGAAGCCCACGGGCAGGTCTTTTAGATTAGCTAGGTGTCCCTGGATCGGTCCCCTACACCTTTAATACATACTCACTGAATCACCAAGAAATCTCCTGGAAAAGCACGCAGACTGATTCAGGAGGGCAGGGCCTGAGACCCGGCATTGTTACTAAGACCACATCTAGAACAGCACAGTCTTAGAAAACGGCCAGTTTAAGCTCCGGGCCACTAGATAGGTTAAGTTTTATTGTGTAAATGTAAAGAAAAATGCCAGCTTGCTATTTCTGGGGAAGTACACATCCCTTCAAACAAAACCTGAAAGATTCAGGATGATCACTGTAAAGAGAATGATTGGGAAGAAACAGAAGCTGAACATTTTCATTGACAAGATTAATTTCTTTTTCATAAAGTTTGGCATGATTTTAGGAATGACCAGAAGCCCCAGAGGGGGGTCTCATATCCTTCTTGTCTTTTTCCAGGGTATCTGAAATTCCCATGATGAGGGAAAAACTACTATGTTTTATTAAGGCAACATTTCCTCAAGAATATCCCACTCGAGACAGTTGTTCCAAAGTGTTAATTCATGCTACAAAAAATGATTGTTCCGTGATCTAATTAATTAAGGGAACACTGACTCAACAATAAAGTGGAACACCTGACTATGAGAATGCTCAGAGCATGTCCGCTGCAATTGACTAGGACGGGAACATGGCACACAGCATCTCCTAATCTTGTTTGACAATGTAAAACCTCTTTTTACCTTTTGGATCCCTCCTTTTCTTTATTAGCAATTAAATAAACACACCAATTACATCAAGGAAATGCTGGGGGTAGGGAGACCCCTTATTTGTTTCATCAGAGATTTTTTTTTAAAGTATTCAGTATGAGAGGAGGAAGGCACGGCAACTCACTCCGTTATGCCTGCCTGGAGAATCCCATGGACAAAGGAGCCTGGTTGGCTACAGGCCATGGGGTTGCAAAGAGTCAGACATGACTGATGGGACTTCACATGCAGGCACCTGGGTGGCAGAGTGAACCCTCATATACTCCTGATGTAGACTGAAATTGGTATAAGCTTCTTGCAAAGCGCTTTGGAAGAATGAAGGAAAAAAATAAAATACTTATAAACTTATAAAAGATACTTGCAATATTTATAAACAGACATTCACTTCTGTGATTCTGTATTAGGATTTTTAAAGTAACACCAATTAGAAAGGTTTGCTCTTCACAAAACTGTTTGCTGTGCTGCAGCAAAACTAACAAACAAAAAATCCTGTATTTCTTAAAATATGACTATGTGCACGCTAGGTCACCTCAGTTGTGTCTGGCTCTTCACAACCCCATGGACTGTAGCCCGCCAGGCTCCTCTATCCATGGGATTCTCCAGGCAAGAATACTGCAATAGGTAGCCATTTCCTCCTCCAGGGGACCTTCCTGACCCAAGCATTGAACCCTCCTCTCTTATATCTCCTGCAGACTACTAGCACCTCCTGGGAAGCCCTCCTTAAAATATGGGGACATTTAAGTCGTCTGTGATGGTGTCCCTCGATGTAATACTATAAAGTCCTGACATATGACTCTGAGTTAACACAGAGTGCACTTATGTTATACTGAGTGACGGCAAGCTCTAGACACAATTCTCCTCTATCCCTGGCCATTGCACGTGACCAGTCCCTTCCCACTGAGCCATGCAGGCTACCTGTTTAGCTGTGGAATCCAGGTCAGCTTTGTGGCCGGCCCTGGCAACAAACCACCAGGGAAATAGCGATATACCCAGGCTGCAGTTAAACCTCTCCTGCTTCTGTTCTCTCTCTCTGGGAATCTTGCCACCATCACAAATACAAGCCCAGGCCGGTCTTCTGGAGGAGAGACTGAGTACAGGTGAGCAGGGAGCCCCACCCCACACATGATTGAGATGGCCCAGCAAAACTCACCTGATGGCAAGCCCATGCGTAAGCTCAGATGAGACTGCAGAGTGGAGAAACTTTCAGTCAACCCCCGGACTCATCAATAACCAATATGGTTCTTATTGTAATCCACTGAGTCTGGGGGTGAAAATAGGTAACTCCCAGAGCTGTAATATAACAAGAAAAAAAAGTACAGGGCATAAACTGTATAACTAATAGGAAATAATTACAAAACAATTACAACGAAAGAAGATTGGTATATATGAAAATGTAACGTGTGCTACGTCGCTTCAGTCATGTCCAACTCTGTGAGATCCCATGGACTATAACCCACCAGGCTCCGCTGCCCATGGGATTTTCCAGGCCAGAATACTGGTGTAGGTTGCCATTTCTTATTCCAGGGGATCTTCCCGACCCAGGGATCGAACTCCGGTCTCATGTAAATTTGTCTCTTATGAAAATGTAATGAATTGCTGTTTTAGGGCAGCTCAGTCTGACTCTTTGAGACCCCACGGGCTATACAGTCCATGAGATTCTCCAGGCCAGAATATTGGAGTGGGTAGCCTTTCCCTTCTCCGGGGGATCTTCTCAAACTGGGGATCAAACCAGGTCTCCTGCATTGCAGACGGATTCTTTAACAGCTGAGCCACAAGGGAAGCCCTTTAGGGCAGCAAGTCTACTGAAATACTGATGCATTTTTCTGTATTTTTCTACCCTTATGCATTTCTAAGTTTTCTCTGAGTGGCATTATCATCATAATGTTTGCATTTTGTAAAAATGGTTCACTTAAAATAATAACTCATGGAAACAACCTAGATGTCCATCAGCAGATGAATGGATAAGAAAGCTGTGGTACATATACACAATGGAGTATTACTCAGCCATCAAAAAGAATTCATTTGAATCTGTTCTAATGAGGTGGATGAAACTGGAACCTATTATACAGAGTGAAGTAAGCCAGAAAGAAAAACACCAATACAGTATACTGACACATATATATGGAATTTAAAAAGATGGCAATGATGACCCTGTATGCGAGACAGCAAAAGAGACTGCAGCACTGTTTATAATAGCCAGGACATGGAAACAACCTAGATGTCCATCAGCAGATGAATGGATAAGAAAGCTGTGGTACATATACACAATGGAGTATTACTCAGCCATCAAAAAGAATTCATTTGAATCTGTTCTAATGAGGTGGATGAAACTGGAACCTATTATACAGAGTGAAGTAAGCCAGAAAGAAAAACACCAATACAGTATACTGACACATATATATGGAATTTAAAAAGATGGCAATGATGACCCTGTATGCGAGACAGCAAAAGAGACACAGATGTATAGAACGGACTTTTGGACTCTGTGGGAGAGGGAGAGGGCGGGATGATTTGGGAGAATGGCATTGAAACATGTATACTATCATGTAAGAATGAAGCACCAGCCTATGTTCGATACAGGATACAGGATGCTCGGGGCTGGTACACAGGGATGATCCAGAGAGAGGAAATGGGGTGGGATGTGGGAGGGGGATTCAGGATTGGGATCTCATATACACCCATGGTGGATTCATGTCAATGTATGGCAAAACCAATACAGTATTGTAAAGTAAAATAAAGTAAAAATAAAAAAAAAATAAAAAAAATAAACAGATGAGCTTTTCACATCTACCAAAAAAAATAATAATAATAATAACTCAGTAGTCTGATGTATGGGCTTCCCACGTGCACAGTAGTAAAGAATCTGCCTGCCAATGCCGGAGACACAGGAGACATGGCTTTGACCCCCGGGTCAGGAAGATCCCCTGGAGAAGGGAATGGCAGCCCACTCCAGTATTCTTGCCTGGAAAATTCCATGGACAGAGAAGCCTGGCCAGCTACAGTCCATGGAATCGCAAAGAGTCGGGCACAACCGAGCATGCATACAAAAAAGTCGTATCTATAGTCGGCTTCTTCCAGATACTCTAGGATTTACATTGGCCTAAGGAAAAGTATAGGTGTTTTGAAAATCATATAGTCTAGAATCTGTAGGTGTTATAGTGTTTATTACTACACACACTTTCAAAATTGGCAAATACTCAAATGATGCAGCTCTTTTTTACTCTAAAATCAGTGGGGGTTCTACATTTTATTTTGATTTAAGGTAAGAATGTATTAACCCTAAAAAGCCAAAAAAGTAACAACATGAGAATTTGGCCCAACTTCCTTGTCACTAAGTAACACATAGCAGCCGTAGAGCCACAGCTCCTCCCGTGTCACACAGCAGCTTCTCACGCCGAATAAAGCCGAGCTTTCATCTCGAATGGCAGCTTTGGGAACACAGCAAGTATGGAGCAATCCTTAAACTGTTTACAGAGACAGTAAAACCAGGAACACATCCTCTCAGGATAAAAGGTGTTTTATGGTATATAAAGAAGGTCCCTCTTTGAAAGTTCAGCTAAAATTGAGAAGGAGACTTTGTAGTTCTATAGAAACTCTCATCCAAGCCTCTGAAAGCATTTTATTGACATGCACCTTTAATCTACAACCTCCTGAGGGAATATAGCAAGTTTTACTATTCCCATTTTACAGGGATAAAAACCAAGGCAGAAAGATACCAGAAAAGGTTACACATTAGTTGAATGTCTTTGGTTGCAAGTAGCAGAAAACAATTAGCCAATATAAGCAAAAAAAAGAAAAAAGTATATAAACACACATTTACGTGCTGTGCTCAGTCTCTCAGTCTTGTCCGATTTTTTGCAACCCCAGGGACTGTAGCCTACCAGGTTCCTCTGTCCATGGGATTTCCCAGGCAAGGATACTGGACTGGATTACCTTTTCCTCCTATAGAGGATCTTTCTGACCAAGGGAAGGAATTCGCATCTCTGGCTCTTGCATTGGCAGGCAGGTTCTTTACCACCTAGCCACTTTGGAAACCCACACACAATTATATACAGTATGATTTTAGATAGACAGCTAGGTACTTAAATAGACAGATGATGATATGAGAAAATACATGACTATAAAGAAAATAAGCTGTGTGCTCCAGCACCCTCAACTCCAGGAACCAAAGGAAAGCCTCTTCAGGGTGCTAGATGAAGCAGCTATAGCCATTTCTCATTACTATGTCACTCCATTCAAAAGTCAGATTCTAGAGACAGAATGCCTGACCACTCTAGTTTGAATCTCAGGTCAACCCTATGAGTGTTGAGCAACATGGTTGAGGGGTAATTCCTAAAAGGAAAAACAAAAGAAAGAAAATGGATGTTGGACAGGCAGGAAAAAAATAAAAAACTACCTCTGCATATTATGGGGGCTTTCCAGGCGGTGCTAGTGGTAAAGAATCCACCTGCCAGTGCAGGAGACGCTGGAGATGCAGGTTCCATCCCAAGGTTGGAAAGATCGAATGCAGCAGGAAATGGCAACCCACCCCAATATTCCTGCCTGGGAAATCCCATGAACAGGGGCGCTGATGGGCTACAGTCCATGGGGTAGAAGAGTTGGACACGATTGGAGCGACTTAGCACGCACGTGCATATTACAGGATGGATGAAAGTAAAGGGAAGAATTTACAGTTTCTGTCTGCCTGTCTCTCTGCCATTCCTAGAATCAACTGGATGCTTCTAAAAGCCAGGGAGGATGTATTTCTTTGGGTCTAACCCACAAACTGCCACAGAGCTGTGTTCAATGGGGGCTGAATGAATTCATGGACCATTTGTGTCATCGTTGACAAAATATTCAGGAATAACACCTGTCTACCATTTCTCTCCCCCAGGGTCCTCCATGCTTCAACACTCCAGGCCATCTTCTCCGTTCTCAGGACTCTTCCCAGGGGGCGTGACTGTTTCCCTACCCACTAAATCCCCTGTTCCCTGAAGTTGTTCCTTCCTGTGGATGTGTTCAAAACTAGTTCTGGTGTTGGCCATCCAGAACCAGCTGTATCTCAAGTCTGATACCTCTTTTGCCTCAATTTTCTCACTTGTCTAATGGGAATAGATAACAGTCCTACATTTTAGGGTTGTTATAAGGATTAAGAGAAATATTTATAAAGCACTTAGGGTGACCTTGACACAGACCGGGGCATCGTTACCGGCTATCATCATCAGCACGGCCATCTTCATCAAGGCATCACCACGATCCTTGGTACGGACACTGCCTAAAACCAGTGAAAAAACACTGAGGTTTCAGGATTTAGTCATAAGACCTCAGTTCAGTTCAGTCGCTCAGTCCTGTCCAACTCTTTGTGATCCCATGGACTGCAGTACGCTAGGCTTCCCTGTCCATCACCAACTCCCGGAGCTTACTCAAACTCATGTGTTCACGAGTCGGTGATGCCGTCCATCCATCTCCTAGCATGCACTAATTAATCTGTTTCTAAAGCTGAAATTTGACTTCCTTAAAACCCTCTGATTTCTGCCCCTCATCTTTGGGATGTGGTCCAGGGTTCTCCGGTTCTGGACCTGTTTAACATTCTAACCTCATCTTCCACCATTAAAGTCACACACTTCATTTTCCAGTAACATCCAAGTATATATAAATGCCCCCACATCCAAGATAGTTCATACTAATTTCTATCTCTGTTTCCTTAATGTTTAGAATACCCTTTCTCTCTCTCTCTTGCTCTCTTATCACAAATTTAGTTCATTTGCCAGCAAGGACAAGTTCAAGTACAATATACCCTAGAAAATCTTCCCTGCTTCCTCAATCCAGGCTAAGCTCCCCTCCCTTCAGTGCTTCCCTCTACCTCAACATAAAACAAATTCAATTACAGAAGCCCTTGATTATGTGGCCATGTGGTCGAGCTCATAGATTGCCAAAGTGAAAGTGAAAGTCACTCATTTGTGTCCAACTCTTTGAGACCCCATGGACTATACAGTCCGTGGAATTCTCCAGGCCAGAATACTGGAGGGGGTAGCCTTTCCCTGCTCCAGGGGATCTTCCCAACCCAAGGATCGAACCCAGGTCTCCCTCACTGCTGGCAGATTCTTTACCAGCTGAGCCACAAGGGAAGCCCATAGTTTGCCAAGGAACACTATATAGGGCGGGTCTATGGCTTATCCGCCATGATATTCTCGGCACCAAGCTCCATACACGCTTACTGGACTGAAATACTTCTCATTCCATCTGATTCATTTGCAAGGTTAGTGGTCTATTTCCTTTGTTGACAAGGCACCTTCATTACATAAAAGTATTCCCATAAAGCTCTTATTTATCAAATAAATTCTCTCTTAGTTGTACCCACACCAATCCCCCTTTCTCATCTGGATCCTATAAGAAGCCTAGAGCTTACTAGATCCAGGAAAATGACGGAGGTGGGAGTGTAGTAAGGAGGCAACAGCCTCAGTTTTCATTTCTAGTCCCTGGTATTGCTGTTGCTGCACAGAAGCCCTTTCTCAGTTGTCATCGATGACCAGAAAGTGAGTGCTTACGCTAGCAGTCCCCCACCGCTGCACCAGCTCAGCCACAGGGAACTTGGCCCGAACTCCAGACGCCACTGCACTCCACCCTCAGGACAGCACGGAGGTCAAACCAGTCCATCCTAAAGGAAATCAATCCTGAATATTCATTGGAAGGACTGATGCTGAGGCTCCAATACTTTGGCCACCTGATGCAAAGAGCCGACTCATTGGGAAAAAACCCTGATGCTGGGAAAGATTGAAGGCAGAAGGAGAAGGGGGCAACAGAGGATGAGATGGTTCGATAGCGTCACTGACTCAATGGGCATGAGTTTGAGCAAACTCGTGGAAATAGTGAAGGACAGGGAAGCCTGGTGTGCTGCAGTCCTTGGTATTGCAAAGAGTTGGAAATGACTTGGCAGCTGAGCAACAACAACAGGCCAGTATAATAACCACCACCACCTTCCAGTTGGACTGGTTCTCTCAATATCTGCACAATCACACCCTGACCCAGGCCAAGAAGACACAGCCATCTCACCGACTGTGTTCCCCACTGTTTTCTAACCCTGAAGAGGTCCCATCTCCACTTTAGACTATACTTCAGTGGGAATGTATCTTGAAGTAAAAAAAAAAAAAATACATGAGACTGAATGGAAAAAGGGCCCACTCATTTTTTTTCAGCCTTGGGGCCCCAAAAGGCTATTAACTGCCTTCATTAAGATTAAAGAAAATTCTGATCTCAATAACCTAGAAAAGGATACCTTTCCTTTGCTTCCAATGAATCTGCAGTAACATAAAGAGACACAGGTAAGTTTCTCAATCACCCTGCTATGTTGCCCATTATTTCTAACACCTACGATGTAACTTGGGCTCACAGGGTCTTGTTCCTCAAGGAATCCATCACATGATTGAGAAGATAGGTGATTAGACAGAAAACCGGGCTTCCCTCATAGCTCAGTTGGTAGATCAGCTGCCTGCAGTCCAGGAGACTCGGGTTCAATCGCTGGGTGGGGAAGATCCCCTGGAGAAGGAAATGGCAACCCACTCCAGTGTTCTAGCCTGGAGAAACCCATGGACAGAGGAGCTTGGCAGGCTACTGTCCACAGGATCACAAGAGTGGGACACGACTTAGCGACTAAACCACCACCAGCAAACAGAAAACCAGAGTACAGTGACGCACAGTAGGACTGAGCAGGAAGGAAGTCCAAGACGTGAAACACACATACAGCGTGGGCACCGTGCTCAGGCTAGCCCGTCAGAAAAGTCAACAGCAGAGATGAGTCTTAGAGACCAGCAGACGCTGGGCAGGTCGGGCAGGGAGGCAAAGCGAGAGAAGTGAGTTTTTTTTTTTCTTTTCCATTTAAACTGCATAAGCATTCTTCCTGTTGTTAAGTAGAGGGTAAAAGGAAGTCATTAAAGATCTTAAGCGTGAGAGGGACCTGATGATGGGGCAGGCTGGAGGGACGCCAAGCCAGAGGCGGGAGGACCAGTTCTGTGCCTCAGTCCCTGCTTTCCTCCGGGCGAGCTGTCTGCTAATTATAACCTGCCCAGGAACCCACAGGCCCAGTAGCCCGTGATGACACAGCACTAAGGGGTTCCTGCTTTTGCTGGGATTCCTAACGAGCTTCACTTAAGAGAGGGCTTGACTTCTCCAGTCTCCAGTTCCTTTACGAATCCCCAGAAGTCACTGAAGTCTCAGCCTCGGAGTATGCATGACCTGATTTCTGACCCAGGAGCATCCCCTCCACTGACAGTGTTTTCAGGGACCAAAGAGGGAACGATTAGCTGAAAGGAAGAAACCCACGGAGGCACGGAGTTCCCCTTGGTTGAAGGAGAGGCGTGTGCCAACCACAAATGGTGCAGCTTAAAGAACCATGGTGTTCCTTGACCTCGAAGACTGGGCCTAAATGTATGGTTCTTTTGAGCCTGTCAGAAGCCGGAATGAGTCATAACCCAGCTTGGCGTGGTGGGGAGGGGCAGGCGCTGGGGTGTGAGTCACCGTGGAGAGAAGGGCTTGTTAACATGAAGCTCAAGAGGGACCTGCAGCAGGTGGCGGTGGCATCTTCTGGTTTCTCCCCTTTCCTTTAAGACTGAGCTAAGCCAGGGGTTACAAAAGGAACTGTGTGGTGGCCTCTTATTAATGAGACTAGACAATTAGAGGAAAGGGGAAAACATACCAGGAACAGGGATAACCCAGGGGAACCAGAACTTCAGATTTTTTTTTTCAATTAATGAAAAGACAGGTTTTGTTTTTCTTCCAAGAAATGCAAGTTGGCAACTGCATGGCACTATAGGAAGTGTACATGTGATCCCTGGAGCCAGGTTGGTCATGTTGAACTCTCCCTATTGCCACCCTGTAGCTATGTCACTTTACAGGCAAGTTGCCAAATCTGTCTGAGCCTTAGTTTCTTTATCCATCAAATGGGCTTAAACAATGCATTCATGCTGGCCATGAATGAACAATTACTGCGTGCCAGGCAATGGACATGGTGTCTTACTTACATCATCTCAAATGATTCCCATTCCTATTCTATAATAATATATTCATTTTAGGGTTACTGGGAGGATTAAATGACTGTCTCACTGCCTTAGCACAATAAAGGAGCTAAATGCTGTTGTTGTTTAATCACTAAGTTGTGTCTGACTCTTTTGCAATCCATGGACTGTAGCCTGTCAGGCTCCTCTGTCCATGGGATTTTCCAGGCAAGAATACTGAAATGGTTTTCCATGTCCTTCTCCAGGAGATCTTCCTGATCCAGAGATCAAACCCGCATCTCCTGCATTGGTAGGTGGATTTTTTGCCACCGAGCCACCGGGAAAGCCCAGGGGTTAATGGATATTAACCACTGTCATATTTATTTTTAATCTATAAGGAAGCTGAACTGTCTTGAGCTCTAGGTTTTCTCTGGACACATTTACTTTAGTTAAATCTGTACATTTTTCCCTTGGGGAAAAACAAAACAACAACAACAACAACAAAAAAAAACCTTTTATTTTGATCATTCTTATATTGCTTTCCTTTATTTGAATTTTTTCATCCATGTGAACATTGCATATATCATCCTTATTCTGATTTGTAACATATGGTATCTTAGAACTTGACTAGGACGTAATAGTGAAAAGTCAAACTGTTTAAGCAACAAAGAAACTGGAATAACACTGTTTTTAATCATACCTATTACTGTAAAAGCTTGAAGGTAGAAAGCAGCAGCTCACTTGGTTTTATGGAAATGACCTTCAGATTGTACAAACTGGATCCATTTGGCACCGGAAGCAGTATCCGAATCTAGATTTTAACAAAGGAGAGAGTGAGGAGGAGGAAGGAGAAAGAAGCTTCTCCACCAGATTCCTCCTCATTGGAAGTGGGATCCTTAGGTAGGCTTGTTTATTACAGAAAACAAAATTATTTAATAATTTACGGGGGCTTCTCAGGTGGCTCAGTGGTTAAGAGAGTCCACCTGCCAGTGCGTGAGGTGCAGGTGCAATTCCTGGGTCGGAAGATCCCTTGGAGTAGGAAATGGCAACCCACCCACAACTTATTATATAATTTTGCCCTCTGTAAGGAACAAGCCTGATTGAAGGAATCCCACTTCAAATAATTTATATATCGTTGCTGTTGCTGCTGCTAAGTCGCTTTAGTTGTGCCCGATTCTGTGCGACCCCATAGATGGCAGCCCACCAGGCTCCTCTGTCCCTGGGACTCTCCAGGCAAGAACACTGGAGTGGGTTGCCATTTCTTTCTCCAATACATGCATGCATGCTAAGTCACTTCAGTTGTGTCCAACTCTGTGCAACCCCATGGACAGCAGCCCACCAGACTCCTCTGTCCATGGGACTCTCCAGGCAAGAATACTGGAGTGGGTTGCCATTTCCTTCTTCATTATGTATTGTTAATAAGCTGGATAACATCACTGACGGAGAAGGCAATGGCAACCCACTCCAGTACTCTTGCCTGGAAAATCCCATGGACGGAGGAGCCAGGTGGGCTGCAGTCCATGGGGTCGCAAAGTTGGACACAACTGAGCGACTTCACTTTCACTTTTTACTTTCATGCATTGGAGAAGGAAATGGCAACCCACTCCAGTGTTCTTGCCTGGAGAATCCCAGGGACGGGGGAGCCTGGTGGGCTGCCATCTCTGGGGTCGCACAGAGTCGGACACGACTGAAGCGACTTAGCAGCAGCGGCAGCAACATCACTGACTCAATGGACATGAGTTTGAGTAAACTCCGGGAGTTGGTGGTAGACAGGGAGGCCTGGCGTGCTGCAGTCCATGGGGTCGCAAAGAGTTGGAGACGACTGAAGGACTGAACTGAGCTGACTAAAGGACCTGGGCTCTGGACCCAGAGAACCTGGGCTTGACTCTCGGTTTTGCACACTTTTGTGACCTGGTAGGTTAAGGCACTTCTCTATGCCTCCGTTATCTCATCTATGAAGCAAAGACATAGAGAGCTTCAAAGTGTGTCTGGTTCGTAAACAACACTCCCTGAATCTTATCACAAATCCCCCTGTTGACTTCATTTTATGGATGAGTTAGTAGGCTCAGAGAGGCTGTGACTTGCCCAGGGTAACACGGCAAGGAATAAGGGCAGAGCTCCTACCTCCTGCCTCAGCTGTCATCCTTCCGAGCCCACCACCCTGCAAGGGGTTGGGAGAAGAGGACGAAGCTTCGCTGAGAGGTCTGTAAACAGCCTTGGGAACTGATGTGGGACTATGCACAGCTCTAAGAGCAGATTGCTTGTAAATTCCTAAAGCATAGTGAAGTGAAGTGAAAGTCGCTCAGTCGTGTCCAACTCTTTGCAACCCCATGGACTATACAGTCCATGGAATTCCCTAGGCCAGAATACTGGCGTGAGTGGGTAGCCTTTCCCTTCTCCAGGGGATCTTCCCAACCCAGGAATCGAAATGGGGTCTCCTGCATTGCAGGCGGATTCTCAGAACTCGTTTAACGCATCTCATATTCCCAGTGCCCGGCACAGTGTCCTGACCAGAGTAAGCACTAAAGGAATATTTGTAGAATGAGTGATAAAGAGGGGTATGAGATAATTTAGGGATGGGAATAATGTCAGTATCAAGACTTTTGAACCAGGATGAATGAGCTGGACCCAGTGGGTGGCCATTATCCAGATTTCTAGGAAAAGAAGGATAGGCTGCCCTGCCCCAAGAAAACACAACTGAGGTGCAGCTTTTTGGAAAGAGAGGGGTACATCGTTCTTGACTTTGAAGATTAGGTCTATTATAGGGTACATCCAGGGAAGGGGGAAAAACATATGGCTGAATTTATAGCCCCCAGCAAGATCTCATCCTTGACATTTTCCCACTCAAGCCTAGCAAGGCTTGGTAGAAACTGAGCAGAAATCAAATGGTTGGTTAGGAAGAGCAACTGCCACAATTGCCCTGGTGAGAAACTACTTTTTTTCCCACAGAATTACCTGAGTTCTCTGCTCATGCTAAGTTATAATAATCATATTTTCACAAGGCATTTTCTCGATTTCATTAGAGTTCCTCAAGGCTGCTACAAGGTAGAAAGGGCAGAGTCTATGTCCCCATTTCACAGGTGTGAAGACTGAGGTCCAAATGCACATGCAAGACACACTTAGGCGTGAGGGTCAGGAGCCAGCCCTGACATGTGGACCAGATCCACACCCCAGCCTCTCCCCCCAGTTCATCCACATTCAGGAGGCACACTGCCAAATCCCATAACCCAGGCACTGAGCGCTTGCCCGTGTGCTAAGTCGCTCAGTCGTGTCCAACTCTTTGCGACTCTATGGATTGTAGCCCACCAGGCTTCTCAGTCCATGGGATTCTCCAGGCAAGAACACTGGAGTGAGTTGCCATACCCTCCTCCAGGGGATCTTCCTGACCCAGAGGATCACACAATTACTTCCCTCACCCTCATACCCCACCCTCTCATCCCACCAGCCAGATGTGAACATCAGGGAGAGACACTGGCTGTCTCCAGAGATCAAGGCCAGTCTCAATTTGAGTACAGCTGTGATGGCTTTTGGTAAACTAGGGGCCATCTGCATAGTGGTCAGAGGGATGGACTAAGGCAACTGTCTAGATTCAGATCCATAGCTGGGCCCATACTGACTCTACAGACTTGGGCAAGTTATTCAACTACTCAGGATCTCAGCTTCTTCATCTTTGTAATAGAGAAAATCATAGGAGATTTTTAGTGCCATTTAAATGTTTCTCTGAACAATTAGAACTTTCCATGATAGATAGGGCTGCCCCATCAGGTAATGAGCTCCCCATCATTGGGAGCATACAAGCAAATCCATATACCCATGCACCTGCTCTTAGGGAGGATTTGTGTGGGTGAATGCTAGATGATAGGTAGACAGGAATACTGGTCCCCAAACCACCAACCTTACCAGAGTCACCCAAAGGACATTTAGCAAATGTAGTTCCAGTGGTCCCACACCTGAATGTTCTGACTACAGACATGTCAGACAGAGCTCAAAACCCTGGGTCTTTCATAGAAGGATCCAGGTGTATTAGTTTGCTAAGGCTGTCCTCACAAAGTACCACAGACTGGGAGGCTTAAACAACAGACGTTTGTCTCACAGTCCTAGAGCCCAGGAGTTCAAGATCAAGGTACCAGTAGGTTTGGTTTCTTCTGAGAGTTTGGGGGAGAATATGTCTGAGTCTCTCTCACAACTTCTGGTAGTTCACTGGCAATAGCTGACATCCCTTTGTTTATAGATGCATGTATGCCTACATACTCAGGCATGTCTGACTCTTTGCGACCATGTGGACTGTAGCCGCCAGGCTCCTCCGTGCATGGGATCTCCCAGGCACGAATATTGGAGCAGGTTGCCATTTCCTCCTCCAGGAGATCTTCCCAACTCAGGGATCAAACCTGCATCTCTTACATTGGCAAGCGAATGCTTTACCACTGTATCACCTGGGAAACTCTTCTTTAGAGATGTATTAACTCAGTATCTGTCTTCATCTTTGCAAGGACATCTCCCTGTGTGCATGTCATCTTTGTGTCTAAATCGCCTCTTTTTATAAGTCATCATGGGTTAACCAGGCTCATGCTAAGACGCTGATCATCTGCAAAGACCCTAGTGCTGAACAAGGTCTTGGCCACAGATCCTGGGGGTTGAGACTTGAGCATCTTTTTGGAGGATACAAGTCGACTCAGAATTCCAGGTGATTCAGATGCGCAGTCAGGGTTAAGGACCAATAACAAGAACTGTAAACAAGGACTGTAAACAAGAGCTTTCCAAATGGATGTGTAGACATCCCCAGGGAATCTCACATAACTGCAGCTTCAGATTCACAGCACCTGGAGAACCTGGGACCCTGCTTTGAGCTGCCTTTTTTTGTTTTTTAATTCAATTTCTGACTGCACAGGAAAAACCCTGCCAGTAGAACTCTGGATCCTTCATGCCTGATGCCCATTCAGGAGCCAGCACTCTAGCAGTAGAACGGATCCTAGGGTGGAAAAAAAAGGATTGGGGCCCCACACTCAGGAAGAGCTTCTTTCACCCCTGTGCCGCTTGCCTTACTCTCTCTCCATGTACATATTCGGGGTTACCTCGTGGTTCTTGTCTTGTTGCCCTGTCCCCACCGCCCCCAACCCTACCACCCCAACCCCACCACCTGTTAACTCAGCCCAGCCTGAAGGAACCCCGGCTGCCGGCAGCTGGCCACCAGAAGTGACGGCCCCCTGGCCACCTGCGCTGGCCAAGACAGAAGCCAGAGGCTTCCGGGCAAGCGAGGCCAGTCCCCTAGGGGCAGAGAAATCCACCTTTGGTGTCAATCCCCGAGGCCTGCCGGAGGCGGTGCGCCCCGCCCAGCACGCACTGCACCCCGCCTACCGTGTAATTGCATCCGCCATGGGGCAGGCCTGGCCAGGCGCAAAGAAGACAGCTGTGTGGCCCGGCTGCAGCCCTGGGGCCACCGCCCGCGCCTTGAAGCCTCCTTAATTTATTTATAGATGCGCTTACTCTTTATGTGGCCTAGTTAAGGACGCCTTTCCATAAATACATAGAAACGGATGTTATTCTGGAACCCACCAATAATAGACACAGCTGTAGTGCTTGCGGCTGGATTAAGAGCCCGGTCTCCGGCTCATCACCCCTTTCCCCAAAAACAGAAAATAAAGTTTTGTTTTTGTTTTTTAAGCGTTTGTATGAAAGAGAGAAATTCTGCTTAATAATGAGACGTTTTTTTCAGATCCAAGACAGGATTTCTTAGGAAACAGAATATGAGGAACTAAGGCTGTATCTTTGCCAACTAACCGATCGAAGTAGCTTTCACCCTCTCCCTCCGGTGATGGCAATGTTTGGGTCCTCTACTTTCATCTTTAAACGTGAGCATCGGTTTAACCCAAACAAAATCCTCTTGTTCCAGAGACTATACGTGGTCCGTTTATCTGAAAAAAAAAAAAATATATATATATATATTTGCCATATGATTTGCCAAACATGATCTGCTGGCTTTCTCCAGTGTGGTCAGTTGTTTGGGGTGCTGGCCCGGGGACTGCTCTCTGGATTTAGGGAGCAGAGGAAAAATAAAAAAAAAGCAAATCATCACAAAACTGTGAATGAGTCTCCAGCCTGCGTCCTTTTGTTTTTTTACTCCCAGTTTGTTCTACAGACCCTTAATTCTATTATCCAGCTGTAATTTAGCTCTGTGTCTCTCCAACATTTTCTCCTTTCTTCTGCCCCCTTTCTTTTTAATCGATTGATTCATCTGTAATTGGATTTTCTCTGGCTCTTACCAGCTATTAAAAGTATCTATGTGTGTGTATGTGAGTGAGCTTTGTAACTAGGTCACCCTTTCAAATGCCTGGCCATCCTGACTCTTGTTCAGGTTTCTTGGTATGAATTCAATTTCCTGGTTCCTTTTGAAGGGACAGGACACCCCAAAGGGAACTGCATGCTTTGGAAGCAGACAAATCCATATCCTGTTGCATTTTTCGTTTTGTGTGAGGCTGACATTAATTGAGCTCATACTATGTGCCAGGAGTTTTTTCAAGCACTTTACAAGCATTCATAATCCTCACTGCATGCTTTTAAAGCAGGCACTATTATTAGTGCATTTTACAGATAAAAGCATGGCAACAGAGGTGGTTAAGGGGCTTACCCATTATCACAAATGAGTTATTTCTAAAAAAGTTTTTATATGATATTTATAATGTAATTAAGATCTTGCTATTGCTAAGTCACTTCAGTCATGTCCAACTCGGTGTGACCCCATAGATGGCAGCCCACCAGGCTCCCTCGTCCCTGGGATCCTCCAGGCAAGAACACTGGAATGGGTTGCCATTTCCTTCCCCAATTAAGATATAATTACACTATATTTTATTTTGTATTAGGGCTTCCCTGGTGGCTCAGCGGTAAAGAATCCAGCAGCCAACACAGGACACCCAGGAAGCGCGGGTTCAATCTCTGGTTAGGGAAAATCCCCTGGAGAAGGAAATGGCTAAGCACTTTAGCATTCTTGCCTGGGAAATCTCATAGACAGAAAAGCCTGCTGAGCTACAGTCCACAGGGTCACTGAAGAGTCAGACATGACTTAGGGACTCAACAATAACAATAGCCTATTAGCAATGTTGTGACCATTTCGGGTGGCAGGAAAGGGACTCAACCACACATACACGGGTATCCATTCTCCTCCAAACTCCCCTCCTGTCCAGGCTGCTATATTTCATTGAGCAGAGCTCCCTGAGCTATACATAGGACCTCGTTGGTTATCCATTTTAAATACACCAATGTGCACACTTCGATCCCAAATGAGCTCTTGACCGTGGGGCAGTTTTCCAAAATTCTGCCCCTTGATAACGTGTAACTTTGAATGTGGCTTATTTTTTTCTGCTTCAATCTCCACATCTACAAAATGGATTTTTTAAAAAAGGGGTGGATCTCACTCACAGGACAATAGTTAGAATGCGTGACAGCATGGGCCTGACTCTCACTGGCGTGGGTCAACTCACAAGATCACCATGAGGGAGATTCCTAATACCTGACCGTGAGTGAGACCAAGGGTGAAACAAAGGAACCCTGTGAGCGTGGAGAACAGGAATATTGTCCTCCGACGCCTGCTTCCTCAAACAGCACAGTCTTTGCTTTGAACAAACAAATTGAAACCGAGCAGATTCCTTTATAGCATCACTATAGGGATTGTGTTGCTGGCAAGCTGTGGGGTTTGGACAAGCATTTCTGCTCTCCCAAATATGAATTGATGGAGTCGAGGTAGCTGGCCGAACTTCTGCCGTAACCATCTCAGGGGACAGGCTCAGCGCTGTCACTGCAAGACTGGACCATGGACCAGCTGCCAGGTCCTCATAAAGCACTGGAGCACTTAACAGCTGCATTTAATAGAGTGATTTACCTCTCACTACAAATGCACCCAGGCCACACTCTTACCCCCATTCCACAGATGGAAAGACTGAGCCACAAAGTGGTGAAGTAACTCGCCCCAGGTGGCACGGAGAGTGGCAGAACCAAGACTCCAACCACCAAGCTGTCTCCACTAAGTTCACAGGGGTGCTGGGCCTCAGGGAAGATGTGCAGAACTTGGCTTTGTCATTGGAACAGGGTGGGACAGGTGCCGGGGTGAGTTAAGCACTGGGAAGGAATAAATTGCTGGAGAACAAAGGAGCTCCCAAACTGACGGCCTGATAGCTCGTGGCTTGACCTTCCTTTGGGGTGTGTAATACTTCCAACCTCCACTTCTTAAACAAGCCCATCAGTGATTTCACAAGGTTGTGGAAGGCAGCAATACACGTGAGACAGAGCAGCACCTGATCCTCATAGCCTCATGACTTCCCAGCCCATGGAAGTTATGATAATAACAGTTATTGTTATTGCAAGGAATTTTAAATAGGATCTACATGTGCAACTGTATGCAAGTTTTTTTAAAAAATATATATACTTGCCAGATTCCTTTTAAATCAGATTATGGTCTTTTTTTTTTCCAAGCCAAATTTTAAAAATCCTAGAAACTACGAACCGAGTTGGTTCCACTCCACACCCCTACTCCTGCTTCTTTCTACCAGGTCCTAAGTCTCCTCAGAGAGACACAGAACACAGTTTGGACTGTCACTCCGGGAGGAGGAGTCAGAGATCAGCCTCCACAGTGAAACTGCAGAGTCATATAATTTCACAACTTTGAACGTCTGGCAAACTCGGCAGGCAGTATTTGCAAAAGCAATTTTGCAATGACCACACTGGGGAAATCCCCAAAGAATGTTTGTAATTCTGCAGATTTAGAGGTTTGTTTGAATTCTAAATTTCCCCCAAACCACATCATCCAAAAATGTAACACTCCTTTTCAAATTGAAACAGCATGTGTGTGTTCACTGTGACATAAGTCAAAAATATCATTTAATTGGACCACAATTTCACAGACCGATCATTACAATATTTCTTGAAATCATACATAGTTGTAAGCAATTTACATATCCGAGGGTGAAAAACTGTCCGTAACTCGTAGCATCTCAATAGCACTATAGTTACTATGCGCCAGGGGCTAGAGGAAGGAGTGAACTCTGTCAGCAGATGCCTGCGTTCTTTCAGGGGTGACGGACATGTCCTTGAATTAGAAACCAGTTATGGTTGCCCAATCCTGTGGCTACACTGAAACCCGCTGAATTGTATACTTTCAAAGGGTGAATTTTATGGTATGTGAATTATGTCGATAAAAACAGGTCGTGGGAAAAGATTGGTAGACTTCTTTGTAAATTGAGTCAATGAAGTATGATAGAAAAGTTGGAAAAAATATGTTATATAAACCCAATTTTTAACAGAATTAAATCAAGATATTAAGTAGGAGGGAAAAAAAATGTTCCAAGTGACCAAATCTCACACACTTTGATGAAAAAATACCTGTGTTTAGATGGATCTCGAAGAATATATGGGCTTCCCTGGTGGCTCAGTGCTAAAGAACCCCCCCTCCCCACCAATGCAGGAGACTCAGGTTCAATCCCTGGATTGGGAAGAGTCCCTGAAGGAGGAAATACCAACCCACTCCATTATTCTTGCTTGGAAATCCCATGGACAGGGGAGCCTGGCAGAAAACGATTTAGTGACTAAACCACAACAGAAGAATATATACCAAATTGTTAACTGGTTTCTGGGATGACAGGTGGGTTTTAGTTTCTTTTTGCATTTCTAGGGATATCATTTATTTTTAATAACCGTATGGAAAAGAAAAACAAAAGCAAAAAACCAGTTTGGCTGAAAGGGGAAGGTAGATGATGAAGTTTTACTTTAGACCTTCAGGGTACCCAAACCCAACAAGCTTCAACAATGTTTCCAGCAAACTGACAATATGTGCTGTGTTAGGAAAACTGCCATTGACTGCCAGCAACAAAATGACAAACAACAAACAACGCTTCAGTGTTTCGTGGCTGACTTCTCTCCTCCATCGCTTCCATTTTGATTTAGACAATGTGGGGACTGTTCTCCTCGTGATAGAAGTTACAAGCAAAGCCAATCTCACTTATCAACTGCTTTTTGATAAACATCATCCCTTCCCCTGTTATCAAAGAAACATTATTCAGAATGTTATGAGCAATGTTTTGGTTGGTTGGTTCTATCAACATCATGTACAAAGTTATACCTACGGAGGAGAAGAAAGGAAAACGATATGATGGGAACCACTGTACATCAGGGGCGTCCCAGGTGGCGCAGTGGTAAAGAAAGTGAAAGTGAAGTCGCTCGGTTGTGTCCGACCCTTTGCAATCCCATGGACTGTAACCCAGCAGGCTCCTCCGTCCATGGAATTCTCTAGGCAAGAATACTGAAGCCACGGGCTAATGCAGGAGACTCAGGAGCCGCGGGGTTGATCCCTGGGTTGGAAGATTCCCTGGAGGAGGACATGGCAACCTGCTCCAGTATTCTCTCCTGGAGAATCCCATGGACAGAGGAACCTGGTGGGCTATAGTCCGTGAGGTCCCAAAGAGTCAGACGGGACTGAGCATGCACACACTGTATGTCAGATAGGTTTCAGGCATTATTGATGGGATGGGGTATTTCATTAACCCCAACAGTGTGTCCACAAGGGGAGCGGTGTGATCTCTGTTGTTAGAGACTGAGAGCCCAGTTGACCAGCCTGTGGCCTCCTGGCTACTGAGTAGCAGAGCTGGTGTCTGAATGCCTGTGTGTCTGACCCCCCAAGAACCATGTCCTAATCCTTTATAACCCCCCCAACCCTTGATCCCATGGGCTCCTTACAGGCGACTAATTATCAAACTGAATCATATGAAATAAATTTGATCAGCTGCCAAACAAGTCATTTCCTAAATTGCCAGCACTCAGCCCTGACCTTCCTCATTGAGGATGAAGCCCCCCCCACCCCCTCACTAGAAATATCCTGTCCAAGGGGAAGGGAGAAGGGGAGGGAGGAGGCAGGGAGCCTTGCTCTCTCTCTCCGCTGGTCCACCCCTCAAGAGCGCCCCGGACCCCAGCTCTGCAGTTGGTCCCATTGAAGTTTCCACCCCCGCTAATTATAGTCACCGATTACCTAACAGCAAGCCCGCTGTCACCTGCTTTGGCCTGACGGATTAGGCCATCTGGGCCACGTGGCCAGGGTCCGAGAGCCACAAGAGGTCAGAGAGAGGGGCAAATGGCTCTGAATGGGAAGAAATGTGTTTACAGCCCTGACAGCTGACTGGGCCATTAAAGGGGCTTTAGCCCTGCGGGCCCAGCTGAAACCGCCTCTCCAGGGGCCCCGCTATTAGCTAATGGGATGTGACTGCGTGTGGCTCCCGCTCCAAATGTGGGCCGGCTCAGGCCCGCGTGCTCTCCTAAAAAGGAGAGGAAAAAGAACTCGGGAGAAACCCACGCTCTCAGTTGTCTGGGGTCCCTGTTGAGCAGACAGCAGAACCTGCCTGCAGAAGCCATGCCCCACTGCTGAAGCGATCCAAGCGTGCGGTCCACCTCCCGCTTGCATGTACATTAAATGAAACACATGCACGAAACGCCCTGTGTGACCCTAAATAAACTCTGTAGGGCGACTTCCATTTCATTTAGAACTTGCGTGTCTTTAACAGCAGTGCTTTGAACGCGAACTTTAATACTCCTGTGTCTGACCTGGGAATCTTATTTAAAGGCAGGTAATGAGTCAGCAGACCCGGTGGGAGAAGGGCAGGTGAAGTAGAGATTCTGTTCTAAGGCGGCCCCAGACGATGGGGGAGGCCGCTGGTCCACGAACCTTGCTTTCAGCCGCAAGGAATTAGTTTGTTTATTGAATGAAATTAACTGAATTAGCATTATGCAGAAAACCTATAAAACAGTATTTCTCAAGCAGTATATTACAGAATGAGAGTCAGTTAAAGTTATCTACACCCCAGCAGGTATGCAGGAGAAGGGGGCAACAGAGGATGAGATGGTTGGATGGCATCACCGATTCGATGGACGTGAACTTGAGCAAACTCTGGGAGATAGTGGAGGACAGAGGAGCCTGCTGTGCTGGGGTCTTTGGGATCGCAAAGAGCCAGACATGACTTAGCAACTGAACCACAGCAGCAGCAGCAGGTAGTCAGTCTATCAATTCAGAAATCACTGTGTCCTCTGAGACCCCTGGGAACCCTCAGTCCCTATCGTTTGCATACTGGAGCACTGGAGGCCCGCAGTGATTTGTTCCACTTTGCATGTGAACAGTTTGCATTCAGCCCCAAGTTTGGTGCTCTCTGCCCTATTTTTTGTTGCAACACTTGCTGAAGATTTTATATTATCCCGATTGCTCAACCTGTCCATAACTTTCTTGATTTGAAAGAGGCCTTCTCAGTCATACAGGATTATTCACGAGAAATACACACAAGAAAGGCTTTGAGGCTGTGAAGCACTGCTCATGGGCGATACTATCATCAACTGCAGGAATTATGGAGACTAGCTTCCTCTGAGAGTTTCGAGGGCCTGTGGCCACAGTGTGCCCGGCTTCCCCTACCTCCCCCCAGCTTGAGGACGCAGAATGGACAAGGAAACAGCCAGGGAGAAGCGGCCAGCAGGTGGGATCCTGAGGACTGGATAGGCATTATTAGGTCAGGAGGCCTGATGACAAAGTTCAGTCCCTTTTGGAGATTGATGCTTCAAGACTGCTTTGCTTAAAATGTAACTTAAGAGGCAAAGATTACCAAACCGCTTTCTAAAAGTGCTTCCACAGGATATCATAAACTCTTTACCACACAAATAAAAATAAAACAGGCCACAAAATGGAAGATACAATGCAATCACAGCTTGTGTGTGTGTCTGTGTTTGTAGCCTGTGTATGTCGGGGCAGGGGTGTGCATGTAACTACACACAGGGTTTTTTTTTTAATATTTATTTTTTTGGTTGCATGGGGTCGCAGCATGAGGAATCTTCCTTGCATCGTGCAGGCTTTTTCATTGCAGCGTATGGATTCTCTGTGGTGCACAGGCTTGGTCGCTTCAGGGCACGTGGGATCTTAGTTCCTCCACCAGGGATCGAACCCTCATCCCCTGCATTGCAAGGAGGATTCTTAACCACTGGGCCACCAGGGAAGTCCCTGCACACAGGATTTGAAGGCTCGTGGAAAAGCATAAAGAGTGTTAGCTTTGGAGTCAGGCAATGTTAAGTTCAGGCTTCCCAGGTGGCTCAGTGGTAAAGAATCTGCCTGCCAATGCAGGAGGGTCAGCTTCAGTCCCTGGGCTGGAAAGATCCCCTGGAGAAGGAAACAGCAACCAACTTCGGTATCCTTGCCTGGAGAATCCCACAGACAGAGGAGCCTGGCAAGCTACAGTGCATAGGGTCACAAAGAGTTAAACACAACTGAGCGACTGAGCAATGTTAAGTTCAATCTGCAATGGATCCAAGTTTTTTAACCTTTGGTTTGTATCTTCTTTGAGATGGGGTTGCTGATTCCCACCTCAGGCTTATGTGGGAATTAAATGAGATAATGTCTGGCAAGCACTTAGGACACTTCCTGGCTCAAACTAAGCACTCAGCAAATGGAAGTTATGCTTGTAATTAACATAGAAAAAAAATCTGGAAGAAAATGCATGGATTGCTAACAGTAGGCCATCTCTGGGTGGTGAATTAGAAGTAATTTTGATTTTCTTCTTTGTATGTTTCTGTATTATTTAAAGAATGAATGTCATTTTCAAATTAAAAAAAAAGAAAATAAACTTCTTGAAGTAAAATGTTACTGGTAATTTTCTCTGGTAAAATGTGGGTCATTTTTATTTTCTCTGCTATACTTTCAATGTTTCCCAAATTGTCCACAACTTATTAGTCTTAACAATTTTTTACTATAAAAGTCATGCCCATCTACTCTGGGCATTTTAGAAAAGTACAGAAAAACCCTGAAAAGAAAGTAAAAATCACTAACTGTCATTTGCACTTTGCCACTCAGGTGTGTCCAGCTCTTTGTAGCCCTTTTGATGGCAGCCTGCCAGACTCCTCTGTCCATGAGAGTCTTCAAGCAAGAATACTGGAGTGGGTTGCCATTTTCCTCCTCCAGGGACTCTTCTCAACCCAGGGATCGAACCCAGGTCTCCTGCATTGCAGGCAGATTCTTTACAGTCTGAAGAAGCCCCCAACAGTATTCCTGTGTGTTTGCTATTCTTTGTTTAAATTTATAAAGTATGGATCCATATCTAAATGAATGGTCCCTAGAGTTGT
The DNA here is from genome assembly GCA_006410635.1 of Cephalophus harveyi. Lineage (NCBI taxonomy): Eukaryota > Metazoa > Chordata > Mammalia > Artiodactyla > Bovidae > Cephalophus > Cephalophus harveyi. Next base: position 454,424 of record SJYT01031886.1, read on the forward strand.
GCAGTGTGCAACATGGACAACCATACTCAATGGTTCTGATATAGTACCCATTTCCCTCTCCGCCACCACCCCCCATTTCTCTTTCCACTTTTCAGAAAAAGCCACAGATAAGTTTTATATGAATTCTTTCAGTGTATGTATAGTACCCACATATGTGTGTGTACATTAGTCTCTCAGTCATGTCCAACTCTGTGACCCACAGACTGTAGCCCACCAGGCTCCTCTGTCCATGGGATTTCTCAGGCAAGAACATTGGAGTGAGCTGACATTTCCTTATCCAAGCACCTACATATACATGTAGATAAATGCTCATGTGATTAGGTAAAAAACCTCTCTATAAGAAAGTTCAAGAAAGATTTTAGAGGCCCTGCAAATGTTACAGATATAATTAGACCCTCAAGACCAACTGTAGGAGGGAGACACCTTCTCCATGTTCTCCACATGTGAATTCACTTTAGCAAATGTGAGCGAAGCATCTACTCTCTTCCCTGTGCTATTATTAAGGAAACAAAAATGAAGTTACAGGCTCTCTGACCTCAGCAAGCTTCTGGTGTATATCGACATGTGTGTATCACCCAAGTTGGCAGTGCCAAGTGATAAATGCGATCATGGACACTGCCAACAGGTCCAGAGGCAGTAAGAAGGGAGCNCTCTGACCTCAGCAAGCTTCTGGTGTATATCGACATGTGTGTATCACCCAAGTTGGCAGTGCCAAGTGATAAATGCGATCATGGACGCTGCCAACAGGTCCAGAGGCAGTAAGAAGGGAGCGCGCGAACCCCTCCTTCTGTAAGGATTCTGGAAGACCTCCTGGATGGGAACTCATCTGGCTTGCGTCTGAAAGGCTAGACATTCGAGTTCCTATCACACCCACGCAACTAGACATTGTCCCAGTTCCATTGTGTCCAGGCAGGTGTCTGGTCGGGCTGGAACCTGCTCCCACACCTGCTCTCCAGGGCCAACCTACTCATCTTTCACAACTGAAACAGACGTGACTTCCTGGAGCCCTCCCCAACTCCCAGAATAGAGGAGAGTCCTCTTCCTTCTGTGTCTTTATCATACACTGGCCTATTAATAAATAACTTGTGCCAGGTCCCTCAGGCATGTCTGACTCTTTGTACGACCTTTGTGTGGACTATGGCCTGCCAGGCTCCTCTGTCTATGGGATTTTCCAGGCAAGACGCTGGAGTGGGTAGCCATTTCCCTCTCCAATAAATAACTTACAGATATGGAAGTCGGTATTTTGCCCAATTTTATTGCTTCGCCTGAGGGGGCAGGAGTGAAAAATGTTTCTAAAAATAAACAGCACGGCATTAGACCGTAACACAGAGGGCTCTGTTGCACAAAGATCGCCATGCGGCTTAGAAAGCAGCTCTTCTGAGCCGATCGTTAGAGGGGCTTCCTCTGGGGCCACGCCATAGCTTAGCACACAGACCGTACCTTTGTGCTTCCTGAAAGAAGTCAGCTCTCCATCCAGGTGGTTCCTCCAGGCTGAAGCAGCTCTGAAAATGCAGAGCAGAGGAACTTCCCTGGCAGTGCAGTGGTTAAGACTTCACCTTCCAATGCAGGCGGTTCAGGTTTGATCCCTGGTTGGGGAGCTAAGATCCTACATGCCTTCCCACTGAAAAACCAAAACAGAAAACAGAAACACTAATGTAACAAATGAGGAGAAGGGGAGGACAGAGGGTGAAATGATGGATGGCATCATGGACTCGATGGACGTGAGTATGAGCAAGCTGCAGGAGATAGTGAAGGACAGGGAAGCCTGGTCTGCTGCAGTCCATTGGGTCTCAAAGAGCTGGACACACTGAGAGACTGCACAACAACAACGTAACAAAGTCAATAAAGACTAAAAATGGCCCACAGTATAAAAAAAAAAAAATCTTAAAAAGCAGAGCAGAGGTTGAATTCTAGCCCAGACCCTTTGTGCTCTGTGCTGGAGGTAGGCTGCCCCACCCGCTGAAGCAGGAACCATATACACTCCCTCCTGCCAGGAGCTGAAAATCTGTTTATAAAGACCAAGTAAACACACATAGGTTTGTCATAGCTCTCCTTCCAGGCAGCAAGCTTCCTTTAATGTCATGGCTGCACTCACCATCTGCAGTGATTTTGGAGCCTGAGCAGATAAAACCCTGACAGTTCATTCGAAGGATTAATGCTGAAGCTGAAGCGCCAGTACTTTGGTCACGTGATGCAAAGAGCCAACCCATTGGAAAAGACCCTGATGCAGAGGAAAAGTGAAAGCATAAGAAGAAAGGGGCGGCAGAGGATGAGATGGTTGGATAGCATCACCGATTCAACGGACATGAATTTGAGCAATGTCTGGGAGATAGTGAAGGACGGGGAAGCCTGGCCTGCTGCAGTCCATGGAGTCACGGTGAATCTTAAAGACCAAGTAAACACACATAGGTTTGTCATAGCTCTCCTTCCAGGCAGCAAGCTTCCTTTAATGTCATGGCTGCACTCACCATCTGCAGTGATTTTGGAGCCTGAGCAGATATAATTCGAAGGATTAATGCTGAAGCTGAAGCGCCAGTACTTTGGTCACGTGATGCAAAGAGCCAACCCATTGGAAAAGACCCTGATGCTGAGGAAAAGTGAAAGCATAAGAAGAAAGGGGCAGCAGAGGATGAGATGGTTGGATAGCATCACCGATTCAACGGACATGAATTTGAGCAATGTCTGGGAGACAGTGAAGGACGGGGAAGCCTGACCTGCTGCAGTCCATGGAGTCACGGTGAATCAGACATGACTTAGAGGCTGGACACGAACAACAGAGGTGCCTCGGGAGTATTACTGTTAGTTTCTCAGTCATGTCCAACACTTTGCAACCCCTTGGACTATCGCCTGCCAGGCTCCTCTGGTCCATGGGATTATCCAGGCAAGAATACTAAAGTGGGCTGCCATACCCTTCTCCGGGGGATCTTCCTGACCCAGAGATCAAACCCAGTTCTCCCACATTGCAGGCTGATTCTTTACTGTCTAAGGTACCAGGGAAGCCTACACACTGAGTGGCTGCTTACAAAATCCTGAGCGAGTAAATGAATAAATATTTTAAAAAACGATGGATTTACTCAAACCCATTTTGACGGGATTCAGTTAAGTTCAACTGTGTATTTGCTTGGGGCTCTTGCTAAGATTTTGCTGGAATCCTGAGAGGTTCTAACTCCTTTTCTTCCAGGCTAAAGGCCGTGGGGTTCCCTGGCTGGTTTGGAACCGGTTCAGCATCCTGGTACCGATCGAGGACCTGAAGAGCAGGTAGAGCCTGACTCAGCACAGAAAGGGCTCTTTCAGGTACGTTTATGTAAACTGACTCACCTCTGCTTTGGCCCTGGCGCTCCTCAGATGCCTCGTCTCTCCCCTGTCTTTCAAGCGCACTCTTTAATACACACAGACACTGTTTGAGGCAGGCAGAGGTAGTGATTAGCCTGTTTTATCAGGAGGGTGGTGGTGGGAAGCAGCTATGACCCCAGGGCTACCCACATCCCTCTGCACGCAGGAGGCATTCCAAATGTCCTAGAAGAGGGCCTCTGTGCCAAAACCCCTGTTAGACTGAGTGGATGAGATGACTCAATCATGAAAAACAAGCCCAGAAATCTATAAGAGCTACCTGAGGCAACCCCTCCTAACCCCCGCCAGTGGGTCCTGGCCTGAGACCTGGGGCTCCGGACCCTAATGAGGGCTCTTTAAGTGCCACACACGGGCCTCCGGCCACCCAGGGGGTGACTCTAAAGCGCCCCTGAGGTCCCTGACATCAGTAACAGCAGGATCAGCAGTGTCATTAAAAAGCAAATTATAGCCCAAGGTGGCTTCAAATGCCTGTGGAATCAGCCCTTTGCTTTGCAATTACACAGCCACCACTCTCGTCTCCTGTCAGGACTGTTGCAAAAGCATCTTTACTGGGCGTTCCAGACATGCCCCCTCTCCCTGTTCAACCCCACCCTCAGCTCCCCAAACCACACTATAATCAGACCATGCAAAGAATCCGCCTATCAATGCAGGAGACACAGGTTCCATCTTCCCTGGGTTGGGAAGATCCCCTGGAGAAGGAAATGGCAACCCACTCCGGTATTCTTGCCTTGGGAAATCCCATGGGCAGAGGAGCCTGGTGGGCTACAGTCCATGGGGTCACAAAAGAGTCAGACATGACTTAGCAACTGAACAACTATCTTGCCTAGAGCAAGCTTCCTTTCCAAGTCTCAATTTTCTCGTCTGTAAAAGGGGGATGTAATAATAATCACTTGGATAGTTCTGAGGTTTATTGAAATGCAGACTGAGTGACTGGAAAGTACCCATCATAGCAAGCGCTTAATAAACACCAGGCCCTGCTATCATATGAGAGGGCGGGATGGATCAGAGTATGAGTGTGGGACTCCCCAGGTGGTCCAGTGGTTAAGAATCCCCCCACCAATGCAAGGGACACCGGTTTAATCCCCGATCCCACATATCACTCGGCGACTGAGCCCAAGAGATAACAGTTATTGAAGCCAGTGCGCCCTAGAGTCTGCTCCACAGCAAGAGAAACCCCGCCATGAGAAGTCTGCACTCTGAGACTAGAGAGTAGGCCCTGCTCGCTGCAGCTAGAGAAAAGCCCAGGCGGAAACAAAGAGCCAGCACAGCCGAGAATAATAAACACGTAAGACTGAGTGTTGCTCCCCAGAGGCTGGACTTTGGCTGTAAGGGCAGAGTGGGTGGACACCAGGCTGGAGAGCTCAGCCAGGTCCAGGAGATGAAACGTCCCCTAAGTCGTGTGGAGGCTTTTGGACTTCTGCAGAGGACGAGAGAACTCATCGGAGAGTTTTAAGCAGGGGAAGGATGGGTCTGAGTCCCATCTTAGAGACTTTCCTGGCTCTGATGGGGAGGATGGTGTCCAGACTGAATAAACTAAAGTCAGAAAAGCGAGTTAGGAGGCTGTTGCAGTCACCCCAGTGAGGGTTGAAGAGCGTCTGAGATGGCAGCCCTATGTGACCAGTCAAACAACAACTTCTGTCTAGAAGTGAGTCATTAAATGTGCCCAGGTGATGAGACTCGGTCCCTGACTTCAGGGAGCTCAGGGTCTATGGCGGGGAGATGGGCAAGAAAAACAAAGTATGATAAATGGAAGACGATGGGGAAAAAATGTCTGCCACTTGGAAACAAAGAGAAAGAAGCACCATCTGCACCTGAGTGGGAGGGATGTGGAGGAAGGCTTTAGGGAGGACATGCCTGTGAGGTCTCCACCTTATAATAAGGCTCCTTCATGTTGTCTTTGGGCTTCCCAGGTGGCACTAGCCATAAAGAACCCGGCTGCCAATGCAGGGGATGCAGGAGACTCAGGTTCAATCCCTGGGTCAGGAAGATCCAGGAGAAGGACATGGCAACCCACTCCAGAATTCTTGCCTGGAGAGTTCCCATGGACACAGGAGACTGATGGGCTACAGTCCGTAGAGTTCCACAGAGTCAGACACGTCTGAGCTACTTAGCAGTGGCAGCTAATATTCTTGCCTAGAGATCTCCATGGACAGAGGAGCCTTTCCGCTACAGTCCATAGGGTTGAACAGAGTTGGACACGACTAAAGAGACTTCACACAGGTACAGGCATGCTGTCTCTAGGTCATGCATGCTTGCTCAGTTGCTTTTCTCATGTCTGACTCTGTGCGACCCTGTGGACTGTAGCCTGCCAGGCTCCTCTGTCCTCGGGATTCTCCAGGCAAGAGTACTAGAGTAGGTTGCCACGCCCTCTCCAGGGCATCTTCCCAATCCAGGGATTGAACCCATGTCTCTTATGTCTCCTGCATTGGCAGGCAAGTTCATCTTTAGGCTGACCTGGATGCAAATGCTCGGGCATTATAATATGGTCCCACATATCCAGGAAAGTTCCCACCATGTATAATGGATGAGAAGAGAAGATGGTGCGGATTCCTTTCAAGGGTAAGATACCAGAGTGGTTTTATACAGTCTCTAGATTCCATTTTTCGTCACTATGGTTCAAACCTCTTTTTTTAAAATTGTAATTGAAGTATAGTTGATTGACAATATCATGTAAGTTTCAGGTGTACAGCACAGCGATTCTGCTATATCTATATCTAGACATTCTTTTTCAGACTATTTTCCCATATAGGTCATCCATATCATTGACTATAGCTCCCTGTGCTATGCAGCGGGTCCTTGTTGGTTCCCCACTTGGTTTTGATGTCACAGATGTCATCTTCCTCCTTCCCCATTTTTTTTACCTCCTCCTCCTTATGTTCCTTTGGTGGTGAAGTGTCAGTGTTTTGTATTTTAGAAGGCAATTATTTGAAAAAGGTCAATCACTTACTCTTCTGTCCTATCCCTTCATACCTCTATCAGTCTATTTATTTTTAAAGTTTCCCTGGGGGGGAAAAATTGGAGTAAATCAGGAACTCTCTAAGGAACCAGAGTTTTCAGAAAATTCCAGCAAGAATCTTGAGGAGATAATTGTATACCAGGGGAGAAGATTGAGTGTGTATGCCATAGTTCCACCAGAAAGAAAGTGTTTCAAAGTGGGTGGTGTCACCAAATATTATTTGGACTCAATAATTATGAACTCAGTAACTATGAATAAAGTGATGTTTGCATTTGAACAAATAATTTCTAATTGAGTTGTTCATTAAGTGGTTGAGTGCAGGAACCATGATAAATGAGACCAAATTGGAAAAGCCCAGACAGGAGGGCAGTGATTCATTGTGGAAGGTGAGAAAGCTCAACTCTTGGGTCTTATTTGCCTTCAGCTGTTCCAGAAAGGGGTGGCGTGGCCAGGAGCCAGCAATGCCCAGAGCACCCCCAAACCTCCTTCACAGAGGTTTACAAAGCAATTTCCCACAGCTCATCTTGTTTGATCTCACCCCAGTGTCCTGAGAAGCCAGGGCGGGTGCTCTTGTTTGTCCCTGTTTACAGCTGCGGAAACCAAGATTTCAGTGACTGACTCACCCAAGGTCACAGGACAGGGACCCGAAGTGGACACACTTCAGGCCAGCTCCTCTGACTTTCATTCCTATGTTTATGCCACCCTGCTTCTGAGAACCTTCCAGGAGTTTCAGCTCAATGTCAAGAGACTAGGCATTGAGGACAGGTATAAATGCATGTTTGTGCATGCTCAATCGAGTCCGGCTCTTTGCAACCCTGTGAACTGTAGCCCACCCGGCTCCTCTGTCCATGAGATTTTCTAGGCAAGAATACTGGAGTGGGTTGCCATGTCCTCCTCCAGGGGATCTTCTTGACCCAGGGATCGAACCCGCACCTCCTGCACCTCGAGTCACTTGGGAAGCCCATGTGTAAACACAGCTGGGTGTAAAATGATGGCGCAAAAATGGCCTGACCTTCTGGGGCTCAGGCAGTGGGCGTGGTGCTGCTGCTGGCGAGGCCCAGAAGGGCAGCTGTTTGCAGCTCAGGCTCACAGCTGCCAGTGCTTCACTTGCCCTCCAGGCAGGGGGAATCCAGAGAAAGAGGCCCCAGAGAGGCAGCTCTCACGGCAGACAGACCGGAGGCAGTGACCAGGAGAATTCAGTTGATGAACTCTGGATATAGGCTGTTCTTTGACGATGCACATAAGGCGACACTTAGGGCCCTCTGTGGTTAGTAAGAGCAGGTGCAGAGCCGGAAGCCAGCACCCGGCTCAGATTCAGAGACCTGAGAGCAGAGCGGGGCATGCAGACTGAAGACGCATCTTCCTGGCGCCTTACTGTTAAAGGGGCTCCCTGGTCCATGAGAGAGGAGAACAGTAACTGTATCAGCCCCACTAACCCTTTCAAAGACTGCCTCCATTGACCACAGGGTGCCATGCAAATTTCTTAGGAGGATCCTCAGTACCCTCTGAGGCCCCACGCTTGACTACTTCTTCAACCTCAGGTTTCATCCCACTCCACGCCTCGCACATACAGCCCCCGATCAGCTGACACCGTCACCATGGCTCTCCAAATATTTACGACTCCACCTCCTTAGCTCTCCTGCTTCTAGGCCCTGCGCCACGCTGCTCTGTGTACCAGCTTCACTTCCTCCTTCCTGTCCCGACTGTTGTTGTCGTCTTTCAGCCGCTCAGTCCTTCCTGACTCTCTGTGACCGCATGGGCTGCAGCCCGCCAGGCTTCTCTGCCCTCCACCATCTCCTGGCCCGTGCTCCAGTTCAGTTCCATTGAGTCGGCGATGCTGCGTAACCATCTCATCCTCTGCCGCCCCCTTCTCCTTTTTGCCTTCAGCCTTTACTCCTACTCAGCCTCCAGGTGGTGACCTAAAGGTCACTTTCCACAGGAAGCTTCTCTCCATCACCTCCTAGCCTTTTCTAGGTGAAGTCGGCCAGCCACACCCACCCACATTGATTTCTGTGCTTCCTCAAACGTCCCTGTGAGACTGATTCACACAGCCCATCCTCGAATCTGGCAATTGCTTGATAGAAACAGGGACGGCTAACCTGCTCACTGTGCTAACCCCAGGCCAGGCATTGTGGTGTTTGTGGAATGATGAGCCGGATTAATTCTTTAATTAGTTTAGCAGGTAGTAAAATCTTGTGAACAAAAAGCATGTCTCCTCCACAGATGCTAAGTTCAGTTAGTCTCAGTTCAACAAAGCTGGACAAGCCCTCCAAGAGCATGTTACATAAACCCCCGGATGGACCTTGTGTCAAAATTCTGCTGCCAAAGTGAACAAGAGTCCTATTTAGAAAATTCTGTCTTAAGAAGGCTTATTTCTATCTGGGTGGGATCCAAGTTTTACTGAGGGCTTTAAATAATTGGGGAAAGACATTATCTTTGGAAACTCTTAAAAATCCAACCTCTGTCCCTTGATTCTTGCCAAATTTGTCCCACAGTTCACATTAAATGGATTACCCTGTCTTTAATCACATACTAAATGTCTGCATCTGTGGTTGGCATCAGCTTGCTCTGAGGCAGCTGCAATCGACTCGTACATGTCCTGCTATTAAAGCAGGAGGAATATTAGGTAACGAGCTCCAAGTAGTGAGTGAGAACAAGATCTTAATTTACTCAGTCAGTCAACTCTATCTAAGAGTCAGTAATATTCTAGGTACTAAACTGAGATAAATATGACATATTACTTTTCTCTAGAGGGAGCTCTCTTTAAAAAGTGTTTGGAGGACTAAAAATTTCTTATAATTGTATAGTCTCTGCTCCTCAGACTTTTACGTGTAAATGAACTCCCCTGGAGACCATGATGACTTGAGATTCTGACTCAGTACGTTTGGCCTGGAGCCTGAGACTCTGCATTTCTGACCGAGCTCCTGGATGGCACCAGCGCTGCTGGTCTGGGGACCACACTATGAGCAGAAAGCATCACAATATGATCTAAACAGAAAGACAATAAGCATATGCTCATTATCCCATTTGATTCCCATAAAAATTCCTGGGAAGGACTTTTCTGGCAGTCTAATGGTTAAGACTTCACCTTCCAGTGCAGGGGATGTGGGTTCAATTCCTGACCCAGGAGCTAAGCTCACACAAGCCTTGCAGCCAAGGAAGCAAAACATAAAACAGAAGCAATATTGTAAGAAATTCAATAAAGGCTGAAAATGGTCCATATCAAAACATTGTTTAAAAATAAAAGGCTGGGAGTGGATAAGGGAGATACTTTATGACCCTTTTGCAAATAAAACATTGAGTCCAGGAGAAATACTACTTTTCTCAGTGGTGTCACTATGAATCAACCAATAGTTAAGATCAAGATTAATTTATTCACACCCAGGACCTCAAATCCCCAACTTAGTCCTTTACAGGCTCCCTACTCTTGGCTGCTGGTCACAGCCATGATGCTCTTCTGCCTCAGGACAAGACCTCGTATCCATCAGGGGGCTAATTAAGCCCCAGAGTAACACAATGGCAGCCATAGTCCTCTCCTCTGTGATTGGCCTTTGCTGACCATCATGAGTTTGGCCACTCCCAGAAAAATGGACAGAGGACACCCGGGAGCAGAATAAGAAGGGATTTATATTCTAGAAGCACGTATTCCCTCTGGGTCTTAGCAAAATCTCTGTGCACCCATCATCTCTGCCTCTGCGCTTCTGTGGGGTCCTTACTCAAGTTACTCACAGATGACAAGCCACGCTCCTAAGAGGAGCGGAAGAGAACTGCCCCCGAGGGGCACCTGCTATGTAAAGGACATGGCTCGGATGTTGCCCCTGAGCTACCTCATTTAGTAGGGGCAACGTGGGAAAGCCCATCACTTGAGCACTCATTGATTCATTTAACAGTTAGTAAGGACAGTCCATGGGGTCGCAAAGAGTCGGACACGACTGAGCGACTTTACCTTTACCTTAAGGACCACCTATAGGGCCTCTCTGGTGGCTCAGTGGTAAAGAATCTGCCTGAAATGCAAGAGACACAGGAGAGGCAGCTCTGATCCCTGGGTTGGGAAGAAGCCCTGGAGGANACTTGAGCACTCATTGATTCATTTAACAGTTAGTAAGGACAGTCCATGGGGTCGCAAAGAGTCGGACACGACTGAGCGACTTTACCTTTACCTTAAGGACCACCTATAGGGCCTCTCTGGTGGCTCAGTGGTAAAGAATCTGCCTGAAATGCAAGAGACACAGGAGAGGCAGCTCTGATCCCTGGGTTGGGAAGAAGCCCTGGAGGAGGGCATGACAGCCCACTCCAGTATTCTTGCCTGGAGGATTCCATGGACAGAGCAGGCAGGTGGTCTACAGTCTATGGGACAACTCTCTGCAAAGAGCTGGACACAACTGAAGAGGCTGCGCACATCACAGCACAGCAAGGGCCACCTGTATTCTAGTCACTGAATATTGATACATAGAGATAAAACTCATTCCTTCCCTTCTAGCGATTCTTGCAGCAGGTAAGTTACATGCCAAAATGACCCCGCTAGAAAGTGCCCCAGGAACAGAAAACTACTATTTGCCTAGCCTAAATTCATCACTTTTTTCCAATCTTAATGAACTTTAGGTTTCTATATAGAGATGCTCTATATAGTAAGCAAAAACAAGACCCACAGCTGACTGAGGCTCAGATCGTGAACTTCTTGTTGTGAAATTCAGACTTAAATTGAAGAAAGCAGGGAAAATCACCAGGCCATTCAGGTATAACCTAAATCAAATTCCTTAAGATTATACAAATAGATTCAAGGGATTAGATCTCATAGATAGAGTGCCTGAAGAACTATGGATGGAGGTGCATGACATTGTACAGGAGGCAGTGATCGAAACCATCCCCAAGAAAAAGAAATCCAAAAAGGCAAAATGGTTGTCTGAGGAGACCTTACAAGTAACGGAGGAAAGAAGAGAAGTTAAAGGCAAAGGAGAAAAGGAAAACTAAACCCATCTGAATGCAGAGTTCCAACGAATAGCAAGGAGAGATAAGAAAGTCTTCCTAAGTGATCAATGCAAAGAAATAGAGGAAAGCAATGGAATGAGAAAGAATGGAGATCTCTTTAAGAAAAGCAGAGATAACAAGGGAATATTTCATGCAAAGATAGGCACAATAAAGGACAGAAATGGTATGGACCTAACAGAAGCTGTTAAGAAAAGGTGGCAAGAATACACAGAAGAACTATGCAGAAAAGATCTTAATGACCCAGACCATCATGGTTATGATGGTCTGATCCCTTACCTGGAGTCAGACATCTTGGAGTGTGAAATAAAGTGGGTCTTAGAAAGTATCACTACAAACAAAGCTAGTGGAGGTGATAGAATTCCAGTTGAGCTATTTCAAATTCTAAAAGATGATGCTGTGAAAGTGCTGCACTCAATATGCCAGAAAATTTGGAAAACTCAGCAGCGGCCATAGGAGTGGAAAAGGTAAGTTTTCATTCCAATCCCAAAGAAGGGCAATGCCAAATACTGTTCAAACTACCACACAATTGCACTTGTTTCCCATGCTAGCAAAGTAATGCTCAGAATTATCCAAGCTAGGCTTCAACGCCACATGAACTTAGAACCTCATATGTTCAAGCTGGTTTAGAAAAGGCAGAGGAACCAATAATCAAATTGCCAACATCTGTTGGATCATAGAAAAATCAAGAGAGTTCCAAAAAAACATCTACTTCTGCTTCATTGACTTGGCTAAAGCCTATGTGGATCACAACAAAATGGAAAGTTCTTCGAGAGATGGAAATACCAGACCTCACCTTACCTGTCTCCTGAGAAATATGTATGCAGGTCAAGAAGCAACAGTTAGAACAGAACATGGAACAGCAGACTGGTTCCAAATTGGGAAAGGAGTGCATCAAGGCTATATATTGTCACCTTGGTTATTTAACTTATATAGAGTAAATCAATGTGAAATGCCAGGCTGGATGAATCACAAGCTGCAATCAAGATTGCAAGGAGGAATATCAATAACCTCAGATATTCAGATGACACCACCCTTATGACATTCTGTCATAAGCAAAGAGGAACTAAAGAGCCTCATGATGAAGGTGAAAGAGGAAAGTGAAAAAGCTGGCTTAAAACTCAACTTTCAAATAACTAAGATCATGGTATCCAGTGCCATCACTTCATGCAAATCATCACTGTTTCATGACAGAATTTATTTCCATGGTCTCGAAAATCACTGCAGATGGTGACTGCAGACATGAAATTAAAAGACACTTGTTTATTGGAAGAAAAGCTATAACAAACCTAGACAGCACATTAAAAATCAGAGACACTGCTTTGCCAACAAAGGTCCATATAGTCAAAGCTATAGTTTTCCTGTAGTTATGTGTGGATGTGAGATTAGAGTGGGTAGACTTTCCCTTCTCCAGGGAATCTTTCCAACCCAGGAATCAAACCCAGGTCTCCCTCATTGCAGGTGTATTCTTTACCAGCTGAGCCACAAGGGAAGCTTAATGGCAAATAGATGGGACAAATTGGAAACAGTGATGGAGTTTATTTTCTTGGGCTCCAAAATCACTGTGGATGGTGACTGCAGCTACAAAATTAAGACACTAGCTCCTTGGAAGAAAAGCTATGACAAACCTAGACAGCATATTAAAAAATAGAGACATCACTTTGCCAACAGAAGTTTGTATTGTCAAATCTATTATTTTTTTTTCGTAGTCATGTAGGGATGTGAGATTTGGACCATAAAGAAGGCTGAGCATAGAAGAATTGATGCTTCTGAACTAAGGTGTTGCAGAAGACCCTTGAGAGTCCCTTGGATAGCAGGGAGATCAAACCAGTCAATCCTAAAGGAAATCAGTCCTAAATATTCATTGGAAGGACTGGTGCTGAAGCTGAAGCTCCAATACATTAGCCTGATGTGAAGAGCAGACTCAATGGAAAAGACCCTGATGCTGGGAAAGATTGGAGGCAGGAGGAGAAGGAGGCAACTGAGGATGAGATGGTTGGACAGCATCATTGACTCGATGGACATGAGTTTGAGCCAACTCTGGGAGATGGTGAAGGACAGAGAAGCCTGGAGTGCTGCAGTCCGTGGGATCACAAAGACTTGGACATGACTTAGGGACTGAGCAACAAAATGAACTTTGGAGAACAACTGCCGTCATCATCTTGAAGATCTGTTAATGATCTAGAGATTATGATTCGGCAAGTCTGCGAGAGGCCCAACCAACTACATGTTCACAATCACCCTGAGTGATTCAGGTTCCAGCAAACTGCAGATCATACATTGAGAAACAGGACTTCTTGCCAACTGTAGAAGTCAGACAGGACTGGAAACTGCTTGGTGCAGAGAGAGGAAGAATGCTCCCACGTTGGAGACATGGAGCTGACTGAAAAGAAGAGGGCTGTTATTGCATGCAACCACGTTTGAAAGCGATATAACAAGTGTCACATGGAAGCTCAGGAATGCAGCCATGCTAGAATGCTGCAGGGCTGGCAGGGTGTGTGGGTAAGGCGGCTCATGAGAACCACCCCATGCCACTCACATCACATCATGGCATTATGCTTGGTGTGCCTTCGTGCCAGTGGCCTGCCATATGATTATCACTTTGTGGTTTTCAGCCCCACAGTCTTAAGGGATGAGTCATTTGGATCCTGGATGACCACAATAGTACACACCCCTACTAACCAAAGAGTTAAGACTAACCCTGTGTACCAGGACCCCAGGGGAACCACCTGCAGCCACCAAGTGGAACACAGAAGAGGGGAACAATGAACCCACGTTGACACTAGCTGATCCCAGCTCGACAGACCCAGGATGACTGAGGTAGTGAAAAGAGCCCAGGGCTGAGAGCTGAGAGGGCTGGATTATATGGATCTAACCATCATCTGATTGCAGGAGCCTCAGCAAGTCATGGAGAAGGCAATGGCACCCCACTCCAGTACTCTTGCATGGAAAATCCCATGGATGGGGGAGCCTGGTGGGCTGCCATCTATGGGGTCGCATAGAGTTGGACATGACTGAAGCGACGCAGCAGCAGCAGCAGCAGCAGTTAAGTCATGGCTCCACTCTGGGTCACAGTGTCCTCATGAATAAAAGGCTTTCAGCTTTGTTTTCTGAAAGTCTTCCACTTGACTAATGGGAAAAAGCCCTTGCTCATCTTTTCTCATTACATCCTTCACTCCTGGAAGGCTGGCCCACTCCTTAGAAAGTGTCTGAGTCTCTCTCATTCCACAGCCCACCTCCCCCCTACTCCTCCTCTTTGCAAGGTTACTGAGCTATGTCATAGAATCAGGAAGACTTGACCCAGAAGGAGAAAGCAAATGGACATATTTCAACAACAACAGTTTGTAGCTTTTCTTTCTAGGATGTTGTGATCACCTTGAATCTGTATCACCACCAGCCAAACTCTGTGTTTTTCTATTTTAATTCTTAAATTCTAGGAGAGGGAGAATCCCACTGGCCCAGATGGAGTTGTATGTCTACTTCTGGCTCAACTAGATGTAGCCAGGTGGGCAGGGTCACTAAATGGAAACATGGCCAGTTATCCTCCATGGACTGCCATCTATGGGGTCGCATAGAGTTGGACATGACTGAAGCGACGCAGCAGCAGCAGCAGCAGCAGTTAAGTCATGGCTCCACTCTGGGTCACAGTGTCCTCATGAATAAAAGGCTTTCAGCTTTGTTTTCTGAAAGTCTTCCACTTGACTAATGGGAAAAAGCCCTTGCTCATCTTTTCTCATTACATCCTTCACTCCTGGAAGGCTGGCCCACTCCTTAGAAAGTGTCTGAGTCTCTCTCATTCCACAGCCCACCTCCCCCCTACTCCTCCTCTTTGCAAGGTTACTGAGCTATGTCATAGAATCAGGAAGACTTGACCCAGAAGGAGAAAGCAAATGGACATATTTCAACAACAACAGTTTGTAGCTTTTCTTTCTAGGATGTTGTGATCACCTTGAGTCTGTATCACCACCAGCCAAACTCTGTGTTTTTCTATTTTAATTCTTAAATTCTAGGAGAGGGAGAATCCCACTGGCCCAGATGGAGTTGTATGTCTACTTCTGGCTCAACTAGATGTAGCCAGGTGGGCAGGGTCACTAAATGGAAACATGGCCAGTTATCCTCCATGGGCTTCCCTGGTGGCTCAGAGGTTAAAGCATCTGCCTCCAATGCGGGAGACCCGGGTTCGATCCCTGGGTCGGGAAGATCCCCTGGAGAAGGAAATGGCAATCCACTCCAGTATTCTTGCCTGGAGAATCCCATGGATGGATCGCAAAGAGTCGGACACGACTGAGCGACTTCACCTTCACCTATCCTCCATGGCATGTGAGATGCAGTACCCAGGGAATGGGGTAGCCATGTCGGGGCTGTAAGGCAGGAGAATTCCTAGGAGACCTGAGCCTTTCCTGTCCTTTCAAGTATCTCCAGCTTCTGTTCATACCTGTCCTTTCCGCGGCCATCAGAGCACCGCCATAGATCCTCTGCAATGCACACACGAGGTACTGCGTCCTCCTGTACGTCCTTCTCTCCACCCCCAGGGTCAGCCGTCACTCGGAGCTCATGAATTCTGGAGCTGGTGGAACACACTGCTATGATCCACCCTATCAGAATGCCATCCCACCCCCCCCACCCCCCAGAAATCCTGTAAATAAACCTTTAGGCCACACTGATTATAATGCACGGGGTTGTGCTGGATGCTGGGGATAAAGATAAGCTCACCTGTGCATAATCGCTGATTCCAGGAGGGACATCAGGAGAGAGACTAGGGAACAGGTGGCAACATAATAAACAGCTTCCAAGTGCTTTCAAAGGCTCAGTACAGAAAGCAGAGGATGACTTTGGGAAGGGGACACTCTCCAGAATAGTGCCTTAGAGAAGAAGCGGAAGTTGTCCAGGAGTACAGTATAGCAAGTACACTAGGCAGGAGGAAGAGCGTGTGGAAGGCTTGGAGGTTTCCCCGTGATACAGCGAAGGAGAGGAACATCATATCTGAGGCCGGAAATCCAGTGAAGATGAGGCTGGAGGGCTGGGAAGGGGCTGGCCTGGGTCAGGCTGAATGGACCAGGCTGAAATCTGTGAAGTGCTAAGGGGGAGTAGAGGGAGACAGGGGGCAGAGAGACCAGCAGCGAGGTGATGACAGTCATCCGGGTGAGAGGTGATGAAGACATCCTACAAAGTACAGCTGAAGCTAAAGCCTAAAAGACAGGAAGGAACCAACTACAGAAAGATCACAGTGAAGAAAATTCCAGAGAGAGAAAGACAAAAAATCACAAGTTGGGCTTCCCTGCTGGCCCAGTAATTAAGGATCCATCTGCCAATGCCAGGAGACACGGGCTCAATCCCTGATCCAGGAGGATTCCATACGACTCGGAGCAACAAAGTCTGGCACCACAACTACTGAACCTGCGCTCTAGATAGAGCCTGTGCTCGGCAACTAGAGAAGCCGTTGCAACGAGAAGGCCGAGCACCACACTAGAATAGACCCTGCTCTCCACTCTAGAGAAAGTCACTCAGCAACGAAGACCCAGCCCAATCAAAACTAAAATAAATAAATACTAAAAGAAATCAAAAGTCCCCAAGAAGGGAAACTGCATGGCTTGCTGAAGGAATAGAAAGTAGGCTAGTGAGTGGCTTGTGGGCTTCCCTGATAGCTCAGCTGGTAAAGAATCCACCTGCAATGCAGGAGACCCCGGTTCAATTCCTGGGTTGGGAAAATCCACTGGAGGAGGGATAGGCTACCCACTCCAGTATTCTTGGGCTTCCCTTGTGGCTCATCTGGTAAAGAATCTGCCTGCAATGTGGGAGACCTGAGATCGATCACTGGGTTGGGAAGATCCCCTGGAGAAGGGAAAGGCTACCCACTCCAGTATTCTGGTCTGGAGAATTCCATGGACTGTACAGTCCATGGGGTCACAAAGAGTTGGACACGACTGTTCGATTTCACTTCACTTAACTCAGTGGGTGGCTAAAGAAAATAAGAACAGTGAGGTCCAGATGATAGGTAAAGACTGAAGTTGACCTAGTAAACTGGGAAAAGGAGTCTGGATTTTCTTTGGAGCATTTTAAACAATCAGCTTACATGATCGCATTAACATTTGCTTTTAAATTGTCTTCTTGTGCAGACAGTAGGCTGAGTGAAATCAAATCGGAACTATTGATGTATTTCAGGAAAGAATGAGATCACCCTGGGATGAGGATGGTGAAGTGGCAGGGCGACATGGGCAGATCGGGAGAAGTTTTGCAAGTAAATTGATGGGAGTGGCTGATATCTTAGATGAGAGATGGTGAGGGAAGGAAAGCAAACGTCTCATTGGCGAGGGCAACGGAATACACAGCAGCACCATTTACTGAGGTGGGAAGAGAGTCAAATGAATGAGGTTTTATTCCGAGGTAGGGGGACAGAGGTAATATGGAAATCAAGTGTTCTCTTTTGAATGTATGATGTTTGAGATGCATTTTAGACATCAAAGTGGAGGTGCCAGGTAGATGACGGTTGTATAGATTTCCCTTTGTGACTAGAGACATAAATTTGAGTTTCATTAGCCTGGAGAGGGCATTAGAAGATATGGGACTGGATATGATTACTAAGAGAGTGAGACAGAGAAGAAAAGGAGACTCAGGAACAAACCAACATTTTAAAATTAAGAGCAGGAGGAAATCGAAGAGCAATAGCCTGTGAGTTGGGAGTAAAGAGAGTCATGGTTTCAGAGAAGCTGAAGCAGGGGTGGGAGAGGGGATTAAAATGTAGCTTAAGAAGAAAAAAAAAATGGCCAACTCTGTCTAATTTTGCAGAGGGTGAGCAAAATGAAAACTGAGAAATAGCCATTGGATTTATACCCCCAACCCCTGGGCCCACAACCAGCACAAAGTAGGTGCTCAATAAACAAAAGCTGAATGAAGTAACTGGAGACTGCACTCAGGGCGGGCAATATTTTTGGTTTCCAGGGTGCCACTTCTCATCCTGCTTCCTCGGTGACAGACATTGATAATCAATTACTGCGTTGTTGTTGGTGGTGTTTTAAATCCAGTTTCAGCCCTGGAATCCTTCAGCTGTAGGCAAACACTGTCAAGTAGCTGAAATGGTCGTGCACGTTTAAGCCGATTTGCAGCTCGTGGAATAGTCTAAAGAGTCTGTACACATCTTTCTATCAGAGCTATTCAACAATGGAGTCTTACAGGGCACCTTTGGGAGCGACCATGGACCATCCGCAAGGGGCCCTGCAGAGGGAATTCCTACTTGAATGAGGACTGAGCAGGAGATACTTAGGCTCCTTGAAGAATCCACAGTTCAGTTGGTGGTTCTCCTTCCCCCCTCCCCCACGCAGCAGCTCAAAACACAAAGAGAAAAATTCAACCCAGCCTAGGTTAATACTTGGAAATCAAATATTTCTTAAAACTTCCTCCTATGCATTCCTTCCCTCTCTTATCTTTATTGGCCTCCTGAAATGCCTTATCTGCAAAGGCAAGACTGTTCTAAATCTCTGTCTGTGAACACAATTACCAATTCTGCTTCCTCCACCAGGTAAAAATGAATCACTGAACGCCAGACGTTACCTTAACTCATCCACCCGGCCATAGGCAGACTGGCTTCATCCCCAAATGATGTACGCTCCCACATAAAATAAGAGCAGACGGCTTCATTCTTCTGTCCAATGCACTGAGCATTATGGAGAGACATCTGCTGCAGACAAATCTTGGGTCTTTAGAGCCCTTAATATTTTAAAATTTATTCCTCACCACCACCTGGAGGCTCCTGAGTCCATTTGTGGACTTTTCCACCTCACGCTGCCTTGCAAGCTAATGAGCGGTTGGTTCATAGGCATGCAAGCTGTGGCTCTTGTATTAAAATCCACGCATCCGTATTGCAGCAGAAAAGAGAGAATCCACCATCAGGCGTTTCTTGGCAGCTTCCATCTTGTCTCACCTTGAATAACTGCTTCAACAAACACGCTCTGTGCGCCAGATTCTATCCTGGTTTCTAGAGGAGAATTTAGAGATACAGCAAGGAACAAGATATCGTCCCTTTTCCCAGCTGGGGCTCATGAAAGGGCCATCCTATGCATCCCTCTGAAGTGATAGGCAAGATGCTGTGTGTATGTGCCTACAGGTCTCCAGTGGGTGGCCTGTCATTTTCACTGGATTCTGCATCCAAACAGACTAGGGGTCGATGGGACCCTAAAGGCATCTTTGACAGCTCCCTGCCCTTCATCCCCAATCACATACAAATCAGTCACCAAGGCTTGTCAGTTTTATTCCCCTAAATTGCTGTAAGTCTAGTCCCTTGTCTCCATGCCCCCATCCTACCCCAAACCACCCTTATCCCCATGGGAAACTGAAAATGGCCCCCTCGTGGCCTCCCCATGGTGTCTTTTCCCTTCTCCATCTATTCTCCAAACAGCATCTAAAATGTATTTTCAGATCTCTAGTCTGATCATTTCAATCCTTTACTTCAGTGTTCAGTTCAATCACTCAGTTGTGTCCGACTCTTTGCGACCCCATGGACTGCAGCACACCAGGCCTCCTTGTCCATCACCAACTCCTGGAGTTTGCTCAAACTCATGTCCATTGAGTCAGTGATGCCATCCAACCATCTCATCCTCTGTTGTCCTCTTCTCCTCCTACCTTCAATCTTTCCCAGCATCAGGGCCTTTTCCAGTGAGTCGGCTCTTCACATCAGGTGGCCAAAGTATTGGAGCTCCAGCATCAATCCTTCCAATGACTATTCAGGACTGATTTCCTTTAGGATGGACTGGTTTGAAGTCAGCCATAGAGGGAAACTGAAGGCCTCAGATTAAAGGGAGAAAAGCTGGAGGCAACAGGCACTGCTGACAAGTTGCCTTCCTACATTGCTGTAACAAGGACAAGTACAAAGACCTGAAACCACAGAAAGGAGCAGAGGTTTGCGCAGGAACTGGAGAGTGAGTGCGGTAGACGTGGAAAGCCCACCCCCACTCCTCCTAATTCTCCTTCTGGGAGGGAGGGACTCCCCGCCCCGATGCTGTCTGCACTGAGCGTGGAACCCTGCAGCCATCAGCTCCTTAGTCATGGCCTCCGCTGCAGAGAACAGCCTGACCCAAGGTCTCCTGATCCAGGAGCATTAGCTGAGACTGGAGGTACCAACAGGGGACCTTTCTGGAAGTTTTCTAGCTCCAGGGAGCCCAGCGGGGCTGGCAGAGGCCACGGTGATGCTGCGTCATCACAGCTTAACTTAATATTCCCTCCACCTTCCTTGTTCAGATGTTGGTCTTCCCGCGGAGCACTGAGCTCCGTATCAAAGTCAGCCTCGGTGAGGAGCGGATCTACAGCCTCCTGTAGGAGCGGGTTTACACAGGAAAGCCAACTGGAAAGTGAGTTTGGGGCTAGACGGTGAGGACCCCAGTGCTGCGTCCTTAGACAGCAACTATTCCTGCAAACAGTGAGAAACAAGAGGCTGAGGTTACAGCCCAGTATTGAAAGACCTTCCTGGTGACACAGTGGGAGAAGGAAAGAGACTTGGCAGGGGACCCCTGTACCAGTCCAGGGAGGAGAAGAGTGAGGTGCCAGCTGGAGAAGTGGTGGGTCATGGGGAGAAAGGCTGGGGTTGAGAAATGGAGGAGGAAAAAAAGCCATAGCCCCTGGGACATGGTGACTGTGGGCAGGGTAAGGGGTGAGGAACAATGACACAGAGGGAGTATTCTGAGTCCCGGGCATGGTGAGGAACACGGGGGACTTGGGTTGAGAGCAGCATCTGTAGCTAACGGTGCTGCGTTATATGCTTAGCATTCTGCTGAATGGAGCGATCTTATGTTAAGCATTTTATCACCAAAAAATAATAAATAAATAACTATAGAAGAAGGAACCACTGCGAGGAAATCCAACCAGTCCATCCTAAAGGAAATCAGTCCTTGGTGTTCACTGGAAGGACTGATGTTGAAGCTGAAACTCCAATATTTTGGCCACCTGATGTGAAGAGCTGACTCATTTGAAAAGACCCTGATGCTGGGAAAGATTGAAGGCAGGAGAAGAAGGGGACAACAGAGGATGAGATGGTTAGCTGGAATCACCAACTCAATGGACATGAGTTTGGGTAAACTCTGGGAGTTGGTGATGGACAGAGAGGCCTGGTGTGCTGCGGTTCATGGGGTCACAAAGAGTTGGACACGACTGAGCGACTGAACTGAACTGAGAAACCACTGTGTAGAAAGAAAGAGAAGAAAGTGAAGTCACTCAGTCATGTCCGACTCTTTGTGACCCCTACCAAGCTCCTCCGTCCATGGGATTTTCCAGGCAAGAGTACTAGAGTGGGTCGCCATTTCCTTCTTCAGGGGATCTTCCCCACCCAGGGATCAAACCTGGGTCTCCGCATTGCAGGCAGATGCTTTACCATCTGAGCCACCAGGGAGAAGGCAGAGAACGTGTAGAGGATGAGTTATACTGACTAGTTATGTTTTCACAGGTGTACACTTACCTCCAGACTCAGGCAATTATATACGTGAAGTAGATACAGCTCTTTGTATGTCAGTTATACCCCTATCAGTTCAGTTCAGCTCAGTTGCTCAGTCGTGTCTGACTCTTTTGTGACCCATGAATCACAGCACGCCAGGCTCCTCTCTGTCCATGGGATTTCCCAGACAAGAATAGTGGAGTGGGTTGCCATTTCCTTCTCCAGGGGTTTTTCCCAACCCAGGGATCGAACCCGGGTCTCCTGCATTGCAGGCAGATTCTTGCCATCTGAGTCACCAGGGAAGTCATCGTCAAAATGATAGTTTGTTAAGATCTTGGGGGTTTTTCTTTGATAGAGTCAAGCATTATGTTGCTAAAGAACATTTTCATGTCAGAGAGGTCTTCAGAGAAGCAAAGAACAAAAGGTATGGATTTGCAAAAGCAGAATACCCATGCTGTATAAATAACTTGCTATTGTTATTCAGTGGTGAAGTCATGTCTGACTCTTTGTAATTCCATGGACCAGGCTCCTCTGTGCTTCACTATTTCCTGGAGTTGCCTCAAATTCATGTCCATTGAGTCAGTGACGCTATCTAACCATTTCATCCTCCGCAACACCCTTCTGTTTTCGCCTTCAATCTTTCCCTGTATCAGGATCTTTTCCAATGAGTTGGCTCTTCACAGCAGGTGGTCACAGTATTGGAGCTTCAGCTTCAGCATCAGGTTAGACACCATCATGAATGGGCATGAATTTGATCAAACTCCAGGAGATAGTGGAGGACATAGGAACCTGGCATGCTGCAGTCCATGGGGTCGCAGAGAGTCAGACACGACTGAGTGATGAACACTTGGCCACTAACCAGAAGCAATCTGTGCATCTGCATAAAGCCATGTATTCTGACTTTCAAATCATTTTATGTTTCCCTATACACACTGGCTTTCTAGAACCTCCAGTAGACGCTAGTCTTCCTCTTGTCGTTTTTTCCTAGGATAGGAGCCAACCTTGAGCTGGGGTCTTAATTGCCTCACTCAACCTTTCTGCAACCCTGTAAGGGAAATATTACCATCCTCATCCTCCAGAGGGGGAGGAAGCTAAGACCCAGAGCAGGGAAAATATTTGCTCCAGTTGCCCAGCAAAGTGGTAGATGTGGGATTTTAATATGGATCTTTGGACTCCAGGGTCCACGCTCTCGCAACATGACTAAATAAATGTTTGCTCCTTCCAACTCTCTTTTCTATAACTCTTACTCCAACCTTTTGAAGTGAAGAATTGTTTGAGGAACAGGAAAGGTGCTTTTCTGCATCCTCAGAGCAGAGAATGGTTCACCGAGCTGGGAGGCAGGGCCACAAGAAAGCTCGAGGGTCTCTCTGTTCCTGGAGAGCTCTGACTGTCAGACGGTGAAACTCAAGCCTACGCCATGGCTCTTCATCTGCCCAAACGTGAGCCCACGTGGAGAGAATGCTATTAGGAGGAAAAATCATACAGGTCACTTCACAGTGAGCGATAAATGGAATTAACGTTATTGACAATGAAAAGTTTCAGTCACTGAGAGACAAATGAGTCAGTAGTGAGTTGGCTGTTGAAACTGCATGCTCTCTGCTGTTACTCAAATACTTACAGAAAAAAGAAATTTCTTGATCAACACATACAAAATTTGGGACTGAAAACCATGTAAAATGTAGAAGAAAAGCAACCTATATCTTATATTTTCAGTGCACACATGTGCAGGTGAGCATGCACACACGCAGACAAAGACACTCTGATTTGTGTGCATAATTCCAGGCTTGCCATTCCCCTTTAACAGTTTTTGTGTGTGTGTGTGTGTCTTCTGTTAGCATTAGACCTTTCATAACCCAATCCCTTGTAATGACCCTCTTTAGCCCCTTCATTAAATATCCAGATTCTACTGGTCATTTCAGAAGCAACTGTAATCTCTGACTCAGAAATGCAGGTCATAAGAGGGCATGACCTATTTGCACACCAGTAAGAAGTTTAAGTGCTCCCCAATTTTAGTGGAGACAGGCATGTCGTCTTTGTGTTGTATCAACCCTTTCTTTTTCTGAGAGTCTTTCTCAGCACATAGTTCATACATCTATTACAGGGCTTGACATCATGCATTGCATTGCAAGTATTTCCATCCACCTCGTAAACTCAGAAAATATTTGATGCATGAGAATGGACACATAGTAGCATCTTCACCACTAAACTATGGGACTCGTAAGGGTAGCATCCTTATATTATTCATTTTGCTCTTCTCTCTGTGCTTGGCATATTGTTTTGAACAAAGTAGGTGCTCGATGAGTATTAAAGGGACATATTTGCATCCATCAGATTGCTACCGATGATCACAAATTTGTCATATTCTTCATGACACTGGGTGCCTCTTAAAAACAGAGGCAGAGTGATTATCTGATAACACAGAGATCTTACCAGGCTGAAGGAGGAGCGTGAGGAAATCCATGTGCAAGACTAACACAGATGCTGTTGCGTTCAATTATTCCAGCATTTAAAACTGCGTAGGATGTAGAACTGATGGAGCATCGAAAGTGAGAGGACAACTCGACACCTGTGGGAAAGGAATCTTCTGGCCCATTTTGGTGAAGTAGAGTCATCCGTCTCGACCTTAGGAAGTTAATGCCGACAATAATAATAGCTACTGCCTTTTAGTAATTTACCGTGTGCCAGATGCTTGCAAAGCCCTTTAGAATATTAGCACATTAAATGTGTCTCATTAGCTCCCACGAGGAAAGAATTATTACTATTCGCATTCCGTATCCCAATTTGGAGATTAAGCTTCAACAAACTCCAGTAATTTGCCCAAAGCTTCAGAACTGCTAGTTGAAGAGGGGATTCAAATTCAGATCTGCTGCCCTCAAAGCCAGGCTGAAATATGGACATTGGTGATCCTTTGAGTTGAATTGCAGAGGGGATCATCTACTACAGGGGTCTCCAGCCTCCAGGATCTAATGCCTGGCAATCTGAGGTGAAGCTGATGTCATAAAAATAGAAATAAAGTACACAGTCAATGCAATGCCCTTGAATCATCCCCAAACCATCCCCTATTCTGGTCCATGGAAAAACTGTCTTCCACAAAACTGGTCCGTGATGCCAGAAGACTGGATACCATCTATAGACCCTAGTCTCATTTTACAAAGAAGAAAAATGAAATCCAGAGAGATGAAAAAAATGCAGAACTTAGAATCTCATGACCAAAATGTACTTTAAAATTCAGTTAAACACCCTAACATCCAACCACTGACTTAACATCTGCTTTTGTTTTCAATAGCTTTATTGACATATGATTCACAAACCATACAATGTACCCATTTTAAGTTACCATTCAGTGGTTTTTAGAATAGTCACAAAGTTGTGTGACAGTCACCATATTCAAATTTTAGGACATTTTCATTCCCCTAAAAGAATCAATATAAGTCTGAATTTGCCAATAAGGAGCTCATGATCTGAGCCCCAGTTAGCTCCTAGTCTTATTATTGCTGACTGTATAGAGGTTCTCCATCTTTGGCTGCAAAGAATATAATCAATCTGATTTCAGTGTTGGCCATCTGGTGATGTCCATGTGTAGAGTCTTCTTTTGTGTTTTTGGAAGAGAGTGTTTGTTATGACCAGTGTGTTCTCTTGGTAAAACTCTATTAGCCTTTGCCCTGCTTCATTACGTACTCCAAGGCGAAATTTGCCTGTTACTCCAGGTGTTTCTTGACTTCCTACTTTTGCATTCCAGCCCCTTATAATGAAAAGGACATCTTTTTTGGGTGTTAGTTCTAAACCTTTTCTAAAACCAGCTTGAACATCTGGAAGTTCACGGTTCACATATTGCTGAAGCCTGGCTTGGAGAATTTTGAGCATTACTTCACTAGCATGTGAGATGAGTGCAACTGTACAGTAGTTTGAGCATTCTTTGGCATTGCCTTTCTTTGGGATTGGAATGAAAACTGAACTTTTCCAGTCCTGTGACCACTGCTGAGTTTTCCAAATTTGCTTGCATATTGAGTGCAACACTTTCACAGCATCATCTTTCAGGATTTGAAACAGCTCAACTGGAATTCCATTACCTCCACTAGCTTTGTTTGTTGTGATGCTTCCTAAGGCCCACTTGACTACACATTCCAGGATGTCTGACTCTAGGTGAGTGATCACACCATCATTATTATCTGGGTCGTGAAGCTCTTTTTTGTACAGTTCTCTGTAATCTTGCCACTTCTTCTTAATATCTTCTGCTTCTGTTAGATCCATACCATTTCTGTCCTTTATTGAGATCATCTTTGCATGAAATGTTCCCTTGGTATCTCTAATTTTCTTGAAGAGATCTCTAGTCTTTCCCATTCTGTTGTTTTCCTCTATTTCTTTGCATTGATCGCTGAGGAAGGCTTTCTTATCTCTCCTTGCTATTCTTTGGAACTCTGCATTCAGGTGCTTATATCTTTCCTTTTCTCCTTTGCTTTTTGCTTCTCTTCTTTTCACAGGTATTTGTAAGGCCTCCTCAGACAGCCATTTTGCTTTTTTGCATTTCTTTTCCATGGGGATGGTCTTGATCCCTGTCTCCTGTACAATGTCATGAACCTCATTCCATAGTTCATCAGGCACTCTATCAGATCTAGTCCCTTAAATCTATTTCTCACTTCCACTGTATAATCATAAGGGATTTGATTTAGGTCATACCTGAATGGTCTAGTGGTTTTCCCCACTTTCTTCAATTTAAGTCTGAATTTGGCAATAAGGAGTTCATGATCTCCACAGTGAGGGCATGGAGTCCTTACCACTGGACTGTCAAGGAATTCCTTGCAATGTCAGTTCAGTTCAGTTCAGTCGCTCAGTCGTGTCCAACTCTTTGCGACCCCGTGAACTGCAGCACGCCAGGCCTCCCCATCCATCACCAACTCCCAGAGCCTACCCAAACTCATGTCCATTGAGTCAGTGATGCCATCCAACTATCTCATCCTCTGTCGTCCCCTTCTCCTCCTGTCCTCAATCTTTCCCATTGAAAAAGACCCTGATGCTTGGAGGGATTGGGGGCAGGAGGGGAAGGGGACGACAGAGGATGAGATGGCTGGATGGCATCACCAACTCGATGGACATGAGTTTGAGTGAATTCCGGGAGTTGGTGATGGACAGAGAGGCCTGACGTGCTGTGATTCATGGGGTCACAAAGAGTCGGACACGACTGAGCGACTGAACTGAACTGAACTGGAAAGAATCCCTAGGCTTCCCTGAAAGCTCAGCTGGTAAAGAATCCGCCCACAATGCAGGAGACCCTGGTTTGATTTCTGGGTTAGGAAGATCCTCTGGAGGAGGGCATGATACCCTGCTCCAATATTGTTGTCTGGAGAATTCCCATGGACAGAGGAGCCTAGTGGGCTGCAGTCTATGGGGTCACTAAGAGTCAAACACGACTGAGCAAGTAAGCGCGGTACAGCGCAAGTGAAAACCGATGTCCTTCCGCACGCAGCCCACGTCCCACGCCCAGCCCCGGGCCTAGGCCGGCACTAATTTGTCTCTCTGAATTTCTCCATGGGGATCATTTCATGTAAATAGAGTCATACAGCATGTGTTTTTGTGTGACCAACTTTTTTGCTTAGCATAGCATCAGCTTTGACTGTCTCAAAGTCATGTAGCAAATTAATTGCAGCAATAAGAAACAGTTGGGAAGAGAGTACATTTTCTTGTTCAACCTTCTTTAGCCCCACCCCGTAAGCTACTCCCAGACAAACACAATCTAAGTTAGAACAATGAGTTTGATATTTGTTGTATGTTGAACTGTGATCCTCCCCACACACTCATACGCTGGAGTCCCAAGCCCCAGGACCTCAGAAAGTGAGTTCATTTGGAGACTGGGTCTTCGCAGAGGTAGTAAAATTAAGATGAAATCCTTAGAATGGACTCTAGCCCAATGTAACTGGTGTCCTCACAAGAGGGGAAATTTAAAAACAGACACACACATATTCCCCACAGGGGAATGTGGGAAGACAGAAGTTATGGCTCCACAGGCCAAAGAGTCCTCAGAAGCCAGGAGGAGGGACGGGAGGTTTTCCCGCAGAATGAACCAACCCTGCTGACACCTTGATTCTGAACTTGTAGCCTCCACAAGTGTAAGATAGTAAGCCTCTGTTGTTTAAACCACCCAGTGTGTGGCACTTTGTTACGGCAGTCCTAGCAAGCTCAGGCAATATTTAAACACAGCTTCTACAGGAGTCTTTGGGTTTCCCTTGTGGCTCAGTTGGTATAGAATCTGCCTGCGATGCGGGAGACCTGGGTTTGATCTTTTGGTTGGGAAGATCCCCTGGAGAAGGAAAAGGCTACCCACTCCAGTATTCTGGCCTGGAGAATTCCATGGGATGGCAAAGAGTCAGACATGACTGAGCGGCTTTCACTTCACTTCTATAGGAATCTTCTAGTCAAGTACCCTGCCACTCTTAGCCTCCTTCCCAGCCAAAATCTGCAGAATCATCATTTCTCTAAAGTTAAATCCATAAGGTTTTCACTCAGTTTAGGCTTTCTCTGGTGGCTTAGAGGTTAAAGCGTCTGCCTCCAATGCGGGAGACCCGGGTTCAATCCCTGGGTCGGGAAGATCCCCTGGAGAAGGAAATGGCAATCCACTCCAGTATTCTTGCCTGGAGAATCCCATGGACAGAGAAGCCTAGTAGGTTACAGTCCATGGGGTCGCAAAGAGTCGGACACGACTGAGTGACTTCACCTCTAGGCTTTCTTCCAGAGTTCCCTATCTCAGGCAAAGGCACTACTATCCAAACTGTCGTGCAACTTGTAATTCCAGAAGTCACCATTTACTCCACCCTCTCTAATCACACACACACACACACACACACACACACAGTTCTAGGCTAAGAGTTTCAAAAAAGGATTCTAACAAGTTTTTGAAGACAAATAATTCCAACCCTGATGCTAGGAAAGTTTGAAGGCAAAAGGAGAAGAGGGCGGCAGAGGATGAGTTGGTTACATAGCATCACCTATTGAATTGACATGAATCTGAGCAAACTCCAGGAGACAGTGAAGGGACAGGGAAGCCTGGAGTGCTGCACTTCATGGGACCACAAAGAGTCAGACATGACTTAGAACTGAACAACAACAACAAGTTCCAGTGGTGTTTAAAATATTCCAGATCTTTAAAATTAAGCTTGCAAATTCCTTCATGAAATCAGCAGATTATTACCAGAACCTAAAAAAGAATAAAAGCAAATCAGAGACTCAGTAAGGAATATTCATACAAGCCTTAATCAAGTAATTGCTTGCCTGTGTGCTCAGTCATGTCCGGCTCTTTGTGACCCCATGGACTGTAGCCCTTCAGGCTTGTCTGTCCGTGGAAGTTTCCAGGCAAGAATACTGGAGTGGGTTGCCATTTCCTCCTCCAGGCTGTTTAATCCATGGCTGTATGAAAGAATAATGTATCATGACCAAGCCCAAATTTGTTCAAGAATGTAAGTCCACTTCCTCTCAATCTACTGGCGCAGAATGTTATCATATGAGATCAAGAATCTTTATAAGTTTTTCTGGGCTCAGGACACTATGATTTTCCCTTTTGAAAATACACTAATAGTTTTGCCAAATTTTAGTCTATTGCAATGTCTGTCTGGAGCCTTTTGCAATATGGGTGCATATAAAACCCTCACTGCCAACATTTAATGGAGGTGACAAGTTACATAATAACAAAAAAAGAAAATCTTTACCACATATGAATTTGAATTTTAAAACCAAAAATTCACTTACCAGGAAAAGCAAATCCCTTTAAGTGTGAAATTCAACCCAACTCAGTGTCACTGCTGATTATCCAGTGCTGTGTAACAAAGTATTCCCCAACAAAAGAATATGATTATTGCAACTTCCCTGATGGTCCAGTGGTTAAGAATCCACCTGCCAATGCAGGGGACACAGGATCAATCCCAGGTCCAGGAGGATCCCACATGCCATGGAGCGGCTAAGCCCATACACTTCAATACCGAGCCCACAATCTAGACCCTGTGCTCTGCAACAGGAGAAGCCACTGCAATGAGAAGGCCACACACCACGCTGAAGAGCAGCCTTCCACTCGCTGCAACTAGAGAAAGTCCCTAGAAGATCTAGCACAGCCAAAAATAAATGAATAAATGAAAGAATATTATTATCTTTCCTGGTCCAGTGGGTTGAGTGGGCTCAACTGGCTCTCCCACTAGGCTTCTCATGTGGCTCTAGCCTATTGACAGACCTAAAGGCTTGCCTGCATTGCTAGGTCCAAGATGGCTCACTCTCATGGCTGGCAACTGACGCAGGCTGTTGGCAGGGAGGTCAAAGGGGGTGGCTGACTAAGACGTTCTCTGCAACTCAGACAGTCAGCACTAACAGAGAGGTAAGTCTAGGGGCTTTAGCAGGCGCAAAAGCCAACAACTGAGTGTAGCAGCCCACAATCAACTCCACTGTAACCTCTTCAGCACAAAAACACGTCATCAGAAGCCCTTTAAAGTCATGGGAGCATTCTATGATATGACATTTGGAAGCCTGGCTCTCAGTCCTGTGTGGAGACCTCTGGGCCACCGCTTCTGACATCCCTGGGGTGAGCACTTGGCTTTGAGTTGGACAAGTCTGGGTTCCCAGCTGAGTAGATTTGACAGATTGCTAAACCTCCTCTTTTAAACGGAAACAGCATTTTCCAACTTGCAGTATTGTAGTAAGATTTTTTTTTGAAAATGTTAAAATGTGTGAAGTATTTTGTACACTGCCTGGTTTATGGTGAGGAATTAATGAATAATAATTATTGTCATTGCCATTAATATAATCATCCTATAGAGAAAAGAAAGGTTATATTGGAAAAAAAGAAACAGCTTTCATGTTTTGAACATCTATAGCCTAAGATGCCATATTTTGCCCATCTTTTATTTTACTATGGGCTTTATTTTCATATAAAAAGTCAAATGGACTATTGGAACCACATTCTTTCATTTTGAGTCTTTTCTGAGCATGTTTTCACTCTATGTAAGGTTAAAAAAAAAAAAAGTGTGTGTGTGTGTATGTGTGTAAGCACAGGGAAAGGATTAGAAGAATATATTTAAGAATGTTAAAAACTGACCATTTTTGATGATAAGATTAGTCATACCTTTGTATTTCTCCCACTTTACAAAGTGTTTATAATAAACAACACTCTTAAACCCAAAAGAAAAAAAAACTGTTTCCATGTATGTCAAACTTCTTGGCTAGATTACAAAATATAAAATATAATATAATCATTCTTCCTGCTGCCTTGTTGAGCCTATAAACAATGGAATATAGAATTCCTGTGGTTGAAATGGCCATTCATTTATTCTCCCTCATTTCTTCATTTACAGTCAACAAGCAGACACTGAGACCTGCAATTTGCTGAGCACTTTGGCAGACTCTTTGTGAGAGCTGGACTATGAAGAAAGCTGAGTGCCAGAGAATTGATGTTTTTGAACTGTGGTGTTGGAGAAGACTCTTGAGAGTCCCTTGGACTGCAAGGAGATCACAGACACTGAGACCTGCAATTTGCTGAGCACTTTGGCAGACTCTTTGTGAGAGCTGGACTATGAAGAAAGCTGAGTGCCAGAGAATTGATGTTTTTGAACTGTGGTGTTGGAGAAGACTCTTGAGAGTCCCTTGGACTGCAAGGAGATCCACCCAGTCCATCCTGAAGGAAATCAGTCCTGAATATTCATTGGAAGGACTAATGTTGAAGCTGACCCAATGCTTTGGCCACCTGATGGGAAGAGCTGATTCATTTGAAAATGAATCCTTATGCTGGGAAAGATTGAAGACGGGAGAAGGGGGTGACAGAGGATGAGATGGTTGGATGGCATCACCGACTCAATGGACACGAGTCTGAGTAAACTCCGGGAGTTGGTGATGGACAGGGAGGCTGGTGTGCTCTGGTCCATGGGCTCGCAAAGAGTTGGACACAACTGAGTGACTGAACCAAACTGAACTGAACTTTACAGACTCTGAAGATGCTTAGCTGAAATGAGATTCATAGCCCTCTTTGAAAACTCCACTTGTTCCTGAAGCTTCTCCTGCTTGTCAAATTCCTGCGCAACCTTCTTTCAGCCCACTCTTAAGGGTCTCCCTCTTTGGCTCCCTCCTCCCCAGCTGGTACTGATGTGTTCCACCAGCCACTATGGCTGGCTGGGGCAGGTGGGACAGGTAGATGGTGGGACATGAGGAACCAGGTACACATCTATCCATGGGATTACAGACAACTTCTCCAAGGACCCTTCTTCACAACTGCCTTTACCTCCAAAACTCTAGCTGGTGGTGTGACCCCACTGGGGAGGGCCTGACCCACTGAGATGAGGTCGTTTTACCGCTGGAAATCACAGTGGTACTAAAACATCTTGGCAGTGGCAGAGCAGAAAAGTGCTGACTCTGAGTTAGGCAGGCTTTAGTTTGAACTGTATTTCTTCGGCCTATCATCTGTTTGATCTTGGGTAAATCACTTTTCATTTCTGATTCTTCATATGTTAAATGGTAGCTATAGCATCCACTTGGAAGGTCCAGAGCACGTGCCCAGTAAAGGAGAACAGTTGTGTATCACTGACATTTTGGACATACTGCCCTGGTTGCCCACAAATTTAGGTTCTCTGTGACACCAAACTGTTGTTTTTGTTTAGTCACTAAGTCATAACCAACACCTTTGCAACCCCATGGACTGTAGCCTGCCAGGCTCCTCTGTCCATGGGATTTGCCAGGCAAGAATACTGGAGGGGGTTGCCATTTCTTTCTCCAAGGGATCTTCGAACCTACATCTTCTGCATTGGCAGGCAGATTCCTTACCACTGAGCCACCAGGGAAGCCTGTCATACCAGATACAGACGCACAATTGCATCTCTCATCCTCCACCCTGTGTATGAGGCTCTGGCCTGAGTTCCATGCTTGCTGCCTGGATGAGACCTTTTC
This sequence comes from Cephalophus harveyi, assembly GCA_006410635.1. Classification (NCBI taxonomy): domain Eukaryota; kingdom Metazoa; phylum Chordata; class Mammalia; order Artiodactyla; family Bovidae; genus Cephalophus; species Cephalophus harveyi. The sequence goes on from SJYT01031886.1 coordinate 487,042, forward strand.
CTTGCATTCTTAAGGAAGCACCTTTGGATAGGCTCAGATGTTTGGGGTCATACCTCTCCACTTTCTGGCTGCTTGGGGCTCCCACACTTTCTCTCTCTGCCTCTTGCCTAGAATCCTCTTGCTACATATTTGCCTGGAGGAGACATTCAAATCAGACTGTCTATCAAAAAACAGTATATTCATTCAGTGTACTCAGAATTCTTATTTTTCTAACTGCCTAGAGAGGAGAACCATTAGCAGGATTTAGAAGTGTTTGGTCTCTCCTAAAAGAGGATATTTGGGCTGCAGTTAAAGGAGGGGAACATCTAGGGTCAGGTGTTCACTCAACTCATACTGTAGCCCTGGATGATATGAAAGGACTCAGGACAGACAGTGCAGAGAAGCCGCATGGTGTCACGTGACGGGTGCGTAAGGTGATAGACAGATGCTATTAAATTGTGACGACAGGCCCAGTGCTCCCCCGACCCTGTCCCCCTCTCTCTGCACACTGAGCCAGCCTGGACATGCTCGTGTGTGTGATAACAGAGGCTCAGGAGAGCAAAGCCCAGAATGCAAGGTCGGTTCAAAACACTGCTGTGCCATGTCTCCTAATCTCCTACTGGACAGAGCAAGTCACATGGTTAAGTCCTCTTTTAAATGGTCAGGCAGAAAAGCGGCAGGACTGACATAGCCTCTAAGAGCCTCCAGACTTGTAGGGAATGCCCCAAAGAAGGAGCTGGAAGCTAAGGCATCCCCTATGGCCTACCAGCTCCTATCTGCCCACCAAGTCACCTGGTCTGCGTAACAGATTTTAAGAAAAAGGCATGAGGAAGGATGGCTGGTCTGAGTCCCTGTTGTGACCTGAACAAGCCACTACATCTTGCTTGTTTCCCTCCAGTTTTCCTCCAGCAGAGAATAGTGAAGATGCAAATTCTTCCTCTAAACTCTTTCCACATTTTTTTTGCTTTAAGAGGAGCTTATTGAGTACAGAACACTCAACAAAGACTGCCAATGGTTCCTCAGGCTTACCAATAAATTCAAAACTCCTCACCTAGACACTCCTAGGTCTCCAGTGATCTAAAGACTTTCTAATTCCTAAGCTATTCACATTCTGCTTTGTACTGGGGCTATTTATGCAGGAATCTTATCTCGACTATTCAACTGTGAGCCTCTTTAGCACAGGGATTGGGAGTTATCAGACATTTATCCAGCATCCTGGCTCATAGCAGGCACCTAATATGTTTTTTACTGATGTGGAGATAAAGCCTTAAACAACTCCAAGGCAGGGTTAGTGTGATAATCTCTGTAGTGGAAAGAGCACTGGATGTGGGGTCAGAAGGCCTAGTTCTAGGTATTAACTCTGTCTCATGCTGCTGGGTGACCTTGAGACTGTTGTTTATCCCCCCCAAGTATCAGTTGTCTTATCTGGTAGATGGAACTGACTCTGTCAACTTTCCTGGTTATTATGGGGGGAAATAAAATTGCAAATAGAAAGGAAAAAGAGTGCAGTGCAACCTAGAGAGAAATGTCACTCGAGTTATAATTTGAGCTTGAACCTTTAAAGAATTCAAGATTGTCACTACCAGACCTATGACGACACACAGTTTAACAGGGTTTTATCCCAACTAATTTAGTGAAGTAAGTGTTCTTTTGCAAAACTAAAGTCACATTTTACTTCAACAAATTCTGGATCTTAAAGATAGAGCTCACTTGATTGGGTCAAAGACTTTGGATGAAATAAATGAATGGCTTTTCTGGAAGTAAAAGATAAGAATTGCTGCTGTTGTTGAGTCGCTCAGTCGTATCTGACTATTTGCAACCCCATGGACTGTAGCCCACCAGGCTTCTCTGTCCGTGGGATTTCCCAGGCAAGAATACCAAAGTGGTTTGCCTTTCCCTTCTCCAGAGGATCTTCCTAACCCAAGGGAGTGAAACCCTCATTTCCAATCTCGCCTGCAATTTCAGGGGAATTCTTTACCAGTGAGCCACGAGGGAAGCCCCAAGAGGTAATAGGCATTCTTATTAGGCATCCTTACAGCACAACCACTATGAACCATGGGGGCCAAGTGATCTGCACAAGCTAATAAGCTATGAATCATATATTAAACTAAATATACCAGGAGAGAAGAAAAATGTGCCTTTACTAGACTCACACTAGAACTGGGTTTAGCTACTCAAGTCATGGGAACATTTCCTGTGACTGCTCCAGGCTGTCAAGATAGGGATCTCTCAAAGAATAGTGTTGAAGTGAAGGGAGCTTTCAGGAAGGGGAAAACCAGCCAAGAATTTCCCACGTGAAGACTCATGGGTAACCAATACAAGTTGGCACCACTGCAGAAGTGAAGATTTTCGTCTCTTAATGCACACAGTCAAGCTCACTAGCAGCCCAAACCTGACTCCATGGGCAACTTGGAGCTCATCCACAATGGGGAGAGCCTCTGTCTCATCAGTCAAGATTTATTGCTCTGGGAAGAGACTGCAACGCTGAGAAAGGAGGAGGAGGGCTGAGTTCGGTGGGGCGCTCCACCTTCGACCCTGGGGCCCTTTCCCGTTCAGGTTCTGCAGGTATCTTGCTGGAATCTGCTTCATTTCCTCCTTCAACCTGCTCCTAACTGCTCCTGAAAACCTTGCCAGCAGAAAAGGAGGCGGCCCCATATAATCTAGTCATCCTGCTTATTGGTCATTCATTTTAAAACTTAAGCCGTAGCTACACTTCTATCCATCATCGTCTGGCAGCTCTGGGTTGTCCTCTGCCTTGCCAGGAAGCAAAAGAAGTGGCTACCTTGTTGAGTACACATGAGAGAGCTCAGTTGATCTCTATTTAGAGAATATTGCCCTTTGACTTCAGTCTTCTTGAAATTCTTTCACTTGGTATTTACAACTTCCCTTTGGTTTCCTTTGGTTTCCTTGAAAATCTGATAAAAAAATAACCTTGTGTGAAGCTTCCCATGGGACACTGTTAAAGCATCCCTAGAGACTGAAGATAGGAATTCAGAGGCCCAGACTAGTTAAGGAAGTTGCTGAAGGTCAACCAGCAACTTAGAGGCAAAATAAAAATAAAAACCAGGTTCTCCAGCACAATTTCCAGTGGGCCATACTCAATTCCTCAGTAACACCCCAGCAATAATAATTGGGTGGCATAAGCCACCTCCCAGGCCTCAATACGGAAAGAAAAGAAGTAACAATGCACCGCAACCTGCACGGCTTCCTGTTGTTGGTGTTCAGTCCCTCAGCCGTGTCTGACTTTGTGACCCCATGGACTGCAACTTGGCAGGCTTCCTTGTCCTTCAGCATCTCCCGGAGTTTGTTCAAACTCATTGAGTTGGGAACGCCAGCCAGCCAACCATCTCATCCTCTGTCATCCTCCTCTCATCCTGTCATCAATTTTTCCCAGCATCAGGGTCTTTTCCAATGAGTTGGCTCTTCACATCAGGTGGCCAGAGTATTGGAGCTTCAGCCTCAGCATCAGCCCTTCCAATGAATATTCAGCACTGATTTCCTTTAGGATTGACTATACCATGACCTGGATGGCTTACACAACAGAACTGTATTTTCTCCCAGCTCTGAAGGCTGGAAGTATGAGATCCAGTTGTCCATAGGGTTGGTTCATCCAAGAGCTATAAGGAAGAATCTGTGCCATGTCTTTCTCCTAGCTTCTGGTGGTTCGATGGCAATCCAAGTGGAGATATTGAGTAGGCAGTTGGAAATACATGAAAGAATGGGGGTTTCTTGACACAGCTATTTTAAAGGACCTACTAAGTGCTTGGCAGTCTTCTGGAACTTGAAATACAGTTGTGAATTACAAAAGACATTCTTGGTTGTCTTCTAACTAACCCCCAACTCTCTTTCCTTCATCCTTAATGGAAAATCTTTGATTTTATTCATATTAATTTTCCAAAGTTCTCAAGGAAGAGGACTCCAGGCTAGGCCCAAGGAATGAATATTGGTAAACCTAGGCCAATAGAGGTGATTCTATTCCTTTTGACAGGGCTTGACTTAGACATGGCCCTGGGAGAATCTCCATGGACAGAGGAGCCTGGCAGGCTACGGTCCACGGGGTCACAAAAAGTCAGACACGACTGAGCACACACAACACATGGGATATAGCCTTGGCCAATAAGGGACAAAGGGGAAGCCCATTGGGGACTACTGTAAAAGGTTTTCCTCCCTGATAAAAAGAGATAGATGAGAAGAAACTTGATTTCTTGTTGACATTCTTGTGTGGGAATGTAAGGGCTGGTGCTGTAGCAGCCATCCTGATATCATGAGGGCACTTGTCTTGGATGAATGTCATGCATTACATGTTAAGTCGCTTCATTTGTGTCTGACTCTGTGCACTACTAGGGACTGTAGCCTGCCAGGCTCCTCTGTCCATGGGAATTTCCAGGCAAGAATATTGGAGTGAGTTGCCATGCTCTTCTCCAGGGAATCTTTTCTACCCAGGGATTGAACCCAAGTCTCCTGAATTGCAGGTGGATTCTTTACCACATGAGTCACTAGGGAAGCCCTCTTGGATGAATGCCAATGGGCTGCAAAGGGCAAAAAAGAGCAATAAGAACATTCTTATCTCTGTTGACACACTGCACCATTGGATTAAATAACCTGGAACATCTCACCTTCCAATTCCTCTGTAGGTTAGGTAATAAAACTTTATCAATATTTAAGCTACTTTCATTTGGATACTACCTTATCCTAATTTATAATTGATTATGAAAAAACAAGAGAATTCCAGGAAAACATCTACTTTTACTTTATTGATTATGCCAAAGCCTTTGAAAGTGTAGATCACAACAAACTGTGGAAAATTCTTCAAGGATCGGAATACCAAACCACCTAACCTGCCTCCTACATATCTGTATGCAGGTTAAGAAGCAACAGTTGGACATGAAACAACAGATTAGTTCCAAATTGGGAGTATGTCAAGGCTGTATATTGTCACTGTGTTTATTTAACTTAATGCAGAATACACCATGAGAAATGCCAGGCTTAATGAAGCACAAGCTGGAATCAAGATTGCTGGGAGAAATATCAACCTCAGAAACCGAGATGACACCACCCTTATGGCAGGAAGTGAACAGGAACTAAAGAGCCTTTTGATGAAAGTGAAGAGAAGAGTGAAAAAGCTGGCTTAAAACTCAACATTCAAAAAACTAAGAGCATGATATCTGGTCCCATCACTTCATGGCAAATTGGTGAGGAAAAAATGGAAACAGTGAGAGACTTTATTTGGGGGGTGGGGGGGGGCCTCCAAAATCACTGCAGATGGTGACTGCAGCCATGAAATTAAAATTTCATGCTTGCTCCTTGGAAGAAAATCTGTGACCAACCTAGACAGCATATTAAAAAACAGAGACATTATTTTGCTGACAAAGATCCATCTAGTCAAAGCTATGGCTTTTCCAGTAGTCATGTATGTATGTGAGAGTTGGACAATAAAGAAAGCTGAGCTTCGAAGAATTGATGCTTTTGAACTGTGGTGTTGGAGAAGACTCTTGAGAGTCCCTTGGATTGCAAGGAGATCCAACCAGCCCATCCTAAAGGAAATCAGTCCTGAATATTCACTGGAAAGACTGATGCTGAAGCTGAGGCTCCAATATGTTGCCCACCTGATGTGAACAGACAACTTATTGGAAAAGACTAATGCTGGGAAAAATTGAAAGCAAAGGGAGAAGGTGGTAGCAGAGAATGGGATGGTTAGATAGCATCGCTGATTCAAAGAATATTAGTCTGAGAAAACTCTGGGAGATATTGAGGGATAGGGAAGCCTGGCCCACGGGGTCATAAAGAGTCGGACATGACTTAGCGACTAAACAAAAACAACAATCCAGAACTACCCTCACGGACAAATCTAGAAATGCTCTTTAGCCTGGGCATCCAATGGGCCAGTCAAATTGACGCCTAAGTTTAGCCATCATGCCTGGAATGCCGTGATACATTCTCCATCACATGACCATTTTAGTCATATCTCGATGACAGATAGCGCAGCACTGGCCATAGACGCATTAGCCACAAGGGCCTCACCTTTCTAAGACCTTACTACGTTGGCTCTTAATCTCGGTCTTAGTTGCTCCCTTACCTGTTCAATAGGTGGAGGACTTTATCTCTTCCTGGGGTTTTGGTTTAGGGAAAATAAGCTAGCATCCTGGCAATTGTCCTCTAGGAAGATCAATCCACTAAAATAAAAGCCTCCATCTTCCCCCCTGCTGGCTCCCAAAGTCCTCTTATGAACCTAATGCTAACCACAAGCCAGAACCACTGATCATCTCAGGTTCTGCTGTGGGAAGGATAAGAGAAGCTATTAGGATTTATATATATATATGTATCGGAGAAGGCAATGGCACCCCACTCCAGTACTCTTGCCTGGAAAATCCCATCAGTGGAGGAGCCTGGTAGGCTGCAGTCCATGGGGTCGCTAAGAGTCGGACACGACTGAGTGACTTCGCTTTCACTTTTCACTTTGATGCATTGGAGAAGGAAATGGCAACCCACTCCAGTGTTCTTGCCTGGAGAATCCCAGGGACAGGGGAGCCTGGTGAGCTGCCGTCTATGGGGTCGCACAGAGTCGGACAGGACTGAAGTGACTTAGCAGCATATATATATATATATATATTTAATGTTGGGATTCCCTGGTGGTTCAGATGGTCAAGAATCTGCCTGCAAGGCAGGAGACCCAGTTTCATTTCCTGGGTTGGGAGGATCCCCTGGAGAAGGAAATGGCAATCCACTCCAGCATTTTGCCTGGAAAATTCCACGGACAGAGGAGTCAGGTGGGTCACAGTCCATGCGGTCACAGAGAGTCAGATGCGACTAACACACATTTTACCTGCGAGTGTGGCCGATTAACAATGCTGTGACAGTTTCAGGTGCACGGCAGAGTGAGTCAGCCGTAAGAACAAAAACATATATCCATTCTCCCTGCCAGTCCCCTCCCATTCAGGCTGCCACATAACACCAAGCAGAGTTCCTAGAATTTCTTTTTTTTTTTACTCTCTACCTAATTTGCCAACAGTATAAGTCTTCTTTTCTCCCTGTGGTTCATTTCTCTTGTTCTATACACTTGGAGAACCTTATCCAAGTTTCTTCTATGTTTATTTACCTCTAGGCATATCAGGCTTCCCTGATGGTTCAGACGGGAAAGAATTTGCCTGCAATGTGGGAGCCTTGGGTTCACTCTCGAGGTTGGGAAGATCCCCTGGAGAAGGGAACAGCTACCCACTCTAGTATTCTGGCTGGAGAATTCCATAGACAGAGGAGCCTGGCAGGTTACAGCCCATGGGGTAGCAAAGAGGCAGACAGGACTAAACGGCTTCCACTTCACTTCACTTCAGGCATATCAGAGCCACCAATAATATACAGATGTGTTCATACATGAAATACTGTAAATGATGTCTGGCGCATGCTAAGTTCTCACTGCTGTTGTTTAGTTGCTCATTCCTGTCTAACTCATGGACCACAACGGAGATTCATATATTCAGTATGTTCAGCAGTGGAGGAAGATGGGATATTGGTAAGTGGTAGTAAGGTTTATGTCAGTCATCATCTATGTATTTTTATTATTATTCCTATCAATATGGCTCCCTAAGAATCAAGGTATATATTTTCAAAATTACTCAACAAGAGAAAAATCAAGGTACATATTTTCAAAATTACTCAACCCAAGAATCATTTTCTCTTACAGCACTGATTGATAAGAAACATATCTCAGATAGCCCTCTTAATCACTCAAAATGATGCCCTTACTTCTCCACCTACCTGACACTTTGCTCATACTTTTCCTACCTACTTGGTTCTGATTTTTCCTCTGTGCCCTGACTTTACACCCTGATTTAGAAGCCATCTAGTGTCTCTTCTCGGCTCTTTGACTCTTTGCCCACAAATCATTTTCCGCATTGCCTTTGTTCCAGCTCATCACTCACCTTGCTGTCTGGTTCCACGCCCATCTCTTCTCAGCACCTCCCACCTGTCTTGGCAAGCCCCGTCTCCTACTCTAATCAAAGAAAGAAGAGAGACATTTGGACAGTTAGCCAGCCAGCAGCAAAGGTTTGTTGCTATGTGTTTGGACTGAGGATCACACAAAGAGAATCCAGTGTATTTTCCAAAAATTGTTACAGCTCCTAGCAAATTTGTAGAATAATAATGGAGTCTCCATAGAGTGGTGGATGAGAGAGTTAGTGTTCCTCATTTCCCTTTTGCGGTTGGTTTTTCTGGGTGGAAAAGTTGAAGGAAATGACTAAAATGGCACAATGCTGGCCCACTTAAAACTCTTATTACAAAACTGGGTTGCATAAGCTGTTAGAGAAAATAAGTTATATTCTCAGGAACAAATTCTAGTGAATCAGCTCATTTTAGCCTCACATCTTCATCTTTCTCTGAAGTGGCTTATTTAAATTTTAATAGAAAATGTTCAATGTGGGCTCAAATGGAGGGGATGAAAATAACACTGTTTATCCCCGAGATAAAATTGTGGTGGGAGCAAAAAAAGAGAAAAACGCCATGCTAATTTCTTGGAACAAGTCTCCTATATCCCACTTCGTAGGAAGTGGACAAAGCAATATAAAGTCTATTGTATTGAGCAAAAGCAACGGTGATACATTTAGACTCTCACTGTCCCTTTTATTTGGCTTAAAAAAAAACATTCAAGGAAGAAAAATGCCCTTGGGGAGAAGTGAGAAAAGCTTGCAAAACAAAGTTTTACCACCATCACAGGGAGGTTGCAGGGGAAAGGAATGGGCGATAGGATGGAGTAATGGGAAGGTCTTTCATGGGCTTGAAAATTTAAAAAAAAAAAAAAAAAATCTTGGTTCACGTCTTGATTTTCCCACTTACTGTGTGACCTTGAAAAAGTCATTAGCAGAGCCGGAGTGCAGATTACTAGCTCTGACAAGAAGCGTCCTAGCAGTCACTTCATGGCGCTATGATGAAAAGGAAAGGAACTGCCGTATGCAATTTCGTGCTGAGCCCATCTTCCTTCTGGTGGTTCAGATGGTAAAGAATCTGCCTGCAACGCAGGAGACCCAGGTTTGATCTCTGGGTGGGGAAGATCCCCTGGAGAAGGGAATGGTAACCCGCAGTAGTATTCTTGCCTGGAGAATCCCATGGACAGAGGAGCCTGGCAGGCTACGGTCAGCAGGGTCACAGTCAGACATGATCGAGTGACTAAAACCAGAAGTTGGCAAGCTTCAGCCCAATCTGAGCTGTTTCCTGTGTTTAAATCAAGTTCCATGAGGAAATAGCTGGGTCCCTTTGTCTTCTGCTGTCTATGCCTGCTTGTGCACAGCTATTGCAAAGTTGGGTGGTTGCAAGACATCACATAGTCCACAAAGTCTAGAAAAGTTATTATCTGGCCTTTTGTTAAAAAAAGTTTGCCAGCTGTTGCTCCAGAGAGTCCTGAAACGGGAGTCATCTCAGACCAGCAATCACCATATATCGTGGATCCCATCTCTAAAATATCTCTTGAGTCTTTTCTCATCTCTGCATCTCAAAACTACCATCCCCATCCAGGTCACCATCTTGATCATATCAATCTCCTGTAAGAGCTCTCAGCAGCCACTCTTGCCCTCCTTTCCTGCCCACCCCACCAGATACACACACTTACTATTCTTCAAATAGCAGCCTGAGTAAGCTCTTTCAAGTGCATTTCATGCCAACTTCCGGCTGAAGCTGCTCAAAGGATTCCCATTGCACTTAGGATAAAAACCACAATTCTGACGGTGGCCCCGCAGAAGCAGCTCCTGGCTCCTCACGCTCTAGGCTTGAGCGATAACTCCCCTAACACTTCCCTAGGTCACCAGCCTTCTTTCTGCTTATCTGTTAAAAACAAGCTTGCTTCTTCTTGCTTCAAGGCCTCCACAGAGGATGCTTTCTGATCTAGGAGCAGACTTCTCACATTCTCCATCCTCCCCACCCAGATAGCTCCTAGTCAGCCTACAGGCCACAGCATAACTGTCACCTGCTCAGGTACAGCTGTCTTCAACCCTCATCTGCATTCCAGACTGTGTCAGAATCTCCTGATTTACACTTAACTGTGCACCTGTTAATTGCCTTTTAAATATCTACCCTAAGAGTATAAGCGCTCAAGTGCACGTGAAGTTCATGCCAGTGGCTGCCTCTATCTCCAACTCATGGCAACACCTCTGCCTATGGCAAGATGGTGTCATGGTGAAGAGTGGACCTCACTGCTAGATTTCTGGATCCAAATCTCTACTGTTGGCCTACTGTGTAATCAGACCATTTAACCTCTTGTGTCTTGATCTGTACGTATATAAAATGGAAATGATAGAGTATATCATAGGGTGTTGTGAGGGTGAGATTGTTTAGTCAATGGAAAACACTTAGGACAGTGCCAGGTAAAAGTTAAACCCCACATGAGGGTTTGCCATCCTGACTAGAGGGGGCTCTCAATAGAAATGGAATGGAGGGGTGATTAATTTCTCCAAGGGAGCACATCTTTGGAGTTTGCTATTTAATCTGAAGTTCATATCCATGCTCCAGTAACACTAGACACTTGACTCTCCCAAATATCATCTGTATTGTGGCCCGTATTTGCTTTTGCCCATGCTACTCTCTCATCATCCCCAGTCTCTCTACTGAATTGTGTTCATTGATTACAATTCTTTGCAAATACGACCTTCACCCCAAAGCCAGTTGTTCCTCAAGGGCCCCGAACAAACAAGACAAAGTTTTTCCCTTTTCCTCTGTGCTATAATGAAATAGATAAATGATAGATAGATGGAATGCTATATTGATCTTCTTTATTATGCAATCATATTTATATATGTGCAGACATATCTATCTACATGTATATATGCATATACATATATACATAAGTAAGTAAGTCAGTGTTAGTTGCTCTGTCGTGCCCGACTCTTTGCGACCCCATGGACTGCAGCTCACCAGGCTCCTCTGTCCATGAGATTTTCCAGGCAATGACACTGGAGTGGGCTGCCATTTCCTTCTCCAGAGGATCTTCCTAACCCAGGGATCGAACCCAGGTCTCCTGCACTGCAGGCAGATTCTTTACCAAGTGAGCCACAAGGGAAGATGTGTACATAATTATCCCATGATGCTTTAAGTCATTTTTTTCTGCACAGGGATCATGGCAAAGAATTTTCACCTCAACATCCCTCAAATGTAGTATTTGCACCTTTGCTATAACATTCAAACTATTTTATTTCAATGTTTATAGCAATTTACTTGTCTCTTTTTCAGAGAATTTTAACTTATGAAGGGACAGGGACCACATCTTACCTTGAATGTCCTCTTCTATGCATGCAGTAGGTATTCAGAAAGTGCTTAGTAATTTATTACCAGTGTCATTAGCACCTACTGTGAAATACTAGGCTTTTAAGCTAATGTTTGTGAAACTGTGGTTTTTTCCAGTAACTATGTATGGATATGAGAGTTGGGTCATAAAGAAGGTTGAGCACCTAGGAATTGATGCTTTCTAGCTGTAGTACTGGAGAAGCCGCTTGAAAGTCCCTTGGACAGTAAGGAAATTGAACCAATCTGAAAGAAAATCCACCCTGAATATTCACTGGAAGGACTGATGCTGAAGCTGAAACTCCAATACTTTGGCTACCTGATGCAAAAAGTCAACTCATTGGAAAATACCTTGATGCTGGGAAAGATTGAGGGCAGGAGGAGAAGGGGGTGACAGAGGATGATATGGTTGGATGGCATCATGGACTCAATGACCATGAGTTTGAACTAACTCTGGGAGATAGTGAAGGACAGGGAAGTCTGGTGTGCTGCAGCTTACGGGATTGCAAAGAGCTGGACACAACTTAGCAACCTGATAAAGTTGCTAAGACAACAAATTGATAAAGAAGCATCTTTGGCATTGAATTTTTAGTTTTTGAGATTAAACTTCAAGGACCAGCAGTAATGCAACCTAATGCAAGGGGAACAGGGATTTGCCATTTACTGAGTCAGAGGGATAGCTAAGGAGTATGTTCATGAAGGCCAATTCAGAAATGAGTCAGGGAGTCCCAGAGCAGAAACAGATATAGTACACCAGCTAGAAAGGGCAGTGAGATTTTCAGAATCCATCCCCCCACCCAAAACCAGATTGTCACCCTGGTTCCCAAGCATCTTAGGGCTTGCCCTCAGTGAGATATTACTACACATTGCAATGTTCCCATTAGGCTGTTTGCATCTTTGTGGACAATGTGGTCTTCTTGACAAGCTACATGCATATATTGGGTCTCACCATGTGTAGGGCATGTAGCTACATGCTGAAGATGCAGTAATAAAGGTCTAGTCTGCCAAGGAGCTCACAGCTTAAAGTGGGGTGGGGGGTGGGGGTGGGGAGGAGGTCCAGAAAAATCAGGAAGTCACACATTCACATAAAAGATTAGAAGTCATTGCGTGTAGAAAGCTGCTTGTATAATACTATTGGGTGAAGAGTATTTTGCAAAACAACTTGTTGAAGTGTTTTTGTTTATATGCATTTTTCTATAGGAAATCACATTATTACATAGAATTTGTGTGTGTGTATATGTGTGTATCAAAATGTTAGTTCTGTTTCAGGTGATTTGATTTGGGGGGGTGTCTGATGAAAAAGAATTTCTGTAGTGTTTGATACATTTTTTAACAATAATTGTGCCTTTAAAAGTAAAATTTTTGAGATAAATTCACATGCAGTTGTAATAAATAATACAGAGATCCTATATGTATTTTTTATCCAGTTTCACCCAATGAAAACATCTTGCAAAGCTACAATACAGCATCACAACTAGGATACTGACATTAATGAAGTCAGGATGCAACGCATTTCCATCACTGTGGGGATCCCTCCTGCTGTGAATGACTTATTTTTGCAGATAAACAAATACAGTTCTCAGGGAAAAATATAATAAGTCACTGGTCCTAGAAAACAAGGATTTAACTCATTAAGATTAGATGCTTTTTTATTCAATACCTTCATACAATGATATAATAAATGAATTTTGTGAAAACTCCAAAGTGGAAGAATTATTGTCTTTTGAATCAATGTAAGTATATTAAAAGAGAATTTTTAAGATGTAAAGTTCTTGAATGAATCAAACTTTTGCCACCAGTTTTACTAATAGTCCAAAAGCACTGACGATATTTCAAATGATTATCACTCAATATCATGAATACTCCTTTACTCCATGAATCTGACATTATAATGCTAAAAAGAAGAAGAAAATAAAAAACACTCGCCTACTCCTTCCATACCAATAGAAGCAGAATATTGGGGGAAAAAAGGATTAAATGCTTTTTAACTTTTACATTCATTAAATTGGAGTACTCCCACTAGCTACTGACTTCAGGGAGTCAAGATTCTGGGAGCTTTTATGGTGCCTGAACTTTTGTGGCTGCCCACAAAATCTAGACACTTCACCTTTCCTTTTCTGGGAATACCAAGATGATTGGGAGCAGGGCAGCTGTCTCCAGGGACAGAAGCCAAAGGAGAACAGATGCTGTCTCCACTTCTATGGATCAAGGGTGCAAGCACAAAGGTGATGCTCACAACTCTCATCCCCCAGGGCTCCGAACCCTGAAGGACTGACTTACAGGCACAGATCCCTGTTTATTTGTCAAAGAGGCTGATTCAAAAGTCCAGTGGGAATGGTAAGCTGGGAGACCCTGGAGAGGACGTTCTAGCCAACTGGCTCTGTCATCGGCTGGTGTCTGAGCTTTGCCTCCTTTGGTCCCTGCCCTTCCAAGGCTTCTGATCAATTATGTGAGCCTTCTCACCCAGGCTTCCATTTAACTCACTTTCTGCTTAAATAAGCCAAAGTTTCTTTTAGCTGTTTGCAAACAAGGAAGACTGAGAGGGATAAACATCTACTGTGTACAATTAGCTGCTATTGCTATGACCTCTTTGGATGGCAGAACAATCTTATTAAATGGGGAGTATTCCACTGTGCAACTTTTTTTTCCCCTAAGATTTTAAAGATTAGAAGCACCTAATAAAAAGACCACATGGCCTAATGGATAAGGTGTCTGATTCTGGAGCAGAAGATTGAGGGTTTGGGTCCCTTTGTGGTTGTTTGTTTCTTGTTAGGCAAGAAACAGAATCTCTTTTTTTGAGGCTTCCCGGGTGGCACTAGTGGACTCAGCTTCCATCCCTGGGGCTGGAAGATCCCCTGGAGGAGAGAATGGTATCCCACTCCAGTATTCTTGGCTGGAAAATCCCATGAACAGAGGAGCCTGGCGGGCTGTAGTCCACGGGCTCACAAAGAGTTGAACATAGCTTAGCAACTAAACAACAATAACAACAAAACTTGTAATCCACTCCATTTTTCTTCCGGTGGGTTTGCAAAGAGCTTAGTGAAGTGCCCAGCATATAATGAGCAACACATACCTGTCAACTGTCAGATCAACGAGATGATTCATCTCTTCATTAACCCATCCACTGGATTTTAATTTCAATAATTATATTTTATCTCCAGAAGTTCCCTTTCATTCTTTTACCAGATCTGTTGGGTCATGATTGATAGTCACTTTTTGCTTGCTACCTTTATTCCATCTTTTATTGCTTCAAGCATGATAGTCTTGGGTAGTATATCTGTACCTGATAATCGCAAAGCTTCTGCTGGCTCTCACTCTTGGTGGCCTGCTCCCACATGTGCTGGGAAATTTGGTCATCTTTCTCTAGGAGTTTATATTCAGTTCAAGTTAACCTGTGGACATCCTGAAGGCCTCAATTGAAGGTGCTGATCCCGTAAGAGATTTTTGTACATGTATTTGCCCTGGTATTTCTGGACACCAGAGACTGCTCTTAGGCTGGGACCACTTTTTTTTTTTTTTTTTTTTGGCTTCATTTTTCCTGACACCATGGAGGCTACAAAAGGAGTCTAGGTCCACATGAGAAGAGACCTGGATTGAAGCTCGTGAACTCCAGAGTAGACAAGTATTACCATTAATTAAGTTAATGTGACTCTATCCAGAGTCACAGCAAAGACAGACACACTCTCGCCAGCTATAAGCAAATATTTTTCTTTTTAGTCCAGCTTTTCCCTGACTATAGAGGTACTTGTGGACTCAGGTTTATGTGCTGTGCTTAGTCATTCAGTCATGTCAGACTCTTCGCAACCCCTGGGACTATCGCTCCCCAGGCTTCTCTGTCCGTGGGATTCTCCAGGCAAGAATATTAGAGTCGGTTGCTGTGCCCTCCTCCAGGGGATCTTCCCAATCCAGAGATGGAACCCATGTCTTCTGCATTGCAAGCAGATTCTTTACTATCTGAGCCACCAGGGAAGCCTACAAAGATGCCATAATTTAAAAGAATGTATCCATGTACAGTAAGTACACAGGATAGATGAGGGGACCTCAGGTTCAGTTTGGCGCTTGTGCGTGAACCCCAGATACACTTTGTCATAGTCCGTGATCACCAGTCCTCAAAGCTCCAGCTATACCTGGTTGTCTCATTTTAGGCAGGATGGCTCTGCCTCCATGATCCTCACCTCTCTGGTTTCAGTGTGGTATTAATGGCTTGAAGTTTTGCCCTTTAGGAAATCCCTTACTTTCTTGTGGACTCAGTAACACACTGACAAGTGTGTTGTGTGTCGGTTGGTTTTGTGATTTATTCCACACAGAGGTATTCCATAGCAGAACATTCCTGCAGTCCATCTAGTCCACCACCTGGCTGGAAGAAGAAATCTGTACAAACCTCACAATGAGTGCAATTATAACCCACCTGAGAGAAAGAGGACCACACAAGAATTCTGAGCCCTTTTATTCCCTCCCCTTTCAAATGCCAGGTCCAGAAGAGTCCCGCCAGGCCCTAGAAGGGCGCCTCACAGGTGCTCTGAGAACGACATGCCTTTCAGCTTTTTCTGTTGTCCTTTGTGGATCACAGTGCTGCTATTAATGTCACCGGCCACCAAGACAGCAAAGTGGCCACTCTTTCCTCCACATCCATGAAAGGACCCTCCACCTTTGCTGCTGCCGCCCAAGGACCAGAGCACCGACTTTACGGACAAGAATGCCGAGGCCAAGTGTCACAGCACCATCCCACTCAGCCCAGCCAGCTCAGCCCTGCGATCAAGGCCACCGTTCCCAGGCTCTTGGCAGCTTTGTCCTCAACCTTTATAGAAATCACAGAAAGATCGCTTTTTAAAAATGTTAGCAGTACGGGCGATACTCAAGCCAGTCACTGTCCTCGCGAGTAGCATTCGCCGGGGGTGCCAGGCACTGTGCTTTCTCTATCCCTGCTGTCTCATTCATCTGAAGACAATCCTCTGGTCTCCAATTAGGATCTGCCAATGAGGAGTGTGGGTGTCTCCTTCTGTTTTCAAATGAGCATCTAAACCACATCATGGTTAAGAATGCTGGTTCTGAAGCCTCCCTGCGTACAATTAAATTCCTGTTCTGCCACTTATTAGACATGTCATTTTGAGCAAACTACTTCATCCATCACACAGACTCAGTTTTCCAGTCTGTTAAATGGAGCCAGACAGAGAAGATACCCCATAGGGCTGGCAAAAGAATCACCATAAAAATGTTTGACTCCATACCTGGCATGCTGTAAGTGCCAAATGCATTTGAAGATTTTTAATGTTTTGCAATAATTATGTATATCCATGTAAAAGTTAATGAACACAGGATAGGTTTTGATCACCATGATTTTTTCAATGAATGAATACTGAAACTATAATTAGTGGACAATGTTGACACCAAAAGGTGTGGGAGTGTCACAGATTCAAGAAGATTATAAACTACCGGCTAAAGGAAATCCACTTCTACTACACAGGGCTGTTGTGAGAATTAAAATAGAACTGTGGACCACAGGCCCAGAGGGGTTACACCCACCTAGGCCCTGAATAGGGATCAAGTCCACCCGGACCTGTTGGGGGCAGGGTGTGGATCAAGAACAGCTTGTGTGACAGAGATGGGTGGGACTTGTGCCAAATCTCTTCCCATCCCCTGATCAAGAGTTTGCCAGGCCAGACCTGTGCACATGTTAGGGTTCTGGATCTGTTGGGAGAGGTGAAAACATTTAGGAAAATCACCATTTCCTAACCCAGGATCTCACAATGGATGACAGGAGAATGGCTTGCAGAAATCTCTTACAATTTCTGAGCCTTTTTTTTTTTTTCCTAAGATATATATTGAAGTAACATACGAGAGAACAAATGAATGGCACAGCCTTGAAGATACAACAGGGAGACTGTATTTATATCTCTATTGATACTCGCATCTCTACCATGTCTATATTTATAGCTGTGCTTTTATTACCAATCTCATTTGTCTCATGCAATTAAGAGTCATCTTCTGCAGACTGGCGAGCAACATGGAATTCAGGGATGGCCCTGAAATACAAAACCCTGCAGCGATAATTGCCTGTTCTCTCTCTCTACACACGCTGCCTGGCTTTTCTCTTTCTTGGGACCTGGGGTCCTCATTTATACTCATTAAAATGTGTTAATGAGAACTTTGCAGAGAGAAAAATGAGGAAAGTAAGAAGGAGAAAGAGAAGGAAAGATACATCAAGGGAGTTTAGGTTCTAGTTAATAAGCAAGACAGAGCAAAGTTGCATTTCTTGGCCATGGGCACACTGTTTGCTCCCTAAAGATGCTTATCACTCCTTCACCAGTTTCTCTGAGTCTGTAATCACTCTGCAGTGGCATGAACAGATTTTCAATTCAATATGAAGCTAGTTTTAAATACCTACTGAACACAAGGCAGGTATCTGGGTGAGCTAGGAAATGATGTGTATAGCGCAAAACTGCTCTTCTTTCTGCCCGTGCTTGAGCTTCTCTGGTGGCTCAGACAGTAAAAAAATCTGCCTACAATGTGGGAGACCTGGATTCGATCCCTGAGTCAGAAAGATCCCCTGGAGAAGGAGATGGCTACCCACTCCAGTATTCTGGCCTGGAGTATTCCATGGACAGAGGACCCTGGAGGCCTACAGTCCACAGGGTCCCAAAGAGTCAGACACGACTGAGCAACTAACCCTCAGGTAAGTCAACCACAATCACCCTCCAAGGCTCCTCTGGTTCAGCCTTCTCTGATACAAAATGCTGGGCATATGCTAGCTACTTAGTAAATATTTGCTTGCTGCTAAGTCACTTCAGTCATGTCTGACTCCGTGCAATCCCATAGATGGCAGCCTGCCAGGCTCCCCCATCCCTGGGATTCTCCAGGCAAGAACACTGGAGTGGGTTGCTATTTCCTTCTCCAATGCACGAAAGTGAAAAATGAAAGTGAAGTCGCTCAGTTGTGCCCGACTCTTAGCAACCCCAGGGACTGCAGCCCACCAGGCTCCCCCATCCATGGGACTTTCCAGGCAAGAGTACTGGAGTGGGGTGCCATTGCCTTCTCCAAATATTTGCTTAGTGAATAAATAAATAAATCCTCCTGGATACACAATCAAGGCACACCACCATGGCAGGGCCATGCCTCTTTCTTTAAAAGCAACTCAAACCAGCCAGACCATGACTATTAGTATGAAACCCTGTACTTCCTTCCCTGGAAGCTCAGCTGGTAAAGAATCTGCCTGCAAGGCGGGAGACCTGGGTTCGATCCCTGGCTTGGGAAGATCCCCTGGAGAAGGGAATGGTAACCCACTCCAGTACTCTGGCCTGGAGAATTCCATGGACTACATAGTCCATGGGGCCGCAAAGAGGCAGACATGACTGAGCGACTTTCAACTTCACTTTCTGTGTTTTCTTACTTTAAAAGATGCCGATTTTGGAATTTCTCTTACCTCATTTGTGTTGGTCCTCGCTTGCTCCTCACCTCATTTTCCAGCTCTGACACCTTACCACAGTTGCACCCCGTTAGCACAGCTGCTGAAACACCTCAGTTGATATAAACTTGGCTGCATTTCACGTCAGACCTTCAGGACCATATTTGAGGTGAGGGGTCAGCAGATGAAAAGGAACCTCCAGCACACACCACGTTTCAGTCTCCCTCAGCTCTGCCTTTTCACTCCACCCTCTTAGAGGCTTCTCTGTCCGTGGGATTCTCCAGGCAAGAATATTAGAGTCGGTTGCTGTGCCCTCCTCCAGGGGATCTTCCCAATTCAGGGATGGAACCCATGTCTTCCACATTGCAAGCAGATTCTTTACTATCTGAGCCACCAGGGAAGCCTACAAAGATGCTATAATTTAAAAGAATGTATCCATGTACACTAAGTACACAGGATAGATGAGGGAACCTCAGGTCTAGTTTGGCGCTTGTGCGTGAGCCCCAGATACACTTTGTCATAGTCCGTGATCACCA
Source organism: Cephalophus harveyi (assembly GCA_006410635.1). Classification (NCBI taxonomy): domain Eukaryota; kingdom Metazoa; phylum Chordata; class Mammalia; order Artiodactyla; family Bovidae; genus Cephalophus; species Cephalophus harveyi. Next base: position 506,218 of record SJYT01031886.1, read on the forward strand.
GTCCTCAAAGCCTCAGCTATACCTGGTTGTCTCATTTTATGCAGGATGGCTCTNTGTATCCATGTACACTAAGTACACAGGATAGATGAGGGAACCTCAGGTCTAGTTTGGCGCTTGTGCGTGAGCCCCAGATACACTTTGTCATAGTCCGTGATCACCAGTCCTCAAAGCCTCAGCTATACCTGGTTGTCTCATTTTATGCAGGATGGCTCTGCCTCCATGATCCTCACCTCTCTGGTTTCAGTGTGGTATTAATGGCTTGAAGTTTTGCCCTTTAGGAAATCCCTTACTTTCTTGTGGACTCAGTAACACACTGACAAGTGTGTTGTGTGTCGGTTGGTTTTGTGATTTATTCCACACAGAGGTATTCCATAGCAGAACATTCCTGCAGTCCATCTAGTCCACCACCTGGCTGGAAGAAGAAATCTGTACAAACCTCACAATGAGTGCAATTATAACCCACCTGAGAGAAAGAGGACCACACAAGAACTCTGAGCCCTTTTATTCCCTCCCCTTTCAAATGCTAGGTCCAGAAGAGTCCCGCCAGGCCCTAGAAGGGCATCTCATAGGTGCTCTGAGAACGACATGCCTTTCAGCTTTTTCTGTTGTCCTCTGTGGATCACAGTGCTGCTATTAATGTCACAGGTCAACAAGACAGCAAAGTGGCCACTCTTTCCTCCACATCCATGAAAGGACCCTCTGCCTTTGCTGCTGCCGCCCAAGGACCAGAGCACCGACTTTACGGACAAGAATGCCAAGGCCAAGTGTCACAGCACCATCCCACTCAGCCCAGCCAGCTCAGCCCTGCGATCAAGGCCACCGCTCCCAGGCTCTTGGCAGCTTTGTCCTCAACCTTTATAGAAATCACAGAAAGATCGCTTTTTAAAAATGTTAGCAGTAAGGGCGATAGTCAAGACAGTCACTGTCCTCGCGAGTAGCATTCGCCGGGGGTGCCAGGCACTGTGCTTTCTCTATACCTGCTGTCTCATTCATCTGAAGACAATCCTCTGGTCTCCAATTAGGATCTGCCAATGAGGAGTGTGGGTGTCTCCTTCTGTTTTCAAATGAGCATCTAAACCACATCATGGTTAAGAATGCTGGTTCTGAAGCCTCCCTGCGTACAATTAAATTCCTGTTCTGCCACTTATTAGACATGTCATTTTGAGCAAACTACTTCATCCATCACACAGACTCAGTTTTCCAGTCTGTTAAATGGAGCCGGACAGAGAAGATACCCCATAGGGCTGGCAAAAGAATCACCATAAAAATGTTTGACTCCATACCTGGCATGCCGTAAGTGCCAAATGCATTTGAAGATTTTTAATGTTTTGCTATAATTATGTATATCCATGTAAAAGTTAATGAACACAGGATAGGTTTTGATCACCATGATTTTTTCAATGAATGAATACTGAAACTATAATTAGTGGACAATGTTGACACCAAAAGGTGTGGGAGTGTCACAGATTCAAGAAGATTATAAACTACCGGCTAAAGGAAATCCACTTCTACTACACAGGGCTGTTGTGAGAATTAAAATAGAACTGTGGACCACAGGCCCAGAGGGGTTACACCCACCTAGGCCCTGAATAGGGATCAAGTCCACCCGGACCTGTTGGGGGCAGGGTGTGGATCAAGAACAGCTTGTGTGACAGAGATGGGTGGGACTTGTGCCAAATCTCTTCCCATCCCCTGATCAAGAGTTTGCCAGGCCAGACCTGTGCACATGTTAGGGTTCTGGATCTGTTGGGAGAGGTGAAAACATTTAGGAAAATCACCATTTCCTAACCCAGGATCTCACAATGGATGACAGGAGAATGGCTTGCAGAAATCTCTTACAATTTCTGAGCCTTTTTTTTTTTTTCCTAAGATATATATTGAAGTAACATACGAGAGAACAAATGAATGGCACAGCCTTGAAGATACAACAGGGAGACTGTATTTATATCTCTATTGATACTCGCATCTCTACCATGTCTATATTTATAGCTATGCTTTTATTACCAATCTCATTTGTCTCATGCAATTAAGAGTCATCTTCTGCAGACTGGCGAGCAACATGGAATTCAGGGATGGCCCTGAAATACAAAACCCTGCAGCGATAATTGCCTGTTCTCTCTCTCTACACACGCTGCCTGGCTTTTCTCTTTCTTGGGACCTGGGGTCCTCATTTATACTCATTAAAATGTGTTAATGAGAACTTTGCAGAGAGAAAAATGAGGAAAGTAAGAAGGAGAAAGAGAAGGAAAGATACATCAAGGGAGTTTAGGTTCTAGTTAATAAGCAAGACAGAGCAAAGTTGCATTTCTTGGCCATGGGCACACTGTTTGCTCCCTAAAGATGCTTATCACTCCTTCACCAGTTTCTCTGAGTCTGTAATCACTCTGCAGTGGCATGAACAGATTTTCAATTCAATATGAAGCTAGTTTTAAATACCTACTGAACACAAGGCAGGTATCTGGGTGAGCTAGGAAATGATGTGTATAGCGCAAAACTGCCTCTTCTTTCTGCCCGTGCTTGAGCTTCTCTGGTGGCTCAGACAGTAAAAAAATCTGCCTACAATGTGGGAGACCTGGATTCGATCCCTGAGTCAGAAAGATCCCCTGGAGAAGGAGATGGCTACCCACTCCAGTATTCTGGCCTGGAGTATTCCATGGACAGAGGACCCTGGAGGCCTACAGTCCACAGGGTCCCAAAGAGTCAGACACGACTGAGCAACTAAGCCTCAGGTAAGTCAACCACAATCACCCTCCAAGGCTCCTCTGGTTCAGCCTTCTCTGATACAAAATGCTGGGCATATGCTAGCTACTTAGTAAATATTTGCTTGCTGCTAAGTCACTTCAGTCATGTCTGACTCCGTGCAATCCCATAGATGGCAGCCTGCCAGGCTCCCCCATCCCTGGGATTCTCCAGGCAAGAACACTGGAGTGGGTTGCTATTTCCTTCTCCAATGCACGAAAGTGAAAAATGAAAGTGAAGTCGCTCAGTTGTGCCCGACTCTTAGCAACCCCATGGACTGCAGCCCACCAGGCTCCCCCATCCATGGGACTTTCCAGGCAAGAGTACTGGAGTGGGGTGCCATTGCCTTCTCCAAATATTTGCTTAGTGAATAAATAAATAAATCCTCCTGGATACACAATCAAGGCACACCACCATGGCAGGGCCATGCCTCTTTCTTTAAAAGCAACTCAAACCAGCCAGACCATGACTATTAGTATGAAACCCTGTACTTCCTTCCCTGGAAGCTCAGCTGGTAAAGAATCTGCCTGCAAGGCGGGAGACCTGGGTTCGATCCCTAGCTTGGGAAGATCCCCTGGAGAAGGGAATGGTAACCCACTCCAGTACTCTGGCCTGGAGAATTCCATGGACTACATAGTCCATGGGGCCGCAAAGAGGCAGACATGACTGAGCGACTTTCAACTTCACTTTCTGTGTTTTCTTACTTTAAAAGATGCCGATTTTGGAATTTCTCTTACCTCATTTGTGTTGGTCCTCGCTTGCTCCTCACCTCATTTTCCAGCTCTGACACCTTACCACAGTTGCACCCCGTTAGCACAGCTGCTGAAACACCTCAGTTGATATAAACTTGGCTGCATTTCACGTCAGACCTTCAGGACCATATTTGAGGTGAGGGGTCAGCAGATGAAAAGGAACCTCCAGCACACACCACGTTTCAGTCTCCCTCAGCTCTGCCTTTTCACTCCACCCTCTTAG
>SJYT01031893.1:12059-32816 GCA_006410635.1 Cephalophus harveyi
CTCATGCGAAGAGTTGACTCATTGGAAAAGACTCTGATGCTGGGAGGGATTGGGGGCAGGAGGAGAAGGGGACGACCGAGGATGAGATGGCTGGATGGCATCACGGACTCGATGGACGTGAGTCTGAGTGAACTCCGAGAGATGGTGATGAACAGGGAGGACTGGCGTGCTGCTATTCATGGGGTCGCAAAGAGTCGGACACGACTGAGCAATTGAACTGAATGGTCTAGTGGTTTTCTCCACTTTCTTCAATTTAAGTTTGAATTTGATAATAGGGAGTTCTGATCTGTTCCACAGTCAGCTCCCAGTCTTGTTTTTGCTGACTGTATAGAGCTTCTCCACCTTTGTCTGCAAAGAATATAATCAATCTGAATTTGGTGTTGACCATCTGATGATGTCCATGTGTAGAGTCCTCTCTTGTGTTGTTGGAAGAGAGTGTTTTTTATGACCAGTGTGTTCTCTTGGCAAAACTCTATTAGTCTTTGCCCTGTTTCATTCCATACTCCAAGGCTAAGTTTGCCTGTTATTCCAGGTGTTTCTTGACTTCCTACTTTTGCATTCCAGTCCCCTATAATGAAAAGGACATCTTTTTTGGATGTTAGTTCTAAAAGGTCTTGTAGGTCTTCATAGAACCGTTCAAACTCAGCTTTTTCAGTGTTACTGGTTGGGGCATAGGCTTGGATTACTGTGATATTGAATGGTTTGCCTTGGAAACGAACAGAGATCATTCTGTCGTTTTTGAGACTGCATCCAAGTACTGCATTTCGGACTCTTCTGTTGACCATGATGGCTACTCCTTTTCTTCTGAGGGATTCCTGCCCGCAGTAGAAGAAATAATGGTCATCTGAGTTAAATTCACCCATTCCAGTCCATTTTAGTTTGCTGATTCCTGGAATGTCCATGTTCAGTCTTGCCATCTCCTGTTTGACCACTTCCAATTTGCCTTGATTCATGGACCTGACATTCCAGGTTCCTATGCAATGTTGTTCTTTACAACATTGGACCTTGCTTCTATCACCAGTCACATCCACAGCTGGGTATTGTTTTTGGTTTGGCTCCATCCCTTCATTCTTTCTGGACTTATTTCTCCACTGACCTCCAGCAGCATATTGGGCATCTACTGACCTGGAGAGTACCTCTTTCAGTATCCTATCATTTTGCCTTTTCATACTGTTCATTGGGTCTCAAGGCAAGAATACTGAAGTGGTTTGCCATTCCCTTCTCCAGGGGACCACTTTCTGTCAGACCTCTCCACCATGACCTGCCCATCTTGGGTTGCCCTGCGGGCATGGCTCATTATTGTTTTGCTTTGGCTCCATCCCTTCATTCTTTTTTTTTTTTTAGTTTGAACACATTCCTAAAACTCCATTAAATTTTATTATAAATGAATAGTATTTTCCATATTGTGACAAGTCTTGTCATTTTCCTTCGACTAGACATTATTTAAATTTAGAACCTTGTGCTTCTTACATGTTAATAACACCACCACTTACCTATGTCTTCTGGATTTATTTCTCCACTGATCTCCAGTACCATATTGGGCACCTACCGACCCGGGGAGTTCCCCTTTCAGTAGCCTATCATTTTGCCTTTTCATATTGTTCATGGGGTTCTCAAGGCAAGAATATTGAAGTGATTTGCCATTTGCTTCTCCAGTGGACCACATTCTGTCAGACTTCTCCACCATGACCCTCCCATCTTAGACGGCCTCCACACGGCATTGCTTAGTTTTTTGAGTTAGACAAGGCTGTGGTCCATGTGATCAGATTGGCTAGTTTTCTGTGATTTTGGTTTCAGTGTGTCTGCCCTCTGATGCCCTCTCGCAACACCTACCATCTTACTTGGCTTTCTCTTACTTGGATGTGGGGTCCAGCAAAGCACAGCCACTGCTCACCTTGGATGAGGGGTATCTCCTCACTGCTTCCCCTCCTGACCTTGGACATGGAGTAGCTCCTCTCAGCCCTCCTGTGCCCATGTAGCCACCGCTTCTTGGACGTGGGGTTGCTCCTTTCGGCCGCCTCCCCTGACCTCAGGCATGGGGTAGCTCCTCTTGGCCAGTAATGGAATATTACTCAGCCATAAAGAGAAACACATTTGAGTCAGTTCTAATGAGGTGGATGAACCTAGAGAGTATTATACAGAGTGAAGTAAGTCATAAAGAGAAAGATAAATATCACATATTAATGCATATATATGGAATCTAGAAAGATGGTACCAAAGAATTTATTTGCAGGGCAGCAATAGAGAAACAGACATGGAGAACAGATTTATGGACATGGGGGAGAGGGGAGGAGAGGATGAGAGGTATGAAGATGTGGCAGATATATACAATGGAACATTACACATACAAAAAAATAGATCAAATTGTGTCATTTTCTGAGACATAGACTGACCTACAGATTGTCATATAGAGTGAAGTAAGTCAGAAAGAAAAAATATCATGTATTAATGCATATATATGGAATCTGGAAAACAGTACTGACGAACCTATTTCTAGGTCAGGAATAGAGATGGTAACAGATGCAGAGAACAGACATATGGACACACCAGGGAAGGAGAGGGTGGCACAAATTGGGAGACTAGGATTGACACATATACACTACCGTGTGTAACATAGACAGCTAGTGGGAAGCAGCTATATAACACAGGGAACTCAGTTCAGTGTTTTGTGATGACCTAGATGGGTGGAAAGGCTGGGTGGTGGGAGGCAGACTCAAGAGGGAGGGAATACATGTATACTTAACAACTGATTCATGTTGATGTACATCAGAAAGCAACACAACATTCTAAAGCAATTACCCTCCGTGTAAAGTAAAAAAAATAAAATAAAATAAAATCTGAAAAAAAGAAAAATAAATAAAAACAAAATTAAATAAAATATGTAAATGAGAGGAGAAACATAAGTACTGCCAGCTGTGCAATTTCTCAGTTTAATACACAAAATTTATAATCAAGAATATCAACTCAAAATTAACCATTTTTGCTAATGAATTGTAAGAAAGTAGACAATAACTGTCATAGGATGCAATCCAAGTTATAAAACATTAACTGAGGATTTATTCCATGCTAGGATCTGGGATTCTGTTAACACACGTGTCTGCTATAAGATGAGCAAATGTCATTGAGACAAGACTTTTGTCCTGTGCAAAAGTCTCTCCAGGGCCCCCTTCATGTCCCTGTTCCTTAGGCTATAAATGAAGGGGTTGAGCAGTGGAGTGACCACTGTGTACATCACAGAGGCAATGGTGCTCTTATCCCTGGAGGTGCTCGTTGAGGGGAAAAAATACAGTCCAATAATTGTTCCATAATACAGAGACACCACAGACAGGTGAGAGCCACATGTGGACAATGTTTTGCAGATCCCCTTGGTGGAAGGAACCTTCAGGATGGTGGCACCGATGCATCCGTAAGAGATCAGGATGCATATTAATGGGAGGACGATGACGGCCACTCCTACTGTGAAAATGGCCAGCTCATTGAGGGATGTGTCTGAGCAGGAGAGCTTCAGCAGGGCATCAAGGTCACAGAAGAAATGGGGGATGCTGTGGTCAGCACAAAAGGACAGCTGGGTCAGGAGGAGGGTGTGACACAGGGCACTGGCACAGGAGAGAATCCAGGACACAGTTACTAGTAAGGTGCACAGCCCCTGTCCCATGATGGTACTGTAGTGGAGAGGGTGGCAGATGGCCACATACCGATCATAGGCCATTGAAGTGAGCAGGAAATTGTCCAAATCGGTAAAAAATATGAAAAAATACATCTGTGTTACACATCCTGCATAGGGGATGGATTGATCCTGAGTCTGCATGTTTATCAGCATTTTAGGGATGGTGACAGATGAAAAAGAGATGTCAGTGAGGGCCAAGTGGCTGAGGAAGAAGTACATGGGGGTGTGGAGGCGAGGGTCCAGCCTGATGAGCAGGAGGATGAGCAGGTTGCCCAGCACTGTGGTCAGGTACACACCCAGGAACAGGGCGAAGAACATGCCCTGCTGCTCTGGCCGGATGGGGAGCCCCAGGAGGAGGAACTCAGACACGCTGCTCTGGTTCTCCTTCCTCATGCTCCTCTCCTGTCTGCTGGGGCAGAAAAGACAGTGAAAGGATAGTGAAAGAAGCAGAAACTAACAATCCGGCAGATCAAAATGAATCCCTAGCATAGCAGAGGGATGTTAAGTTAAAATCTACCTCATTTCTACTTTGTTTCTCTACCTTTAAAAACAGTCATAAAGTTTTACCTTTATTGAACTTTTGAAATTTGACTTTATAATCCTTTAGTAAGTATAGTGAGGAAGTTTCAACAAATTCTCAAGGGAAAGTGGATCAAAAATAAATAGTCAAATTTCCATTATGTATAAAGATTGAAGGAAAAAGAAGCTTATCGGTTGGTTGAACTCAGAGTGCCTTAGAGCTCAGTCTTGCAATATCACTGCTTTACAAAGCGAACTTGTTACTGGCAGTTGCATATTTTTTACTAGTACTCGTATTTTTCATTCTCCAGTCTCCTCCTGATCCAACAAGTTCCCATGACTCCTTGAACTTCCACAATTCATAGTAAAAAGTGCTGTTGTCAATAGGCATCAAAGAGATAAACCATGATATGTCTTTTCCCCCACCGCCATCTTTAGAAACTAATAATAAGAAATGACATAAGCCAAGAGCACAAAGAGGTGATGACCACCTGTACACATACATGCACACACACACACACACACACACACACACACACTTGCTTTTGGTTGAAAGAGACTAAGTTCTACTCTGAACTTTATGCTCAAGTGATCTAGTTGCAGGGAATAGGGACTGGTTTCTCAGCTTCTCTGGGCCTTCCCTGGTGGCTCAGATGGTAAAGAACCTGCCTGCAATGCAATGGGGGAGACCCAGGTTTGATTCCTGGGTTGGGAAGATCCCCTGGAGAAAGGAATGGCAACCCACTCCAGTATTCTTGCCTGGAGAATTCTATGGACAGAAAAGCCTGGTGGCTACAGCCAGTGGGATCACAGAGAGTCGGACAAAATGGCTTAAACTTCTCTGTAGGATACTCCAAGACCATATTTAGCCACCACTTCTGTGGTCCCGAACCTCTCACCAAGGACTTCCCTGGTGGCTCAGATGGTAAAGAGTCTGTCTACAATGTGGGAGACCCGGGTTCGAGCCCTGGGTTGGGAAGATCCCCTGGAGAAGGAAATGGCAATACACTCCAGTACCATTGCCCGGAAAATCCCATGGACAGAGGAGCCTGGTAGGCTACCGTCTATGGGGTTGCAGAGTCGGACACAACTGACCGACTTCACTTCACTTTCACTTACTTTCTGTGGTCCCGAACTTCTCACCAGCATCAGGGTGAAATAAGCAGACTCCTCAATCCAGAGTTTCAGAAATGGAAATATGAAGACTATGCTCTGCCCACAAGGGAGGGGACCACAGGGACTGGGCACCAAGTTCTTGGCTAGAGACATGCATTAAACATCTATTAATTACTCAGTTTTCTTTATACTCCCTTCAGGAAAGATGCTCCCAGGCAGTGGTCCCTAAACTTCCACATTCCCCAGAATCCCTTGGGAGCTTGTTAACGATGAAGATCCCACCTCCACCTCCAGTGATGCTCATTCATGAGCTCCAGGGCCAGGGAATTCTGAGGCACATGATCCTAAGGGCCGACATTGAGGAAACACTGCCCTGAGGAAGAACATCAGGGTGATGCCCTGTGGGTATGAGCCCAAAGGAGATGTGGAAAGATCTCCTTACTGTCCCCTCCCCACGGCTTAATGTTTCCTCTAGTTAGGTCATAGCTTGGATATAGGGATGGATTTTTTTCTCCCGAGTGGGAATTCCTTTTTGATTTGATGCTTTTAAAATTAATTCTGCTTTATGATGGGAGTCCAAATACAATAACAGAGACACGAAAACAAAGGAGAAAGTCAAAGTACTTCACCCATCCATTATTTATTTATCCTTCTAAGATGGTTTTAATTTGTTAATTTTAAAAAATTTAATTAATTTTTTAGTTAATTTATTTTAATTAGAGGATAATTACTTTACAATATTATGATGGCTTTTGCCTTGCATCAACATGAGTCAGCCATAGGTATACATATTTCCATAAATAAAGTTTACTTTATATGGTAATTTATAGTTTTCTTTTCCTAATATAATTTATTATAATAATCATATATATATTTCTATGCATTTCAGTACATAATGCATCTATTCTTCAAAACAAACCCTTTTGAAAAAAATCTTATTGGACTACAGTTGCTTTACAATGCTGTGTTATTTTCTGCTATACAGGAAAATGAATCAGCCATATGTACACGTATGCCCCTCTGTTTTTGGATTTCCTCCCCATTTAGGTCACCATAGAGCATTGACCTGGGTTCCTTATGCTCTACAGTATGTTCTCATTGGTTATCTATTTTATACATAGTAGTAAATGTCCATCAAGAGTGGAGTAAATAAAGATTTGGCACTTACATACAATGGAATATTAATCAGCCATAAAATGGAACAAAATTGTTCCATGTGAGGAGACATGGATGGACTTACAGACTGTCATACAGAGTGAACTAAGACAGAAAGAGAAAAAAAATTTCATATATTAACACAAAAAAGGGGAAAGACTGATGCTGAAGGTGAAACTCCAATACTTTGGCCACCTGATGCAAAGAACTGACTCATCGGAAAAGACTCTGATGTTGGGAAAGATTGAAGGTGGAGGAGAAGGACGACAGAGGATGAGATGGTTGGATGGCATCACTGACTCAATGGACATGAGTTTGAGTAAACTGCAAGAGTTGGTGATGAACAGGGAAGCCTGACATTTTGCAGCCCATGGGGTCACTACCAATCGGACACAACTGAGTGACTGAACTGAACTGAACTGAACACAAAGGAAATTCAAAATAGAAAGACAGGCTTCAGACTGGCAGAAAATAGTCTCAAAATGTATTTCTGATAAAGACTTGAATCCAGAACATATACAAAAGACAAGAAATCCAATTATTTGAAAAAGCAAATTACATGGATTTTTTGGTTTCCCAGTGCATATAAAAGTTAATATTTACAATATTCTGTAGTCTATCAAGTGTGCGATAGCATTATGTCCAAAAATGTATGTATGTTCATTAAAAATACTTTACTGCTAAAAAACAATGTGAAAAATTTGAACAGATATCTCACCAAAGGAAGATATATAGCAAATTAGTATATATAAAGACACACAGCGTCATTAGTCATTAGATTAATGGAAATGAAAACCACAGTGATATAGGACAACAAACCCACTGCTGCTGCTGCTAAGTCGCTTCAGTCATGTCCAATTCTGGGCGACCCCATAGACAGAAGCCCACCAGGCTCCCCCATCCCCGGGATTCTCCAGGCAAGAACACTGGAGTGGGTTGCCATTTCCTTCTCCAATGCATGAAAGTGAAAAGTGAAAGTGAAGTTGCTCAGTCGTGTTCGACTCTTCGCGACCCCATTGACTGCAGCCTACCAGGCTCCTCCATCCATGGAATTTTCCAGGCAAGAGTACTGGAGTGGGGCACCATTGCCTTCTCCTACAAACCCACTAGAATGGCCAAAATTCAGATAAAAGGCAATTCCTGGCCAGGGGCGGCCGGGAGGAGACACCCCGCGTCTGAGGTCAGGGGCGGCCGGGAGAAGCCACCTCACGCTCGAGGCCAGGGGAGGTGACCCTGAGGAGCCACCATGAGCCCAAGGCCAGGGGTGGGAGCTGGGAGGAGCCACCCACGCCTGAGGCCAGGGCCGGGGCCAGGAGGAGCAACCCAAGGAGAGGTGGCTGCGCAGGCGCAGGAGGGCCTAGAGGAGCTATCCCACGTTGAAGGTCAGGAACAGCGGCTGTAAGGAGATACCCCTCGTGCAAGGTAAGGAGCAGCAGCTGTACTTTGCTGGAGCAGCCATGAAGAGATACCCCATGCCCAAGGTAAGAGAAACCCAAGTAAGATGGTAGGTGTTGCAAGAGGGCATCAGAAGGCAGACACACTGAAATCATACTCACAGAAAACTAGTCAATCTAATCACACTAGGACCACAGCCTTGTCTAACTCAATGAAACCAAGCTGTGCCAAGACCAGCAAGTCATGGTGGAGAGGGCTGACAGAACGTGGTCCACTGGAGAAGGAAATGGCAAGCACTTCAGTATTTTTGCCTTGAGAATCCCATGAACAGTATGAAAAGTCAAAATGATAGGATACCAAAAGAGGAACTCCCCAGGTCATTAGGTGCCCAATATGCTACTGGATATCAGTGGAGAAATAACTCCAGAAAGAATGAAGGAATGGAACCAAAGCAAAAACAATACCCAGTTGTGAGTGGTGATAGAAGCAAGATCCGATGCTGTAAAGAGCAATATTGCATAGGAACCTGGAATGTCAGGTCCATGAAACAAGGCAAATTGGAAGTGGTCAAACAAGAGATGGCAAGGGTGAACATTGACATTCTAGGACTCAGCAAACTAAAATGGACTGGAATGGGTGAATATAACTCAGATGACCGTTATATCTACTACTGCAGGCAGGAATCCCTCAGAAGAAATGAAGTCGCCATCATGGTCAACAGGAGTCTGAAATGCAGTACTTGGATGCAATCTCAAAAACGACAGAATGATCTCTGTTCATCTCCAAGGCAAACCATTCAATATCACAGTTATCCAAGTCTATGCCCCAACCTGTAATGCAGACTCTTTTGTTGACCATGATGGCTACTCCATTTCTTCTGAGGGATTCCTGCCCACAGTAGTAGATATAATGGTCATCTGAGTTAAATTCACCCATTCCAGTCCATTTTAATTCGCTGATTCCTAGAATGTCGACATTCACCCTTGCCATCTCTTGTTTGACCACTTCCAATTTGCCTTGATTCATGGACCTGACATTCCAGGTTCCTATGCAGTATTGCTCTTTATAGCATCAGACCTTGCTTCTATCACCAGTCACATCCACAGCTGGGTATTGTTTTTGCTTTGGCTCCATCCGTTCATTCTTTCTGGAGTTATTTCTCCACTGATCTCCAGTAGCATATTGGGCACCTACTGACCTGGGGAGTTCCTCTTTCAGTATCCTATCATTTTGCCTTTTCATACTGTTCATGGGGTTCTCAGGCAAGAGTAATGAAGTGGTTTGCCATTCCCTTCTCCAGTGGACCACATTCTGTCAGACCTCTCCACCATGACCCACCCATTTTGGGTTGCCCCACGGGCATGGCTTGGTTTCATTGAGTTAGACAAGGCTGTGGTCCTAGTGTGATTAGTTTGTCTAGTTTTCTGTGAATATGGTTTCAGTGTGTCTGTCCTCTGATCCCCTCTTGCAACACTTACCATCAAAAAGGTCAGTTTTCATTTAAAGGCAATGCCAAAGAATGCTCAAACTACCGTACAATTGCACTCATCTCACATGCTAGTAAAGTAATGCTCAAAATTCTCCAAGCCAGGCTTCAACAATACATGAACTATGAACTTCAAGAGGTTTAAGCTGGTTTTAGAAAAGGCAGAGGAATGAGAGATCAAATGGCCAACATCTGCTGGGCCATCAAAAAATCAAGAGAGTTCCAGAAAAATATCTATTTCTGCTTTATTGACAATCCCAAAGCCTTTGACTGTGTGGATCACAATAAACTGTGGGAAATTCTGAAAGAGATGGGAATACCAGAACACCTGACCTGCCTCTTGAGAAATCTGTATGCAGGTCAGGAAGCAACAGTTAGAACTGGACATGGAACAACATACTGGTTCCAAATAGGAAAAGTAGTATGTCAAGGCTGTATACTGTCACTCTGCTTATTTAACGTTTATAAAAAGTACATCATGAGAAAGGCTGGGCTAGAGGAAGCACAAGCTTGAATCAAGATTGCTGGAAGAAATATCAATAACCTCAGATATGCAGATGAAACCACACCTATTGCAGAAAGTGAAGAATTACTAAAAGCCTCTTGATGTAAGTAAAAGAGGAGAGTGAAAAAAAGTTGGCTAAAGCTCAAATTTCAGAAAACAAAGATTATGGCATTCAGTCCCATCACTTTATGGCAAATAAATGGAGAAACAGTGGAAACTGGCTGACTTTATTTTTTTGGACTCCAAAATCAATGAAGCTTGTGACTGCAGCTAGGAAATTAAGAGACACTTGATCTTAGAAGAAAGGCTATGACCAACCTCAGTCAGTGCAGTTGCTCAGTCGTGTCCAACTCTTTATGACCCCATGAATTGCAGCACACCAGGCCTTCCTGTCCATCACCAACTCCCAGAGTTCACCCAGACTCAAGTCCATCAAGTCAGTGATGCCATCCAGCCATCTCATCCTCTGTCATCCCCTTCTCCTGCCCCCAATTCCTCCCAGCATCAGTCTTTTCCAATGCATTAACTCTTTGTATAAGGTGACCAAAGTACTAGAGTTTCAGCTTCAGCATCATTCCTTCCAAAGAAATCCCAGAGCTGATCTCCTTCAGAATGGACTGGTTGGATCTTTGCAGTCCAAGGGACTCTCAAGAGTCTTCTCCAACACCACAGTTCAAAAGCACCAATTCTTCAGCACTCAGCTTTCTTCACAGTCCAACTCTCACATCCATACATGACCACTGGAAAAACCATAGCCTTGACTAGACGGACCTTTGTTGGGAAAGTAATGTCTCTGCTTTTGCATATGCTATCTAGGTTGGTCATAACTTTCCTTCCAAAGAGTATACAGCCTTGATGTACTCCTTCTCCTATTTGGAAGCAGTCTGTTGTTCCATGTCCAGTTCTAGCTGTTGCTTCCTGACCTGCAGACAGGTTTCTCAAGAGGCAGGTCAGGTGGTCTGGTATTCCCTTCTCTTTCAGAATTTTCCACCGTTTGTTGTGACCCACACAGTCAAAGGCTTTGGCATAGTCAATAAAGCAGAAATAGATGTTTTTCTGGAACTCTGTTGGTTTTTCTATGACCAGCGGATGTTGGCAATTTGATCTCTGGTTCCTCTGCCTTTTCTAAAACCAGCTTGAACATCTGGAAGTTCATGGTTCACATATTGCTGAAGCCTGGCTTGGAGAATTTTGAGCATTACTTTACTAGTGTGTGAGATGAGTGCAATTGTGCAGTAGTTTGAGCATCCTTTGGCATTGCCTTTCTTTGGGATTGGGATAAAAACTGACCTTTTCCAGTCCTGTGACCACTTCTGAGTTTTCCAAATTTGCTGGCATATTGAGTGCAGCACTTTCACAGCATCATCTTTCAGGATTTTAAACAGCTCAACTGGAATTCCATCACCTCCACTAGCTTTGTTTGTAGTGATGCTTTCTAAGGTCCACTTGACTTCACATTCCAGGATGTCTGGCTCTATGTGAGTGATCACACCATCGTGATTATCTTGGTTGTGAAGATCTTTTTTTTTTACAGTTCTTCCGTGTATTCTTGCCACCTCTTCTTAACATCTTCTTCTTCTCTTAGGTCCATACCATTTCTGTCCTTTATCAAGCCCATCTTTGTGGTCCACTGGAGAAGGGAATGGCAAACCACTTCTCTATTCTTTCCTTGAGAACCCATGAAGAGTTGAAAAGGCAAAATGATTGGATACTGAAAGAGGAACTCCCCAGGTCAGTAGGTGCCCAATATGCTACTGGAGATCAGTGGAGCAATAAGTCCAGAAAGAATGAAGGGATGGAGCCAAAGCGAAAACAATACCCAGTTGTGCATGTGACTGGTGATAGAAGCAAGATCCGATGCTGTAAAGAGCAATACTGCATAGGAACCTGGAATGTCAGGTCCATGAATCAAGGCAAATTGGAAGTGGTCAAACAAGAGATGGCAAGGGTGAACGTCGACATTCTAGGAATCAGCGAACTAAAATGGACTGGAATGGGTGAATTTAACTCAGATGACCATTATATCTACTACTGCGGGCAGGAATCCCTCAGAAGAAATGGAGTAGCCATCATGGTCAACAAAAGAGTCCGAAATGCAGTACTTGGATGCAATCTCAAAAACGACAGAATGATCTCTGTTCGTCTCCAAGGAAAACCATTCAATATCACAGTTATCCAAGTCTATGCCCCAACCAGTAATGCTGAAGAAGCTGAAGTTGAACGGTTTTATGAAGACCTACAAGATCTTTTAGAACTAACACCCAAAAAAGATGTCCTTTTCATTATAGGGGACTGGAATGCTAAAGTAGGAAGTCAAGAAACACCTGGAGTAACAGGCAAATTTGGCCTTGGAATGCGGAATGAAGCAGGGCAAAGACTAATAGAGTTTTGCCAAGAAAATGCACTGGTCATAGCAAACACCCTCTTCCAACAACACAAGAGAAGACTCTACACGTGGACATCACCAGATGGTCAACACCGAAATCAGATTGATTATATTCTATGCAGCCAAAGATGGAGAAGCTCTATACAGTCAACAAAAACAAGGCCGGGAGCTGACTGTGGCTCAGATCATGAACTCCTTATTGCCAAATTCAGACTCAAATTGAAGAAAGTAGGGAAAACCACTAGACCATTCAGGTATGACCTAAATCAAATCCCTTATGATTATACAGTGGAAGTGAGGAATAGATTTAAGGGCCTAGATCTGATAGATAGAGTGCCTGAAGAACTATGGAATGAGGTTCGTGACATTGTACGGGAGACAGGGATCAAGACCATCCCCATGGAAAAGAAATGCAAAAAACCAAAATGGCTGTCTGAGGAGGCCTTAGAAATAGCTGTGAAAAGAAGAGAAGTGAAAAACAAAGGAGAAAAGGAAAGATATAAGCATCTGAATGCAGAGTTCCAAAGAATAGCAAGAAGAGATAAGAAAGCCTTCCTCAGTGATCAAAGCAAAGAAACAGAGGAAAACAACAGAACAGGAAGGACTAGAGATCTCTTCAAGAAAATTAGAGATATCAAGGTTATATTTAATGCAAAGATGACCAACCTAGACAGCATATTAAAAAGCAGAGACATTACTTTGCCAACAAAGATCCATCTAGTCAAGGCTATGGTTTTTCTAGTAGTCATGTAGGATGTGAGAGTTGTACTATAAAGAAAGCTGAGCACCAAAGAATTGATCCTTTTGAACAGTGGTATTGGAGAAGACTCTTGAGAGACACTTGGACTACAAGGAAACCAAACCAGTCCATCCTAAAGGAAATCACTCCTGAATGATCACTGTAAGGACTGATGCTGAAGCGGAAACTCCAATACTTTGGCCACCTGATGCGAAGAGCTGACTCATTAGAAAAGACCCTGATGCTGGGAAAAATTGAAGGTGGGAGGAGAAGGGGATGACAGAGGATCAGATGGTTGGATGGCATCACTGACTCAATGGACATGAGTTTGAGTAAACTCTGGGAGTTGGTGATGGACACGGAGGCCTGGCGTGCTGCAGTCCATGGGGTTGCATAGAGTTGGACATGTTTAAGTGAGTGAACTGGACTGAACTTGTACTGTTGTTGGGAATGCAAATCAATATAGCCACTATGGAAGACGGTATGGAGATTCCTTAAGAAACTAGTAATAAAATCAACCTATGATCCAACAATCCCACTCCTAGGCGTATACAGAGGAAACCAAAATTGAAAAAGATACATGTACCCCAATGTTCACTGAAGCACTATTTATAATAGCTAGGACATGGAAGCAACGTATATGTCCATCAACATATGAATGGCTAAAGAAGCTGTGGAACAGATACACAATGTAATATTACTCAGCCATAAAAAGGAACACATTTGAGTCAGTTCTAATTAGATGGTTGAAACTAGAGCCTATTGTGCAGAGTGAAGTAAGTCAAAAAAAGAGAAAGATAATGGTGCTGATGAATTTATTTGCAAGGCAGCAATGGAGAAAGAGACATAGAGAACAGACTTATGCATATAGGGAGAGAGAGGAGAAGTTGAGATGTATGGAGAGAATATCATGGAAACTTATGTTGTTGTTGCTGCTGCTGCTAAGTCACTTCAGTCGTGTCCGACTCTGCGCGACCCCATAGACGGCAGCCCACCAGGCTCCCCCGTCCCTGGGATTCTCCAGGCAAGAACAACCCACTGGAGTAGGTTGCCATTTCCTTCTCCAATGGATGAAAATGAAAAGTGAAAGTGAAGTCGCTCAGTCGTGTCCGACTCTTAGCGACCCCATGGACTGCAGCCAACCAGGCTCCTCCGCCCATGGGATTTTCCAGGCAAGAGTACTGGAGTGGAGTGTCATCACTTTCTCTGCGAAACTTATGTTACTATATAAAATAGATAGCCAATGTGAATTTTGTGTATGTCTCAGGGAACTCAAACAGCGGCTCTGTGTCAACTTAGATGGGTGGGAAGGGGAGGGAGATCAGAGAGGGGTCCAAGAGGGAGGGGACATATATACACCTATGGCTGATTCATGTTTATGTTTGACAGAAAACAACAAAATTCTTAAAGCAATTATCCTTCAATTACTCAGCCATTAAAAATAATACATTTGAATCACTTCTAATGAGGTCGGTGAAACTGGAGCCGATTATACAGAGTGAAGTTAGCCAGAAAGAAAAACACCAATACAGTATACTAACGCATATATATGGAATTTAGAAAGATGGTAAGGATAACCCTGTATGTGAGACAGCAAAAGAGACACAGATGTATAGAACAATCTTTTGGACTCTGTGGGAGAGGGAGAGGGTGGGATGATTTGGGAGAATGGCATTAAAACATGCATAACATATAAGAAATGAATTGCCAGGTTAGGTTCGATGCAGGGTGCAGGATGCCTGGGGCTGGAGTACTGGGATGACCCAGAGGGATGGTGTGGTGGGGGAGGTGGGAGGTGGTTGCGGGATTGGGAACACATGTACACCTGTGGCAGATTCATGTTGATGTGTGGCAAAACCAATACAATATTGTAAAGTAAAAAATAATAATAAAAATAAAAAGAAAAAAATTTTAAAAATGAATAAATAAAAATAAATAAATTTTTTTAAAAGGAAAAAAGAGAAGATATAAATCTCCAATATTAGGAATGATGAAAGGCGTATCACTTGAGAAATTTCAGACATTAAAAGGATAATAAAGTAAAAACAACTTAGGCCAATGCACTCAACAACTTAGATGAGGAAACTGACTGCAAAAGGGTACTAGAGAATTTCGGGGTCCTGGAAATATTCTATATCATGATTGTTGTGGTTCCTGCACAAATGCAACCATTTGTTAAGATTCATCAACCTATACAATTAAATGTTGAATTGTACTTCATGTAAATCATACCTTAATAAAGCAGATAAATATCAAAAAATATTTTAATGTGCTTTGTGTTTAAAATAGAATAATGAAACATATACTTGTAAATGTTGATACTATACTAGTGATAAATAAAACTTTAAATGATATAGTGAATGATGTTCATAATTCCTTAACTAGCTAGTGGTTAATTTCATGAATGCTATGATTGGGAAATCTGAAAGTTCAGAAAAAAAGTACTTCTCATCTGCCTATTAATAAACTTATCATTATTTCTTAGTTATATCATAATGGCTAGTCATACCCAGTCTTTGAATAGATATTTCTTTTCTAGTATCTTTAATTATGTTATTTATCTAAGATGGCATTTTTTCTTTATGGATAAAAGCATTCACATAGAAATTTTATAAATTCATGTTTCAAATTTCACCTTAAATTTAAAAGGAAATATATTTGTCTTCCAAAGGCAATGGCAACCCACTCCAGTACTCTTGCCTGGAGAATCCCAGGGACGGGGGAGCCTGGTGGGCTGCTGTCTATGGAGTCACACAGAGTTGGACACGACTGAAGTGACTTAGCATATTTGTCTTCCAAAGGTAAAGGTTTCTACATTCTCAAGTAGATCTTGTTTGGAAATTGTAACAATTTCACATCTAATTTCTGCTCATTTGAAAGTGAAATGAAAGTTGCTCAATCATGTATTTTTGTGACGCCCATGGACTATACAGTCCATGGAATTCTCGAGGCCAGAATACTGGAGTGGGTGGCCTTTCCCTTCTCTACTCATTTATGTCCCTTCTGTTTTCAAACTGACATTCATACTCAAGACTGCTCAACTTGTAAAGTCCTAAGCCTTCTTCCTGACCATATATTCACATGCAGGGCTTCTTATACCCAGTTTTATATATATTATTATGTTTCTGAATCTGAAATCTCCTTACATGTAAAAAGCCTTATTAAAGTAAGGCTGATCTCATTATTTTAAAAGTATTCTGGAAAAAATAAAAGTATTCTGAAGTCAAGATAAAGAAAGGTAAGCAAATAAATCTATATTGTCTGTCTCATATAAAATGAAAAACTCATTACTCTTGTTTCCCTTGTATTAGTTCCTAACATTTAACACTTACTTTAAAACTTAGCCAGATTATCTCCAGAAATATTTAGGTATTTACTGACTCTTAGTTTTCCCCCTAAATAGTCTTCCCTAGTGGCTCAGAAGGTAAAGAATCTGCCTGTAATGTGAGAAATCAAGATGTGATCCCTGGGTTGGGAAGATCCCCTGGAAAAGGAAATGCCCATTAACTCCAGAATTCTTGCCTGGAGAATGCCAAGGACAGAGGAGCCTGATGAGCTACAGTTCATGAGGTTGCAAAGAGTTGGAAACGAGTAACTAACACTGTTACTGTCCCCCATATACATTCTCTCTATTCCCTTCCTTCTCCCTATCACTCCACCACCACACACACATTCTCCAGGTACCTGGAATGTACAGAAATCTATCAGGGCATATATTTTCCACATCTGAAGTCACAAAAGTTTGAAATCATTTCTGACTTTCTTTGAAATACATCGCTGTGACATAAAAATTGAGGGAAAAATTCAGCCTCCTGAAAATGCTGCAAGATTAGCTAATCCTATCATATTGAGTAGCTTGATGTTTATTTCAACTCAAAGTAAAATAGTTTGTGTGATCTTGGCCTGAAACTTAGATAATATATTACTCATACTCCAAAACTGAAAGCTTGAAAAAGGAGAACACAGAATATTTGCCCCTAAGTCATTGAATAGGTTGCATCAGGATTAAAAAAAAATAAATAGTAGTGTGGAAATATTAAAGTACTGGCCAATACAAAATGAATTCTAGCTATGCTAAACAAACCTGCTCCCTTTATGTACCTCAGCTTTGGAACCACATGATTATTGAAAAGACTGCCTTTCACCTAAAGATGTAAATTCATTTTTAACAGTCCTTCCCAGGAAGTAATCTACTAGTCTCTGGAATA
This sequence comes from Cephalophus harveyi, assembly GCA_006410635.1. Taxonomy (NCBI): domain Eukaryota; kingdom Metazoa; phylum Chordata; class Mammalia; order Artiodactyla; family Bovidae; genus Cephalophus; species Cephalophus harveyi. The sequence continues at coordinate 29,236 of SJYT01031893.1, forward strand.
TGGTATTTGCATGATATTGCCAGAGGAGTGTGTAATTTCCTTGGTTCTGTCTTGCTGCAGCAAAGATCTGAAACAGTGGACCAGTGTTACAGCTCAGTTACAGCTCAGAGTTTTATTCTCAAGCAAAGGATAGTACATCCTTGAGGCCTGAGGGTGGGCCATGGGTGGCCCAAAGGAGAGGCCTCTTGGCATCCTCCTTTTATACATTTGTCTTCTCCCTGAAGAGCCTGCCCTATGCAAAATGGGCTAGCCAAGAAAGGGGTGTGTTTGTTTCACCTGAAGTTCTCACTCTGGTCCATGTGTCTTCTTTTTTTCCATTTTCATAGGCTTTTCTCTTTCTTTTCAATGGCACCCCACTCCAGTACTCTTGCCTGGAAAATCTCATGGACGGAGGAGCCTGGTGGGCTGCAGTCCATGGGGTCGCTAAGAGTCAGACACGACTGAGCGACTTCCCTTTCACTTTTCACTTTCATGCATTGGAGAAGGAAATGGCAACCCACTCCAGTGTTCTTGCCTGGAGAATCCCAGGGGCGGGGAAGCCTGGTGGGCTGCCATTTATGGGGTCGCACAGAGTCGGACACGACTGAAGCAACTTAGCAGCAGCAGTAGCAACAGCAGTCTTTTGGCCACCACCATTTTGGACTCCTTTTTCCTATTGTAACTACCTAACAATATGATATAAATTGTTTGAAAAATAAGATCATTCAGCCATTATAAGAGACACAGAAAGAGTTGTTTAGTTTATTCCAGTGGTCTCAATATAGGCTTAAAATATATTTTTGCTGAAAAGGGAGTTGACTATTATCTATTCAACTCTTTCTGTAACTATGCAGAAAGCCAAAGTCCACAGAGAATATCTTTTCTACATCCTATAAGTTTTAATGGCAAAGTAAGGAAAACTAGAATTGTTTATGCTTTTGTTTATACTATGTTGTTGATGAAGTTTATCATTATCTATAATTTGTGAATTAAGTTCAGCCAAATTTTCTTTTTATCCTCTACCCTGTATCAAGTCTTTTGGAAATTAAAGAGAAGAAGCTGAATGTGCTGTGCCCGTGAGTAGCTCAGTATCTAGCGGTGAAGGTAGTTACAGAAACCGTGATGGGAAGAGAGAGATAGGCAGCCATAGAAGAATACTGTGCGTGGTGGCACAGGGACAAGAGTGAGTATCTGATTCTACATGAGATGCAGGGAAAGTTTAACAGTAGAAGAAATAACTGAGTGGGGTTTTGAAGGAAGAACTAACATTTGACAAGTGATGAAGGCCAAAGGAAGGACAGCCCAGGAAAGGCTCACAGTATATACTAAGGGACATCGGCAAGACTATACACAAAAGAAACATGCATTCAATAGCTACAACAGTATAATGTCAGAAGAAGAATCCACAAGTCAGTAAGACTGGAGAGGAGGTCAAGGTTGCATGTCTTTACAAGGGGCCATTAACGTTAAGCGAATGTGGAAACCCAGGGGAGCAACTGAAGAGAAGTGATGTGAAGGACTTGGTTTTGAGAATGATATTTTTCATCTATTTTGAAAAATAACTCAGGGAAAACACAGGGAAATTGAAACTATTTTTTCAAAATATTTATTGATAAATGAAGCTGGACTAATAGGGATGGACACACTGCATTTAAGGGTAGAACCTTAAACTATAAGACTGGTGAGTGAGTGAGTAAGAGAAAAATGAGAACAATGTAGTAAAACATGAGGCTAAAATAAGTATTAATGGATTTTTTTTATCTTTCCTCTTTTCTTTGTCATAAACAGCTATTCACATTAATTAAGAAATAAATATACTCTCTAACACTTGGATTCAAGGTGGGGAAAATGACTGCCTAAACTCAACCCTCTCTCACTCCACCAAAGTCAAGAATCAAAGAACTGGTTCACTTTCCCTTGGTCCTTGAAAACACAGTTAAAAAAAAATGTAATGGGAAAACTCAAATTGAATCAATGAGGTCCTACTGGGCACTAAACTATTTTTCTCTGAGTTTACTATTGGTCTGTGACTTTTTAGAGAGGCTGATCTTGCAATGTAGCAACCAATTAGGAATCAGAGCTTTTTTCAACCGCTATGTTATTTTCTGTTATAATCACAGTGACTCATCTCATCAGAAGACTGTGTTAGACTTCCTTCTGCATCTCTTTCACCCAAGGAACTGAATTAACTCTTTTGTAACACACTCATGACTAATGTCTGCAGCTGTTAACTTAAACACAACCCCAGTATTTTTAGTTGTTTTGTTCCCAAAATAAGTCTCTTTGTATATCAGATTTTGTATCAAAATTGAGTCCTGTCTTTTGTGTAGCATTGCTGCTCCTCTATTTAGGCAAACATCAGAATATTATTAACATCGTACCACCTGAAATTTGTAAACAGCACCCATCACTCCAACTTTCACCACTCAGGATAATTGCATTACTGGATAGAGAGGTTAATTAAAATGAAGATGAAAATTACATTTTGGGAAGGGGAAAAATTACTATACTGAGATGCTTTGTCATAATATTTTAAGTCTAACAATTGAAAGGTAAAAAGTGACAGGAGAAAGGCAACAGTGACCTCAGTGATGAAGCTGGTGGTCACCTCTTCGGCTTCCCTGGTGGCTCAGTCAGTAATGAATCTGCCTGCAGTGCAAGAGACACAGGTGTGATCCCTGGGTTGGGAAGATCCCCTGGAGAAGGAAATGGCAGCCCACTCCAGAATTCTTGCCTGGGAAATCCCATAGACAGAAGAATCTGGTGATCTATAGTCCATGTGCTCACAGAGTCAGACACAACTTAGCGACTAAAACACCACCACCACACCACCATTCACTTCTTGAGTGAAACTATGTATAGTCATCACTACAACTCCATGAGTTGAATACCGTCATATTCATTTTGCAAATGAACAACTTTAAACTCAGGGAAATTTAGCAATCTGCTCAATCAAGATCAACCAGCTACAAACTCAGTATGATTCCAAAGTCTGTATGTTTCTTTCTTTTACTCCATATTACATCTCAGAATATCCTTCCACTGTTACTATCAGTTTTTCCAAAAAAAATGTATTTATTATCTTATCCACTGTCATTCATTCATTCAACAAGCACTTGACATAGAACTGCTACACTTATTAAGCCTGTACTAAGCTTGATAATAAGAATATCATTGATAAATAATATATATGAACAATTTTAAGGTGACTGCAGCCATGAAATTAAAAGACGCTTACTCCTTGGAAGAAAAGTTATGACCAACCTAGATAGTATATTCAAAAGCAGAGACATTACTTTGCCGACTAAGGTCCATCTAGTCAAGGCTATGGTTTTTCCTGTGGTCATGTATGGATGTGAGAGTTTTACTGTGAAGAAGGCTGAACACTGAAGAATTGATGCTTTTGAACTGTGGTATTGGAGAAGACTCTTGAGAGTCCCTTGGACTGCAAGGAGATCCAACCAGTCTATTCTGAAGGAGATCAACCCTGGGATTTCTTTGGAAGGAATGATGCTAAAGCTGAAACTCCAGTACTTTGGCCACCTCATGAGAAGAGTTGACTCATTGGAAAAGACTCTGATGCTGGGAGGGATTGGGGGCAG
>SJYT01031893.1:33059-71999 GCA_006410635.1 Cephalophus harveyi
CAAAGAGTTGGACTCGACTGAGTGACTGAAATGAACTGAACTGAACTGAATTTTAATTGAGCATTTAAACTGCCAAACACTGCTTCACATTCTTATGTGTTAACTCATATGTGTGAACTTGTTTAACCCACAAAATAGCCCTAAGAAATAGGCATTGTTAATATGCCTTCAGTTTCAGGTAAAGAAACTGAAGCACTAAGAACTTAAGAAAATGACCATAGAAGAGTAAGCATAAAGGAAGCATAATTTTTAATCTAACAAAAATTTATTGTATAGCATCTCTTGCTTGAAAACGCCTCATAGAGAATGAAGCATGTGAGTTGATATTTATAGGATCAGGTTTCTCTTAATAAATTAATAGAAGTAGAAAAGGGCATTCAAAGCCACAGAAACCGCTCCATAAATGCACTATCACCATCACACATTTGACAGTTGCATGCAATCAGGACACTGTATCTCTGTGGTTTCCAGCCTCAAATGGCTTATGATGTTGCCCAGCAATCCTATTTTTCTTGCTAGAGTGTTCTCTCCAATGCCATTTCATGCTTCTTCATCATACTGAAACCTACAAATTCCCTACTTCCTGCTCACTCCTAGTACATGGCTCTGCTTTCTATTTCACAGGAGCTAATCAAGTTAATGTTTGTAACCACCTCAAATTGGAGGCCTGGCGTGCTGCAATTCATGGGGTCGCAAAGAGTCGGACATGACTGAGTGACTGAACTGAACATGTAACAAATCATTATATAATTATCTGTCACCTAAATATTCCAGAGGTCTCAGGCTGAATAAATGTGATGAGCCCAGGTATCATGGGTTCAGTAAATATGTAAAGTAGATCCTTGCTAGACAATTGATAATAAACAAAATCCAGAAGTAAAAAGTCTAAGGATTATCCAACTGACCACTCTGATAAGCCTTCCATATTTGCAGACAAGCCAAATAAGGAGGTGACCAACTCAGAATCTTTCCTGTATCAAGAAGCAGAACACTGAGGATGTCAAGTGAGACAGGTAGGGTCATTAGGCCAGAGAGTCATGTGTCTATCTCAGAGATGAGATTAAGATTTGCATCTGCCCTAAACCAACCCCTAGGGTCTTGCCATGCAAAAAAAGGCATGCTCTAAGGACAGATTCTTCCACAACATTCTCTGTTTCTACATTTAAATTTTGCATGTACCAATGTAGAATCATCTAGAAGAGGTCCTCTCTTCCTATATATAACAAAAAAGAAAAAAATAAAGAAAAGGAAAAAGAGAGAGCAATACATAGAGTATTCCATGTTTTGACCACTACACCCTCATAGAGCTTGTAGTTTTAGAGACTGGATGTCAAAATTACAAAGTTTTAATTAGCCTCCTGCATGGCAGGAAGAAGTGCTGAGAAATCTATGGTTGGTTTCTTTTCTCATCCATAGGCTCTAAAATTGCAATTCTAACTACGTTTTTGCTTATATCTTACTTCATTGAAATTCCTCTCTCATATTAAGATCAATTTTGTGCAGAACGTTGTCTCATCCAGTATCCTCAGAGAGCTAGCACTTAAAGATTCTTCTTTCTGTATATTCTTTCTGTTCCCTGTATCTTCAAATATTTCTCTCTTCTGTCTCCTTTTCTCTGGCATTTAAACATGTTAAGCTCTATCACTATCACATAAGCCAACAATGATTTGCTTTTTACACAAACCAGTGGAGACTTCTCAGTCAATGCTTTACTTTATTTGATCTATCACTCTTTGAAACTCTGTATCTCAAGAATTTTCTTAATTATCATCATTTTCTTCCTGCTTTCCTAGTCATGTTTTATTTCACTTGTGAACTCTTTCCTCCTTATTGAGACTTCAAATATTGATATTTTAAGTGACACAATCTTAGATGTAAAACATCCAAAGGACTCTACACACACACACAATTATTAGAACTACTACATGAATATAGTAAAGTTGCAGGATACAAATTAACATACAAAAATCAGTTGCATTTATATATACTAATGATGAACTACCTGAAAAGGAAATTAAGAACACAATCTCATTGAAAATACTAAAATACTTAGGAATAAACTTAATCAAGAAGGTAAAAGATTAGTACACTGAAAACTGAAAATTACTCCTGAACAAAATTAGAGAACTCACAAACAAATGGGAAGACATTTCTTGTTCATGGACTGGAATACTTAATATTGTTAAAATGGTCACATTAGCCAATGTGATCTACAGACACAATGAAGTCCCTATAAAAAGTTCAATGGCATTTTTACAAAAATTGCTAAAACAGTTGTAAAATTCACATGGAACCACAGAAAACTCTGGATAGCCAAAGTAATTTAAAATAATGAGACAAATCTGGAGCCATCATGCTCCCTAATTTTGAAAGATACTACAAAGTTAAACGTCTTAAACTATACACAAAAATAAACCCAAAATGTACTGAAGATTTAAATGTAAAACCTATAATTATAAAACTCCTAGAAGAAAATATAGGTGAAAATCTTCATAACACTGGGCTTGGCGGTGATTTCTTGGCTACAACACCAAAAGAACAATCTATAGAAGCAAAATCAGACAAGTGGGAATACATCAAAGCAAAAAGCTTCTTCACAGCAAAGGAATCAATCAACAAAATGAAAAGGCAGTATAAAGAATATGAGAAATACTTATAAACCATGTATCTGATAATTATTAATATCCAAAATATCAAGGAACTCCTACAACTCACTAAGAAAACAAAAAGCAAATAATCTGATTTTAAAATCAGGAAAGGACTCAGACATTTCTCCAAAAGAAGATAAACAAATGACCAAGACATATATGAGAAGATGCTCAACATCACTACCCAGGAAATGCAAATCGAAACCACAATGAAATATCATTTTATACATGTTCAGACAGCCATTATTAAGGGAAAAAGGAAAATAACAAGTGTCAGTTAGGATATGGAGAAACCAGAACTCTCATGCACTGTTGGTGGGATTACTAAATTGTACAACCTCTATGAGAAACAGTTTCTTCAAAAAATTAAAAATAGAATTATCATATGAGCAATCCTATTTGTAGATATATCTATTTATATATATCATACTTATAGATATATGTCCAAAAGTGTTGAAATCATGAACTCAGAGAGATATCTTCCCCTCCATGTTGATAGCAGAACTATTTACAATAGCCAATATATGGAAATAACCTAAATGTCCATCAACATACGAATGGGTAAAGAAATATGGTACATATAAGTACCACATATGTGCAATTGCTTTTGAAAAATTAAAAAAAATTAGTGAAATTTCATCTTGACAAACTATGAGGAAATAGCAATGAATGTGATTCCTATCTTAAAGCAGTGGTTTGAAACTGCTTCAAGAAAGAATTTGTCTTATTAAACATGTGAATAACCTCAAAACAGCTTGATTTTCTATAATGCATTAAATAAAGTATTTAATTCTGGACTGGTATCCAGACATGGCATCCCGGTTATCCAAATACGAACACGTTCACTGGTAATACAGACTTTAATTAACAGACAGGTTATCTTAATTACTTTGTAATTCACTGATTTCATAACAGATGACAAGTCAAGGACTCAAACTGTAGCATGCTTAATTTTATATCTAGGTTAACTAATTATAAATAACAAGACCTATATCACTCATCAAGTACAACATCTGCCCACTTCAATTTCATTTTGAAGTGTCTCTACTGCTATGACTGAGTTGCCTCTGCAGGTTTAAAATACCTCTGAGTTCAATCAGTTCAAACTCAGTTATAAGTACTTGAAAATCAAGAAAATGTTTAAGAGCAATTGTTAAATCACTACTTTAAATTGTGTAGCAAGCACTAAGAAGAAAAGTAAAGAGTCGAGAAGTAGTAAAAGTGGGCAAATCATGTACTATATGAGTGACTTATGTGACTGTCTCCATAAGAAGATGCAATTAGCTACATGAAAAATTTCATCCCTTCCCATTTGCTACAGGCCTGAAATGGGCACCATATGCTTCTGTTAAGATACATTTCTATATTTATAGGGTTCATATAGATACGTACTTTAAGGCCTGGAGAAGGAAATGGCAACCCACTCCAGTATTCTTGCCTGGAGAATCCCAGGGACAGGGGAGCCTGGTGGGCTGCCGTCTATGGGGTCGCACAGAGTCGGACACGACTGAAGTGACTTAGCAGTAGCAGTAGCATTAATCACCAGTGCATTTTGGTGCTATATAGCCATGCATGGCCATGGTGCAGAGATTTGAAAGAAACATTTTTTCCCCTAAGAGACAAACTCAAGGCTCAGAATATGCCCTAACTTCTCTTGCCATCAAGCCTTTAGGGGTTCCTTTTAAAGACAACTCTAAATGAATCCTGCAATGCAGAGGCCGAAGATACCTGCGATTAGTAGGTATTCTGAGATTCAAGCTAAAATGTAAATGTAATGTAGGTTTTTTTTTTTCAAATCCTGGCTAAGGCAATGCTTCTGGTTATTAGTGCTTTCAAGAAAATTTCAATTCTTTCAGACATTTACTTGTGTGGTTTTTCTTTTTTTTTTCAATTTACATTGCAGGAAATAGCAACAACTTCAGGTATATCTCACTATGTTTGTCTCTGAGCCCAAGAGACATTATGTACCATAAATGCAGGCACATGGGAAATGGTATTAATCAGGACCACCCAAGGGAGTGAACACTGTCCTAGATACTCATCAGAAAAAAAGGAGGAAACCCTTTTATGAGAGGACTCTGGAAACTGTTTATAAAGAAAGCAATAGCTTTTTCAACAAGTCCCAGAAGAGGCAGTTACAGAGCCTCCTACTGACTATGCCACTGCTTATAAATGAACAGCTAACCATGTGTGAAGGCAGTGATTGTCCAGATTTTTGAGTAGACAGAGCCTTAGTGACAGTCACATTTTTATCCCATATGTACAACAATTGGAGAAGGAAATGGCAACCCACTCCAGTATTCTTGCCTGGAGAATCCCAAGGACGGGGGAGCCTGGTGGGCTGCCATCTATGGGGTCGCACAGAGTCGGACACGACTGAAGTGACTTGGCGGCGGCGACAACAAATATTATCATCTATAGGTGTCATGATAGGTAAAAGGAAAGGTAACCATAAGTTAGTGAACTAAATTATTAGTTAATTCGGGAGAGAGAGGCTAAAACTCCATAACAAAAAACTATCAAAAGCTAAGCAGTGAAACATAACTCCCACACTCAATATTGTCACCGAAAATAAACGACTATCAAATACTGTAAAGGAAATTATGGGGTAGGCTCTATCAGGAGAAGAAATCATGCCTGCTTTCTCTCAACTACAAATAAATGGTTATTCATAGTCTAGTTTCACGAGGGCTAAGCTATATCTCATCTACTCAATTGAGATATTATTAGACATGAGAGTTCTGCAAAAATCACAGCTGCTTGGCAAAGAAGCCTTCACTATTTTAATCTAAAATATGAAGCATCTAAAGACATGTCATGGGCTGTAAGAGGACATATAGAAAGGGTCAAAGTGCAGCTCCAGACCCTTCCACTTACAGGGTCTTGCCTGTTGCTGCTGCTGCTAAGTCGCTTCAGTCATGTCTGACTCTGTGAGACCCCATAGACGGCAGCCCACCACCACCATCCCTGGGATTCTCCAGGCAAGAACACTGGACTAGGTTGCCATTTCCTTCTCCAATGCATGAAAGTGAAAAGTGAAAGTGAAGTCCCTCAGTAGTGTCCAACTCTTAGTGACCCCATGGACTGCAGCCTACCAAGCTCCTCTGTCCATGGGATTTTCCAGGCAAGAGTACTGGAGTGGGTTGCCAATTTGACAAAGTTAAGAATCCTATGCCAGCTTAGTTTCATTATACTTTATTCTCCATTTCAAACTTCTTTACTCCATGGGAAAATGTGGGATGAACAATGACACAAGAGCAACCCCATGCTGCAGTCAAGAAAAGTCTAGGTATAAGAGCTGAGGCCCGAAAGGAAGGAGCAGCTAAAGTGGGGGTTCAAGAATGGTCATACAAGAGAATTAATGAAAAAAGTATTGTACAGAACATTACCCCTCCATGGATTGATTTTCTGTGTGTTCCTCATGCAAATGTATGTGAATCCTGAATGTGGCTGGTGTGAACAAATGTATTTTTCTTTAGTGATATGAGACACTGAGGCTTGCACAAGACTACATTCTTAATGGGAAATTATTAAATGTGATGAAATGTCCAAGAACATTGACATGATTGAAAAATGAAAGTGTTAGTCGCTCAGTCATCCAATTCGTTGTGATCCCATGGACTATAGCCCTCTGCCCATGGAATTCTCCAGGCCGGAATACTGGAGTGGGTAGCCATTTCCTTCTCCAGGGGATCTTCCCAACCTAGGGATCAAGCCTGGGTCAGCTGCATGGCAGGCAGATTCTTTACCATCTGAGCCACCAGGGAAACTCTTTGAAATGATTAGTAGAGATGAACTAATCAATGTAAAATTCCATCTTTTAAAGTATTAGTTTAGCTGAAGTTCATGTATAATCTTACTTTGTTCCTGTGTCAATAAAACAGAATTCTTGGAGTGTTTTTTCCTTAAAGCAGAGGAATGATAATCTGTTTCTTTCAAGACATACTGACCATTGTGTTCAGTGAGGAAAGACCTCTGTCATCTTAACACATTTTCCCACTAGGGACTTAAACACAAGTCTTTGGATTCCTCAGTTGGGTGTTTGAACAAACTGAGCTAATCAAGTTCACTAGTGAGACAGACCCACTGGGGAACTTCATATTATGCAGTTCACTGTTAGAAACTGCATTTGAAAAAACACCTAAGGCAGCCACCACCTACCTATTCAGCTATTAAAGAAAGTGGTAGAATTGGCAAAGTAATACCAGTAACGAAGGATTAAATAGCATGATTCTTCTTGTGATCAACATTTGATATTTCTGGATTTGGAAGTCTGATGTGTGGATATGGCCAACTGCTCTCATTGTCCTTGATGACAAAAATCTGTGGAAGTCAGTGCTTTGGTATATATGTTTATTTACCCACCAGGTTAATTTTTTCTTAGACTATGTGAAACTTGCCTCAGGGATGAATGTGGATTACAATGAGTTTTTATTTAAAACACTTGCTTCCCCTTCTATTTTCTTTCTCTATCCAGCCACTGTTTTCTTCTATTTAATTTTGCCTTGCTCTACTCACATGTGATATCCCATGTTCTCTTTCACTGACGAGCAAAAAGTGGATGTTAAGAATAGTTAAGTATCTCTGTGATACCATGCCCTTATCTAAGAATTAGGGAAGCGACTCTCAAGCTTATTTTCAAAGGAGGCACTGCTGATCAAGAAGTCTTCCCTTTAGGAAATTATAGAAACCCTGTCCCACACACCTGTATGCCCTTCAGTAATCATTCACAGCACAAACAAGCAAAAAATTTTAAATTAGATTTTCATCAAAACTTGGAATTTTAAGAAAACAAAGTAATTTAAAACAAAACAACAAGAAAAGCCTAAGATACAGTCTGACAAGATTCTCAGGTTTAAGTGAAGAAGGGAAGGTAAATTCCACATTTATGGAGCCCTCACAGTGCAGATGCCAGCTGTCCACCATCATGAACAAATGAGGTAGATTCGATGCTTCACTTTTAAGTAAATGGCTCATGAGCTAGAGCTTTTTTTAATAGTGAGTACTAGCTTTTCTAATCCCCACCTGTTTCTTCAGTCTTAATTGCTCTGAGGAGCATGACTAATTTAAAATTACCGTTCTGTGATAAAATCTTATTACTCTCAGGATAAAATACTGAAATAACTATATTTTTACTCTGACAAAATCTTTTACACAATAATAAATTATCTCTGTACAACAGAACATCCTGGACTTTTCCTGTGAAGAAGCTTAGCAATCAAAATCTAATATTTTATAGAAGAAATGTATTCCAAATTGGGATTAAAAACTGTAAATTTTCTTTGACTTTTCAGTAGCCTTAGACTCTGGTTTGAAACACACAGTAACTTTAGCTCCCTAATGGTGGGTGAGAAGAGCAGCCCTTGAATGAGAGAGTTTTACAAGATGTAAAGATAACCCTTTACAGCAAGGCTATCTCCTCTCAAAGTTTTGGGTGGGAAACGAAGCAAATAACACTTAACAAAACTTTTGCTTTCCCAGAGTAAGGTGAAAAATCCTATTAAATGCTTCTGTGGAGACTGCATTTTCAATAAGTGAATGTTGCCCATTTTGTAGAGAAGCTTTTCAATTTTCCATATCTTTTTTTACTCTACAAACCCTAACACCCACTCCAGGAATTCTCCTGCTACCTAAATGCAAAAAAAGGAAAAAAGATAACCTCTACTAAGAAAGAAGTAGTAGCAACAGCTTTAGATTAACAGTTAAATATGGGCTAAATTTTTTTTCTAAGTTATATCATTCTAGATGACTAAGAAATTGATAAATAGTTATGAAGAAGCAGTGAATGCAAGTTCAGGCAACACAATTTTCTTTTCTGTTTGTCCTTTACAGGCTATGAAACTTTTAGCAACACCCTTTGACCTCACTGAGGTTCAGTCACTAGATTACATTAGAAAATAATATGCTTTGAAAATTATAGTTATGAAGTGTATTAATATTTTAATTACTAATTAGTTACTTGAACTGTTTAAGAAAAAGATAAAATCCTTTTGTTTAGGTGGCTTATAACTTAGTTGGGAAGTAAAATAAGTGCATACACAAAAATAATAAATATAACACTAATATAAGGATTTGGTGATGGATTTGAAGCTGAGGACAAATTTGGGAGACAGCATTCAATAACACTGATAAGATTTAATAATAACATTGTGTTTATGGAAGTAAATGCAAGTCTTCCCATGAGATTTGGAAAAATGTGTTAATATTTTTTGAAATTAGTTTGGCCTAAAAGGAACTCCATTTGTGAAAAGATACAGTGTTTTCATTTGAGATGTATTAAATTTTCCATGAGAAATATTTATCTTTTAGGAGCAACTGGAATTATATGACTAGAATTTGAGAGGTTCAACCTGGAGATATATTTTTGGATCAAGTATTAAAACAATGAAATTATAAGTATGGCTCATATTCAGAGATTGATCGAGAATCAAGAGTCCTGACAATAAATGCTATAATAACCAGGCAAAGAGAGTGGCAAGGAGAAGCCTCCAGAGATGCTGAATCACAGATATAAGAAAGAAAACTGAAAATCAAGACGCTGATACTGCAGGATTTATGAAAAAAATTGTGACACTAGAGGATAACATTTGAGAAAGGCAACATGGCAGCAAAGATGAACCTCATATCCCAAAGTTTGGTGATGAAATAAACAATTACCTTATGGAAGCAGCAAGGACGAGGACTCCTTATCTAGGAGTTCAGCTGGCATATGAAGGAAACAAGTCTTTGCAGAAAGAAAGGGAGCTGAGAGCAGTGAAACATGTAATGCGAAAGAAACTTGAACACAGGTGAAAAGAAAATAGTCATTGGAATAGGAGAGTTGAAAACACTTAAGAATGAGAGGTTAAAGCTGGGAGGGACTCAAAGAAATGGGAATGAAAAGAGTGGAAAGATTTACTTGCAAGAGAAAGAAAACCTCCAGCTGAGTGGAATTCTGCGAGGCCTGTACTAAGTAGGAGATGAAAATGCAGGAGGGAAAGTATGCTGGTTGGTCTCAGTAAGGTCATCTGGTACAGGTGAGATTGGAGAATAGGAGAGATGAAAGCTAATGAGAAATTCTCATTCAATAGGGGTATGTACTTTTAATTAATTTTCTATTAACTAGACCACAATAGAAGTTGAAGTTACCTTGCACAGAACTGTCAAGCAAATGATTACTGTCCATAGCAATGCAAATGAATTTCATTTGAGATAAAATTGATTTCCTGTCTCTAGAAAACATGACATTTTATTGCTCTACATGTAATTAACTAGTTTTATATGCATTAGCAAACTTACTTCAACATCCTGACCACCTATATTCTTTAAATTTCTCTTTTTAACTGGTCTTAATATCGGGGCCTCTTTTTATTTGCTTCTATACAACTATTTTTTTCTAAATTTTTAATGCTTTTAAATGTTTGTCTATGTCCCTGCAATTTTTAAAAGCATTATAATATTATATATATATAAATTGCACCATGGATAGCTTTATATAACACATTCAAAGAATGAGTTCCTCTTAAGAGTTTCCTGAACCTGGAAAACCCAACCAAATAAGCACCCCAACCTTGTAGACTTTAAGTAAATATAAACATAAATTAGGTCAATAGCAAAAGACTTTAGTAAAATGCCTTTTACATTTTGGAAAGTGTAAGTGAGAAATGGAGGCTCATTGAGCATAAATGATTGATTAAGGTTTGTTTCTTCCAACTCAGGTATACAATCCTGCTGTAAAAAGTCATGCTCTGTCCAAAGTAAGCCACTTTATCCTCCAAAGACTGCCTAATTACCCTCTCCCTCTTGTGAAGACTGAGAAACCAACTTGGGGCTTGGAATGAAATCAAAATGAGTTTAACCAAATGAGAGCTATTGCATCTAAGGGTGAAAACTGTGTATGGTCCAGAGGGCTCAGCCAGAAAACAAGGGAGGCAGACACCAGTTTCCACTGGGGACCAAGTCGGGCCATCCCGGTTATTAAGAAGCATACCTTTGTAACTAGCAGAGAAGTGTTTAATGGTCTACGGTGACATTGTTAGTGCATAAGAAAATAGTATACATGATCAAAAAAATAGTTAAAATATTTAGATTTAAGGAGGAGGTCAATTGAGTCAAACAGCTGAGAAGCCTCTCGTGAAAAAGATGCCTCTTGTGGAGTCTATCAGCAGAGCTTGCTGGTAGAGAACTGTTTTCAGAACTTTTTGTTCCTTCTTATCTTATGTGAGGTAAGTACAGACATCGAATGTAACAGAAAATTTTGATATGGCCATGACATCCAACCACATGTAATTTTTGTTATATACTTATTATAAATAAAATAATCACTAATTGTTTTAATGGATTTTTGTTATATTTTTCAAAGTATTATTCTATATAAGATTGAAAATCACATAAGCAAAATACTGGTCCTTCACAATGATGAAAATGAGTAGATTACGCTTGATTTATATGAATTTGTTGTACATTCTGCTGGATATTTTCCTATGTGTGACCATATAAAATATAAAGTGTCTTAAAAATGAAATGTATCCATGATGAAAATCACCTGAATATAGGGAATTAAACAGAAAAGAAATGTTGGTTTAATAGATTAAAACAATTTAAAAAACAAGATCTCTTTGGATTGTAATCTGGGAGGTTAAGATTGTGTGGTAGCAATAATAAAAAACATTATTTATCTATCACTGAATTCTCTTCTCTTGAACCCCCTTTAAATCCAAAGGATTTGTTGCCAAATTCCAGTACAGTCTGCTCTACTATAGCATGATGTATATGTTGCTATAAAATTGTATATCAAAAATCTAGTTACAAAAACAGTTACTTTTGTGACTGAAAACTATCCGGGCCAAAGAGAATACCTGGTCCAATTTTCCCTTTGTTCCCTAAATTACAGAAGAATAATTATGCCTTGTAGAGAACTGCCAGGTGTGTTTACATAATAAAAAAATCTGGGGCAGAAAAGAAAAAAAAAAAGACTCAAAGCTTATTGGAGGGGTGAGTTTCTGAGGAGTGTTGCAGGTCTGCAATGAAGGCAGTTTCAGGGGGAAAAAAGGAGAAATTTATTAGTGTTATGTTTTGAAACACATCACATTTTTTAAGACATCCAAGTAAAGACTTTGAACTATTTGATATAACTTTTGATTACTGGACTCCATCTCTTTGATCATAACACTGCTTTCAGATTGAATCAGTGGCTCTAGAATTTATGAGTAACTTTCATATAAACAGTATCATATTTTATGTCTTCAATAACTAACTTTTCCTCAGTAGAAAATCTCACTAATGAAGGGTTTTATTAACTTGGGTATTTTGTTTTTACCTGAGAAAAATAAATTGGCTTACCTAAATCAACAGCAATAGTTTATTTGTACTTTGATCTACATACTTAGAAGTATTTCAGCTATAAAATCCTCCTTGACCTTCACCTTGTAATTTTGCTTACGATAAAATTCATAACTATCAAAAGAATGACAACAACCAAAAAAATGTGATGTATACTACAAAGCTTCTAAATACTCTGCCATTCAGTGCTTTGTACCCAGCCAGTGGAAGACCCCATAAAACCCATAGTGCTCCCGACTTAATGGATAATTCATTTTACATTCACATCGAGTTCCACAATCTGACATTAGAAATGCCCCGTTTTGGAAAACCGTGTAATAGAAAAGATGCTGCAGCGGAACGGAATAAGGTAGAAAGAAATGAGTCAGAAGGGTTAGTGAGACGAGATGAATTCACAAATAATGTGAAGAATGGTGTAAAGCCCAGTCAGAAGGGTATTTCAATGATCAGTATAAATGGTGAAGGCTTGATGTTTGTGTGAATGGGCTAGAAGGGGAGGATTTTAGAACTCTCATAATAAAGAATGGTGGTGTTGGTGTTGCCGTAGCCTGCCAGGCTCCTCTGTCCATGGGATTTCCGATGCAAAAATACTGGCATGGGTTGTCATTTCCTTCTCCAGCGGATGGATCTTCCTGACTCAGGGATTGAACCCACATCTCCTGCGTTGGCAGGCAGATTCTTTATCACTGAAAGCCTGGTGGGCTGCCGTCTATGGGGTCGCACAGAGTTGGACACGACTGAAGTGACTTAGCAGCAATGATTATAGTGAGAGAAAAGCTCAAAAGAAATTTTAAGAAATATAAATATTATACCCTGGGAAACAAGAAAGACAGTGGCCTCACTGACCGACATTTATTGTTTAAATTAGAAGACTCTTGCCCAAGCTTCCTTTCTGGTATTCCATACCTAAATATCTAAAAGGAGGAAACACTGCATAAAATTATGCAAGATTTTTAAAAAATAGAAGTGACTTATAATTTAGCTTCCAAATTTTAAAATAGAAAATAATAGAACCACTAAAAATATCCACTGCTGCATAGAGCAAAAACTGATGGAACAATAGTAGTAGTCATGGTTACCTGCATGGCATCAGCACACTATTATTATACAATTCATTCCTATGAATAACACAATCATAGCCTAACATAATACAAAATAATCTTGCAACAGTGATACAAAAAAACCCAAACCAGAAACTGTTTAAATCAACTAGGATCACAGCTTCAAAATATAAATTTGCATTTCTTCTGTGAGTAATTCAACTGTTTTATATGTATTTCCTTAATTTTCTAATCACACTTCATATTGTTCTTGTTAAATCATTAATCATGTCTGACTCTTTGCGATGCCATGAACTGCAACATGCCAGAATTCCCTGTCCTTCACTATACCAGAGTTTGCTCAAATTCATGTTCATTCAGTCCATGATGCTATCTATCCATCACATTCTCTGCCAGCCCTTTCTTTTGCCTTCAATCTTCCCCAGTATCAGTGAGTCAACTCTTATCAATGAGTCAACTCTTTGCATCATGTAGGCAAAGGATTGGAGCTTCAGCTTCAGCATTAGTCCTTCCAATGAATATTAAGGGTTGATTTCCTTTAGGATTGACTGGTTTGATCTCTCTGCAATCCAAGGGACTCTCAAGAGTCTTCTCCAGCACTAGAGTTTGAAAGCATCAATTTTTTGGCAATCAGCCTGCTTTTGGTCCAAATCTCACATTCATACACGACCACTAGAAAAACCATTGCTTTGAGGGTACAGACCTTTGAGGGCAAAGTAATGTCTCTGCTTTTTAATATGCTGTCTAGGTCTGTCACAGCTTTCCTTCCAAAAAGCAAGCATCTTTTAATTTCATGGCTGCAGTCACCATCTGCATTGATTTTTGGAACCCAAGAAAATAAAATCTGTCACCACTTCCTCTTATTCCCCTTTTATATTCCATGAAGGGATGGGACTGGATGCTATGAAATTAGTTTTTTGAATGTTGAGTTTCAAGGCAGCTTTTTCACTCTCCTCTTTTATCTTCATCAAGAGGCTGTTTAGTTCCTCTTCACTTTCTGCCTTTAGCATGGTTTTATCATCTGCATATCTGAAGTTGTTGATATTTTTCAGGCAATCTTGATTTCAGCTTGTGATTCATCCTGCCTGACATTTCACATGATGTACTCTGTATATAAGTTAAATAAGCAGGATGACAATATACAGCCTTGATATACTGCTTTCCCAATTTGGGACCAGTCAGTTATTCCATGTCAAGTTCTAACTGTTGCTTCTTTACCTGTATACAGGTTTATCAGGAGACAGGTAAGGTGATCCAGCATTCCCATCTCTTTAAAATTTTTCTAGTTTGTTATGATTCACACAGTCAAAGGCTTCCTAAAAAACCTTCATATTATTATTGTTCAGTCATTAAGTTGTGTCTGGCTCTTTGGGACCCCATGGACTGCAGCACACCAGGTTTCCCTGTCCCTCACTATCTCCTAGAGTTTACCCAAGTTCATGTCCATTGACAAAAAAGCTTCATAGAAAATGACTAAATTATTCATGGGAGTTCAAAGTTTAAAAAGTATTATTTTGAAAATATATAACCAAATTCAGAAGAAAAACAAAAATCACTCTTTGTTAAATAGGTCAGTTTTATACCAACTGTTTTAAAAAATAACAGTTAAATGCAACTTAAAAATCATTTAACTTTAATTGACTTCTTTTTATTAATATGTTTAAAGATTTCCAAACAGATATTACCAGCAGCAAATCCATTAATACTTGCCTAACATGGAAATAAATTTTGAATTGTTGGAATGTCTTTAAAAAAAAAATTCAATATCTTTAAAAAAAAAATTCAAAAAATTCAATGTCTTTAAAAAAAAAATTCATATTATATTGTAAAATCCTTCTCATCTTGTTACTTGATAAACTGAACATACAAATTTGTGCCTGAAACTCCAATTTCAGAATAGCTACACAAATGTATTCCTCCTGAGACTATGGTATTCAGAGTGGACTCTACCACATGTTGAAACACGACTGATATAATTGAATTGGCATGAGTAAGGAATGGGTTTTCATTCACATTAGTTATATCCTGGCTATGAGAACAGAACATTATTTATAAACTGACTAACTGCATTAAGCTTATGGAGCAGAGATAGACTAATGAAACAGCAGGAGGTAAGATAGGGCTTCCCAGGTGTCACTAGTGATAAAGAACCCACCTGTCAATGAAGGAGGGACATAAGAGACTTGGGTTTGATCCCTGGGTTGGGAAGATCCCTTGGAGGAGGTCAGAGTAACTCACTCCAGTATTCTTGCCTGGAGAATCCCATGTAGAGAGGAGCCTAGTAGGCTCCGGTCCATAGGACTGCAAATAGTAAGACATGACTGAAGTGCAGTAGGTAAGATGCTCAATATATTAATAGTACTTGGTTTTGAATCTGAAAATTTAGATTTCATTCTGATTCTGAGCCCATTTGACTTCAGACAAGTCACTTAGCTTCTTTGAGCCTTAATTTCTTTACGGATAAATTGAGGGAGTGAGTAGATGCTAAATGACTCAGTTTGGTACTAAAACATTATGATCAAAAATCATTCTGTATACTAGTCACACAGCTCTTCAGTTTCTAGGAATTGAATATCAAAGTTTTGCCAATATCTTCTCTCTGCCAATTTGTCTCAGCTCTTACATGCATTCAGCGAACTCCAGATCACAAATTATGCCAGTGAACATTTTGAATCTGGCAAAGTGAAGTGTGCTATTCTGAAATATCTGCACAATATCCAGCAAAACAACTAAAGGTATTATGAGCTTTTCAAAATCAAACATCTCAGCTAACTCTGCAATGACTTATCCCCATATTCAACTATGGGTCTTTTTCTTTTGGAGAATTCTGTTACATTGCTGCATCCTAAAGTAGTAAATGAATCTTGGAATACACTATATATATACATCATTTCTGTGCTTTTATAGTCTGGAGGAAACTTCTCAGATAGGATATAGTTAGCTATTACTCTGCAAATGAAATTGAAATGCAGCTGGTTGTACATCCACTTATCCCAACCCTGGCTTATGGAAATTGGTAAGGATTTTGGAAAAAAAATAAAATAAAAAGTACAGGATAGCAGTGTGAAAGCAGTTGTAATTGGTGATCTTGTGTAATAACTATGTCTCAAATTACTACTGAAGACTTCTTCGGAATTAGACTGATTCACATTTAAGAATTGAGTTGACTTCTATCTTAGCATGGACTCCAACTGTGCCCATATAGAAAGCAGTGTGATCAGCTGATTTTTAACAACTGTTGGCTTTATCTTCCTCTACCATTTTTATGAATATATTGTTCCCAACAACTCATTTGGTTCACTTTCCTTTTTTTCTCAGCCAATTGTTTATTGTTCATAGATCTAGCTTGAAGATATCCTCCAATATGAGATGAAAAGGCAGCAGCTAATTTGTTTCCCTGAATTTGGCACAGGAGCTTTTAAGTCCATGAAAGGTAGAGTCAATAAAACTTTAACAACATAGCACTTGAAGGGAAATAACTGTGGATTCCAGTACCTTCTCAAGTATTTATAACAAGGGACTTCATCTTTTGTATCATCACTAAAGATGAATTGCTAAAATAAGATTTGTAAACTGTTGTTCATTGTGAAGCTTATTATATCTCCCTATATTTACTTTCTAACTTAATTAAGTTAAGCACTTAAAAAAGTATGGCTCTATCTATACATTACACTCAAAAATCATTTATATGATGGTTGCTTAGAAGAGCTTTAAATTTATATATATTATAAAATTTTTACATTTAAAAATCCTAATTTTTTTTTTCCAAAAAGTTGCACATTGTTTCTTGGTGATACAGCAAATCCTTCATCTAAAGCACAATAGTTAGTATTTTTGAGTAAAAAACCTCTCTCTTCTCTTTGTCTACAAATGAAATGACCTCCTTTCAAACTACCACTTCTTTGAGTCAGTGTAGAAATTGTCCCATGATGTTTCATGGTACCCTTGGTAATCTTTCTTGTAATTAGCTGGCAAAGGAAACTCATAAGAGTAGGAAAATAAGGAATGGGTTTTCATTCACATTAGTTATATCCTGGCTATGAGAACAGAACATTATTTATAAACTGACTAACTAGATTAAGCTTATGGAGCAGAGATAGACTAATGAGACAGCAGGAGGTAAGATAGGGCTTCCCAGGTGTCACTAGTGGTAAAGAACCCACCTGCCAATGAAGGAGGGACATAGAGACTTGGGTTTGATCCCGGGGTTGGGAAGATCCCTTGGAGGAGGTCAGAGTAACTCACTCCAGTATTCTTGCCTGGAGAATCCCATGTAGAGAGGAGCCTAGTAGACTCCGGTCCATAGGACTGCAAATAGTAAGACATGACTGAAGTGCAGTAGGTAAGATGCTCAATATATTAATAGTACTTGGTTTTGAATCTGAAAATTTAGATTTCATTCTGATTCTGAGCCCATTTGACTTCAGACAAGTCACTTAGCTTCTTTGAGCCTTAATTTCTTTACGGATAAATTGAGGGAGTGAGTAGATGCTAAATGACTCAGTTTGGTACTAAAACATTATGATCAAAAATCATTCTGTATACTAGTCACACAGCTCTTCAGTTTCTAGGAATTGAATATCAAAGTTTTGCCAATATCTTCTCTCTGCCAATTTGTCTCAGCTCTTACATGCATTCAGCGAACTCCAGATCACAAATTATGCCAGTGAACATTTTGAATCTGGCAAAGTGAAGTGTGCTATTCTGAAATATCTGCACAATATCCAGCAAAACAACTAAAGGTATTATGAGCTTTTCAAAATCAAACATCTCAGCTAACTCTGCAATGACTTATCCCCATATTCAACTATGGGTCTTTTTCTTTTGGAGAATTCTGTTACATTGCTGCATCCTAAAGTAGTAAATGAATCTTGGAATACACTATATATATACATCATTTCTGTGCTTTTATAGTCTGGAGGAAACTTCTCAGATAGGATATAGTTAGCTATTACTCTGCAAATGAAATTGAAATGCAGCTGGTTGTACATCCACTTATCCCAACCCTGGCTTATGGAAATTGGTAAGGATTTTGGAAAAAAAATAAAATAAAAAGTACAGGATAGCAGTGTGAAAGCAGTTGTAATTGGTGATCTTGTGTAATAACTATGTCTCAAATTACTACTGAAGACTTCTTCGGAATTAGACTGATTCACATTTAAGAATTGAGTTGACTTCTATCTTAGCATGGACTCCAACTGTGCCCATATAGAAAGCAGTGTGATCAGCTGATTTTTAACAACTGTTGGCTTTATCTTCCTCTACCATTTTTATGAATATATTGTTCCCAACAACTCATTTGGTTCACTTTCCTTTTTTTCTCAGCCAATTGTTTATTGTTCATAGATCTAGCTTGAAGATATCCTCCAATATGAGATGAAAAGGCAGCAGCTAATTTGTTTCCCTGAATTTGGCACAGGAGCTTTTAAGTCCATGAAAGGTAGAGTCAATAAAACTTTAACAACATAGCACTTGAAGGGAAATAACTGTGGATTCCAGTACCTTCTCAAGTATTTATAACAAGGGACTTCATCTTTTGTATCATCACTAAAGATGAATTGCTAAAATAAGATTTGTAAACTGTTGTTCATTGTGAAGCTTATTATATCTCCCTATATTTACTTTCTAACTTAATTAAGTTAAGCACTTAAAAAAGTATGGCTCTATCTATACATTACACTCAAAAATCATTTATATGATGGTTGCTTAGAAGAGCTTTAAATTTATATATATTATAAAATTTTTACATTTAAAAATCCTAATTTTTTTTTTCCAAAAAGTTGCACATTGTTTCTTGGTGATACAGCAAATCCTTCATCTAAAGCACAATAGTTAGTATTTTTGAGTAAAAAACCTCTCTCTTCTCTTTGTCTACAAATGAAATGACCTCCTTTCAAACTACCACTTCTTTGAGTCAGTGTAGAAATTGTCCCATGATGTTTCATGGTACCCTTGGTAATCTTTCTTGTAATTAGCTGGCAAAGGAAACTCATAAGAGTAGGAATGTGCTTTCTGGGATACCGTATGCATTGCATCATTATACAAAGAAACTGTGAAAACCTGCAGAAGAGACTTAGACTTGCCTAAGGCCACAGTATTGGAACTGAGATCTTCTGGGATGTGGACCAGCCATCTTTCTCATTAGACTCAGTTCCTTGCTGCTTCCATCACAGTTACAAAAGAAAGTAGAAAATGATTCATCTTTGTATAGTCATATAAAAATGATTCTTTCTTCCCATTTCATTCAAATGGGCTTAGGTAGAACAGAGAAATAGGAAATTATCTCTTTTCTTTTCTATCTCAGGTGTCTCTAGAGGGTGTGAGCTTCTGTTTGAAGGGTATTTTCTCCTATTTGCCCTCCCTTCCCAGGAGTGTTATAAGGTTGGATTTAAATGACTGGATTCACAGAGAGGATCTTCAAAGGACAAAAAGATACCAGAATTGCCCATAAAGTCCCATAAAGTGCTCCAGGAGCATGCAACAATGGAGTCCGGCTCTCCATTCACCTGCTCTGCACTCACTCAGTTCCTGTGTTAGCAATAGAAGATTGTTCCCTGTTTAGAAGTTATTAACTAAATACTAGGAAAGATTTTTTTACAAGATAAATCATTTTAATTTATATTGTGCATATTATACCTGTTTCAGGTTCTCAGTAAGCATTTGTTGACTGAACGAGCAAATACTCTTATACTGTTAGCATTACAGCTCTGATAGCCTGCACTGAATAGAAGCACGGAGTCCCCCTTATGATGACCACATTCCCAGTGAAGTTTTCTTTATTGAGCCTTTTCTATTTGTTATGATCTGTGTGACTATGCGTGCTTAGTCATTCAGTCATGGCTGACTCTTTGAAACCCTTTAACTGAAGCCTGCCAGGCTTCCATGTCTATGGGATTTTTCAGCAAAGGATACTGGAATAGGCTGCCATTTTCTTCTCCAGAGGATCTTCTAGGCCCAGGAATCGAACCCGCCTCTCCTGTGTCTCCTGCATTGCAGGTGGATTCGTTACCTGCTGAGTTATTGGGGAAGACCCTGTGTGACTTAATGATCACCAAATGTCATAATCAGATTATGCTACAAGAAGTAGGAAAACAGGTAACTGGGACTAAACATAAGCAAATTTGGTGTGGCCATTATAATTTGAATAACCAATTAATATCCCCTACAATTACATAATGTGAATATTCTTTAAGGAAATCAGTCACTTACTTATCATTGAGTATCAGCTTTCTGGATGAATATGTGCTAAATGTCTAACAGTCTCCACCCTTGAAGAGGTCAAAGCTTGCAGATAGATGAGGAAGGGAGCTTTGTCTAGTGAAGAAGGGACTGTAAGAGAACAGAAAATGTCCTGGAAGCACAGAAGAAGAGGTAATGGTACTTGTGGGCTGTCACAGGAGGTTCCAGGGAAAGAATTAGTGGAGACAGGTGGAGTTTCCAGAAGAAAATAAAATAGAAAGATGTTGCAGAGAAAGAAAGTGGAATAAACAAAGGCACCGTAGAATAGAAGATGTACTCATGAATAAAATGACATTCAACAAGGGAAAAATGTAGGCATTTAGGAAAATAATTGGATAAGATCATGCCTCATTAGCAGTTTTCAATATTATCCAGTAAGAAATATGGAGACGTACTTGAATTTTAACCAAGGAGGGATGGTGGAATAGAAAGAGAATTGTGTCTAACCTGTCTTCTCCTTTTCCTTTTCTACCACTATTACACATTCTAACTGACTTTTATTTTACCCTGACTCTTAGTCTTCATAGCTTGAGATATTCTGGAGTGGAAATTAACTTGAATTGATGACAAATCTAATGTAGTGTAAGGGAGGCGGAAATCTAAAAGAACATTATGGGAATTCTTGAAGACTTGGATGGATGTTGATGCCATTAAAGAGACACAAATTGTTCAGGAGTCCAAACAGTGTGGCTGTGCAGAGTATGGAGGGTAATGTAACACATTTATTTAGATCATCTGGTACTTGAAATACCTGAATGTTCTATGCAGGAATGGGAAGCAAATGAAATGCCAAGAAAGCAGGGAAGAGTTTGAGCTTGGGAGTGGAGTTTTAGGGGTCTCTAGCATACGGAGACGGAGAAGGCAATGGCACCCCACTCCAGTACTCTTGCCTGGAAAATCCCATGGATTGAGGAGCCTGGTAGGCTGCAGTCCATGGGGTCGCTAAGAGTCGGACATGACTGAGCGACTTCACTTTCACTTTTCACTTTCATGCATTGAAGAAGGAAATGGCAACCCACTCCAGTATTCTTGCCTAGAGAATCCCAGGGATGGGGGAGCCTGGTGGGCTGCCATCTATGGGGTCACACAGAGTCGAACACGACTGAAGTGACTTAGCAGCAGCAGCAGCAGCCTACAGACCATGATCATGTGTGTGATTGTATAAGAGGACTATACGTTTGCTGTTCACCTGAAACTAACACAATATTGCAAAGCAACTATACTACATTTTTTTTTTTAAAAAAAAAGAGGATTATAAAATAAGGAGAAAAGAGAACTTTGAATAAAACCCTGGAGAGTACTGAGGGGATGAAATCAGATTGAGGGAAATATTAATACTATGTACACAAAAGAAGAGAACATTTCAAGAAGACCTGAGTCAGCAGCAACAATGCTACAGAGGACAAGGGAGACGAGACCACAGAGAACCTACTGGATTTTGCAAATTAGGAGCTAACTCTGTTACCAACAAACCTGTTTTAGCACACTAGTAGGTTGAGGTATAAAGACCTGAGCAAGAGAAGGCAGGAAGTATGAAATTCTTCCCCCAAAAGTCAGTTCACAACATAAATGGGAAACCAGTAAAATTTTGGATTGGATAATGTTTGATGCTATTTTTCTTTTCAGACTTTAAAGATTCATTTAGAATTTCATCAAGAAACTGGGTATTTATCTTGGAATCACCCTACAGACATATGACCAAAGCACTTACCTACTGAAATAATCAAATTATCTTCACATTATTCTTCTACAGTCCATTGTTTAATGATGTATTGTTGCTGTACATAATATATGAATCAATCAAAATCAGAAATGATTAACTCACCTAAACATAAAATTTATTGTTATTAATGCATCCTTCCTCTACTTAGACATTTAAATGCATCATAGTATATATAGTTATAAAATTACATATAAAATTGTAATTTAAGACAAGTGTATTTTGAGTTATGATAACCTTCACCACCATCTGGAAAATGTATCTATCATTTTGTTTGTGTCATGTATATTCCTTCAAAGAAGACATACTGATGGCCAAGAGGCACATGAAAAAAATGTTCAATATCACTAATTATTAGAGAAATACAAATCAAAACTACAATGAGATATCACTTCATACCAGTTAGAATGTCCACCACCAAAAAGTCTACAAAAACGAAATGCTGGAGATGATATAGAGGAAAGGGTTTCCTCTAACACTATTGGTAGGAATGTAAATTGGTATAGCCACTATGGAAAACAGTATGGGGTTTCCTTAAAAATCTAAAAATAGAGCTACCATATTATCCAGCAATCACACTCCTAGACATACATACAGAAAAAAAAAAAAACATGATTCAAAAGGATGCATGCACCCAAAATATTCACTGTAATGCTGTTTTGACTCTCCAAGACATGGAAGCAACCTAGATGCCCATCGACAGATGAATGGATAAAGATGTCGTACATATATACAATGGAATATTGCTTGGCCATTACAAACATTTTGAAATAGTGTCATCTGCAGCAATATGGATGGACCTGGAGATTATTATACCAAGTGAAGTAGTATAGTAAGTCAGAGGTAAGTGAAGTAAGTCAGAAAGAGAAAGACAAATATATCACTTAAATGCAGCACCTAACAACAACAACAACAACAAAAAAAAACAAGATACACATGAATTTATTTACAAAACAGAAACTGACTCAAAGACTTAGGAAATGAACTTATGGCTACCATGAGGGAAAAGTCAAGGAGAGGGTGAGATTGGGAATTTGGGACTGACATGTATGTGTGTCTGTTAGTTGCTCTATCCTGTCCAACTCTTCGTAACCCCATGGACCATACCTGATCAGGCTTCTCTAGCCTTGGAATTTTCCAGGCAAGAATACTGGAGTGGGTTGCCATTCCCTTCTCGAGGGGATCTTCCTAACCCAGGGACTGAATCCCACTCTCCTGCATCACAGGCAGATCCTTTATAGTCTGAGTCACCAGGGAACCCCAACATGTATGCACTGCCATATTTAAAATAGAAAACCAACAAGGACCTATGCACAGGGAACTCTGCTCAATATTCTGTAATAAGCTAAATGGGAAAAGAATTTGAAAAATAAATAAATACATGTGCATGTATAACTGAATCATTTTGCTGTATACCTGAAACTAACACATTGTTAATTATACTCTGCTGCTGCTGCTGCTAAGTCACTTCACTCATGTCCGACTCTGTGCGACCTGAGAGACGGCAGCCCACCAGGCTCCCCTGTCCCTGGGATTCTCCAGGTAAGAACACTGGAGTGGGTTGCCATTTCCTTCTCCAATGCATGAAAGTGAAAAGTGAAAGTGAAGTCAGTCAAGTTATACTCTAATATAAAATAAAAAATATCTTGAATTAGGAGAGAATCAGTGAAGGAATATTTAATAACAATTGTTGCAGATGTTGATGCCTTTTTGCGCCTTCTTGGGACAGCAGGTTTGTGTTAAAAGATAGTTCCATTCCAAGAGTCTTCTAGAACCTTGAATTCTTTCTTAGCAAATAACATTTCTCAGTCCTACTCAAGGACATGATGAAAATACTGAATAATCAAGGGATTTCTTATTTATGCATTGAGTTAAGAAAGATATTTTAAAGTATCACTGAGGGATGAAACAAATAATATAGCTGTTAACAAATTTTCAAAGGGATTAGACTAAATAAAATGTTAATTAGGTGCCTAAAGAAAATATGTGGAAGTAAATTTTTTTTTAGTAACCAGTAGAACATACACAAACCTCCTTTCTGCTTATCCTTTTGTGAATTTTCTGAATTGAATGATAAAAATTAAATCATCTTTTCGTAAAAAGGAAAAACATTTTGATATACTGATTCATTTGTCCCCTATTCTCCATAAAATGCTATTTAAAAATTTCAAACAGCTATTCATTTTTTTACTAAGAAAAGTATCAACATTTTAAAGAATAAGATGATAAAAATTCTTTGATTACAATTAATCTTTGTGAATACTGAATGAGAAACAGAATCTTTATTGGAGAAGCAGTAATCAAATCAGATGATACTACATAACAAGTTATAAAAAGTTCTTTAATTATGAATTGCCCTTGTCCACACAATTCTCCATAAAATGCTATTTAAAAATTTCAAACAGCTATTCATTTTTTTACTAAGAAAAGTATCAACATTTTAAAGAATAAGATGATAAAAATTCTTTGATTACAATTAATCTTTGTGAATACTGAATGAGAAACAGAATCTTTATTGGAGAAGCAGTAATCAAATCAGTAGATACTACATAACAAGTTATAAAAAGTTCTTTAATTATGAATTGCCCTTGTCCACACTTTTCTCTTACAATCATTCAAATTATGAATCTAGTTAAAAAAAAAATCAAGAAAACATGATGAATAAGCAAATTATTTTCCTCTAGTGCAAGTCTTTAGGTTAAAATAGGGACAGCAACTTTACATACCATTGGTATGAGACATTTTAGTGCTGCTGCTGCTGCTGCTGCTGCTGCTAAGTCGCTTCAGTCGTGTCCGACTCTGTGCGACCCCATAGACAGGAGCCCAACAGGCTCCCCCGTCCCTGGGATTCTCCAGGCAAGAACACTGGAGTGGGTTGCCATTTCCTTCTCCATTGTGTGAAAGCGAAAAGTGAAAGTGAAGTCGCTCAGTCGCATCCGACTTCTAGCGACCCCATGGACTGCAGCCTACCAGGCTCCTCCATCCATGGGATTTTCTAGGCAAGAGTACTGGAGTGGCTTGCTATTGCCTTCTCCGATTTTAGTGCTAATATTATGAAATATGTATTATTTTTATTAAAACTTCTAGATAAATTGTACTTGTTTTAATTTTATCAGTAACGAACAGGAGTCTAGGATGATTCTCTGAAAATATATTGATAATCTCTAAAGCATAAATTATTAGCTTTGTTCTAAAATTGACGGAAATCTTGTGATTGCTCTATATGCCATTCAAACAATATTTTCAAGTCCCCTACCACAGGTTGAGAAACTTTGAACAAAAAAGAGAATAAAGTTATGGCTAAATACTAATAGCAAATGATTGCTTCAGATGAAGTAAACATCCCACATGTTTTCCTTAATGGTTAAGCATATTTAACAAAATCTTGGTAGTCTTATTGTAAAAGCCATTTTACTTCTAATTTACTGAGAAGTATTTGCAGCCAGCAGAGTTAATGCAGGCTCATTAAGGAAGCCACAGCTCTCTGTGCATCAGGACTCTGCACTTACCCCTGCTTTCAGCCCAATTATCCCATATTGCGGGATGAGGAAGATCATTGTTCCTGCTCACTAGTTCTCTTGACATTTTATGTCTCTGTGAGCTTACCGTCAATTTATCCAGGGTTTTTCAAAATTAACCAATCTTAAGTAGCACTCTGGAACTCTAAAAATCAGATTTCTAGACCCCTTCCTCACAGGATTATGATTTGCTGAACTTAGGGTAGGGTGTCTGAATCTACATTTTAACAAAGGGGCAAGGTACCTTTTAAGATTAAGTGAATTTGGAAATAACGTGTACTTCTCCGCTCTTCTTATATCCTGGGGATGATCTCGCTCATGCTTTGTGATGCTAGTCCATGGAACAGTCTTTTCTCTGCATTTCTGCATCCAGTGTGTCTTCTTTCTTCCATTTCTTGCATACTTGGAGTTGACACTCGCACGCTTTCATTTAGAAGGGCAGATCCCACTTCTTCACTTTCTTCTTTAAGATCCTGTGGGATTAGAGTATCTTCCCCCAAAGCTCTGAGGTTTATGAGCAGACTGTTTCTACTAGATGAGTAGAGGACTAGGGCTTCCCTGGTGGCTCAGTCAGGAAAGAATCTGACTACAATGCAGGAGATCTGGGTTTGAACCCTGAGTCAGGAAGATCCCTTGGAGAAGGAAATGGCAACCCCCTCCAATATTCTTGCCTGGGAAATCCCAAGGACAGAGGAGTCTGACAGGCTACAGTCCATGGGATGCAAGAGTTGGACATGACTTCTCAAATAAACCACTACCACAACCAGAGGACTAGCTAGGATTAAATGGACAGGAGGATACTAGAAATAATAGATGCTCAGAACAGGAGGTCTCGAGATGACATACCTGGGGCAGAGTATGGATGTGAGTAGGAGGAGCAAAATTTAAAAAAAAGAGTGGAAACATAAGGTTTTGGCTAGTGACCTTACTTGGAAGGCATAGTGCCTCTGCCTGGTAAGACTAAGAGTGATAAAGGGAAAGATAGTCCTCTCCAGGAGTGAGAGACTCAAAAGGGTATTGGTACCAAGACATGTACAGAATTTCAATCACATCCCTTATTAACTGGATATGATGATAACCATAAAAAGTGACTACTCTAAATAAACACAGTAAAGAATCTGCCTGCAGTGCAGGAGAACCAGTTTCAATCCCTGGGTTAGGAAGATCCCCTGGAGAAGGGGATGGCAACCCACTCCACTTTCTTTCCTGGAGAATTCCATGATCAGAGGAGACTAACAGGCTATAACCCATATGTATGTATATGTGTGTGTTTACTGCTCCCCTAAACATACTTCTCCTCTTATTTATCTATAATCTCCCACTCAAACAGTAAGAAACTCAACTCTACTATTTGTCATCCATTATTCAGTTAAGTGCTTAATTCCCTAGTAGTTCATTTTTAAACTTAGAGCCAAGCCCTGTTGTTTCCAGAATTTTTATTGTGTATAAATAGCACCTGGCATTTAATTTAATGTTAAATAGAAATATACCTTTCTTTATTCTCTCATGCCTACATCACTAGAAACATATGTTTTAACAACCAAGCAAGTCTTCCTCTGAGATTTGATCTTGTTTCTTCATTTGGTGTTACAACCAGTGGGAATGAAATTACAAATAGATTATGTTCCAAATATTTGCTTTCCAGTCAGTCATTTGGAACTTGTGGCTTTTGTTTTAATTGAAACACTTTACAAATAATGGTAAGATTTCTAGGCTAGCTAACAATGGCCTATTTAACCCAGAATATAATTGTAGGGTATATAATTGCAACTAAAAATGATAGAATGTAACATTAATAAGTAGAAAGGGAAACATTAAAACAAGAAGTAGTGTTATATTAATCTTAGGAATAATTGCTTAGGCAAAGAAAGCAAGGCCTGAGAGTAAGAAGTCTATTAAATGCAGAGAAAACATCTGTGAAGGGGCAAACTGACATGATGAATTCTGAGATGGCTACAACACACAGAGTGTGATGTAGAGTGGATTGTAATAAGCCTGGACAGGCAAGCAGAAACTCAATTATCGTAGCCTTCATGTGCCATGCCAAGAAGATGGGGTTTAAGTTTAGTGGAATGGGAAGTTAATGATGAATTGTATGTAAAAGTATGGCGTGATCTGATTAGCAACTTAAAATCTTACCCTGATGACAGTCTTAAGGATAGATAAGAAAGGGGTGACAAAAGACGCAGGATCAATTAAAAAATATTGAAATGGTGGAAACAAGAGAAGAAAGCGTGACTTAAGTTAATAATCCAGTATTCTGAGGAAGGGGAAAAGTGGTCAGATATGAGAGGTGATAAAGGGATAGACATTTGGTTTCAATCACTAGTTATTATCATTGGGGTGGGGGAAGAATGAACCTTTATGATTTCCCCTTCACTAGTTTGAGAGATGGAGAAATTAATTGGGCATCTCTTGGTGCCATTAATCAAGAAACAGGGTGTGGTAGGAAGAGAACTCTGGAAGAAAACATAATGAGTATTTAGTAACATGATTTGCATGAAAAGTAGTATTATCTTTCAATCATAATCCAGGTATTTTATAATAATTTATAGTGGGAGTGATTTCCTAAGATAACCTGCCAGGATAGGGAGAACAGAAAGGGTACAGAGGGGTTACAAAGAATTTATGTGTACTTACAGAAAAGGATTATCTAAGGTGTACCTTCATGACCATAAGAAATGCCAACAGAAAAAATTAGATGAAAACAGCTTACATTAGATCTCTTGAGAGGGAAGAAAGAAAATATGACAAAGAGCCAAAGAGTCACCAAACCAGGCTCCAGTTTGGAATGGGGTACCATCAGTCCAACTGGAGGTGGGGCTTGTTTGGGATTAAGGGAAAGAATTTAAGAGGAAATGTGCAATGGCTTGTTTAGTCAGATGTATGTTTTTATGGCATTGGAATAGCACCATGGACTATTTTAGTTGTGATTTCCACTCTTAAAGTTTTCTTAAGATTTTATTTGGGATATAACTTGATAAAATTAAAATCATCCTTGCTAGCTAGATAGTATGTCTATTATTGTGCTATACCTATAGTATATTTCATGTGATTTAAAATTTATAACTCCTTATAATATTTTGTAACACAGGTTCAATTTTCTAACCACTTAATTTCATCTTTGCCCATCTGTTTTCCCATGTGCAAATCAAAGATCTTCCTTTTCTGACATCTAATCTTCCCTCTCATTATTTTTCATGTCATTTACATGCCTGCAGGTACAGGGAGAATAGAACTGTAGCAATAAAAAAGCAGGCAATATGCTGGTATCTTTGGAAATTTGAAGTTCTTGAAGGACTAGTCATTACTTAGCATTTAGTTTTCTTCCAGAAAACAAAACAAAATGAATGACATTATCAACAACAAAATCAAACAATCTAGTCCAGACCATCAGCTGTTTCTTTGTGTGTGTTAATTGATTTCAATCTAAAAGCTGGCATATAGCCTAGAATTGATTTTTATAATTTGCTTCTCTATGGGAAATGGATCCACAGGAAACTGATGAAGAGGATAAGTTTTTATAACCATCTCCTATGTAAGCCTTATTATACTAATGCATGTGATAGAAATAAATGAATGTGACTAAAACAAAGCAAAAAATGATTTGAGTATTTTTAAGAAAATGTTGTAACAAATAAATATGTGAAGAACCAATAAAGTGGGGGAAGATCTCTAAACAGAATCATTTTTCTTGAGGATGGTGTTAAAGATAGGAACATTTCTATGGAAGATTTCTGAAGTGTACACTTGAGTCAAACAATCTGAATAAATAAAATATTATCTTAGTTGAAGGTTTTAGCTGACAAGTAGCTGAAAACTACACTAGCAAAATTAAAAAGTATCCAAGAAAAAACTTCAACATTTAGCTTATCATTTGAAAACTGCCATGCCAACAAATATTGTCTACTTTTTAAGCCAAACATATTTTTCATATGTTTTAGAGGCTTTGTAGATACATTCAAACAAACATAATAAAAGTTACAAAAATGCATTAATTAATTAATTTACTAAAACTTTAGTTAGTTCTAATCTGTTATGGGAACTAAGATATACATCAGTCAAGGAAGAACATACGAGCAATCTCACTTAAGAGACAGACAAGAGCACATATAACGTAAAATACAATGTTCTTTAGCAAAATCAATATTCTAAATTTGAGTAGAATTAACTATAAATGTCATGAAATATCTTAAAAAACAGTTTCACTGGCATGTTATAATAGGTCAAAATTACATAAATGCATTGTCATCATCTTTGCACATTTAATGAATATTAAAGAGATGCTATAGAAATAAGAAACATAATTTCTTATAATAATACTGCTGCTGAATTTTATATAAATACTGCATCATATTATATTTTGAAATTTTATACAACTGGGTGCATTAGACAAAAGTCAGTTGAATAAAAGAAATTAATAGGGAAGAGTTAGCCTATGATGAAAGAATTAAACCACTCAGATTTAACAACATTAACTCAAACACAGTGAAAATTATGTACGATAATATTGTTTATGATGAAATTTATGTAAGATGAAGAATCAAGGAGATAAAACTGATTTTATGAACAAGTTGAAATACTAATTGAATAAATCACTACACATATATGATCAAAACTGAGAAAAATCTGCTTAGAAAGAAAGTCTGGAATAAACATATCTAATACTATATTGATAGTGAAAGCTTTTGGGAGAGAGCCTGGATAATCTCTTGTTACTTTACATTTTACTCCAATGCTCAGAACAAAGACTAATTAGTTTTATAAGAATAAAATCAAGTAAACTTTCTTAAAATGAATGAAATGAAGCCTTACTCCAATAATGGCATTGCTTTTCTCAAAGCCCAGCAGCAAGACCCTATACTTGATATATTACACAGATGGCCTAGCATATAAATGAGCTTGTGCATGATTGAAATGAGCAGATGCTTATTTCTCATTGCTTTGTTGCCACTTTTGGGGTGGAGTTAGATGTAAAGCCCAGTGTAAGAAAGTTGGAAGAGAACAGCAAATCTGCCATATCTACAGTGCAAGTAGTATCTCTAGTTATATCTAGCAATAACCTATATTTTTCCTTTTTTGTAGGAAATAAAGCAGCATTGACACCAAGCAGCATTGACACCGTCTGAAAATTTAAAAACAAACACTAATTAGTGTTTGCTTTGAAAGGACATATATTAAAATTGGAAAACTATAGACAGAAAAGATTAGCCTGGCCCCTGTGCAAAGATGACATGCAAATTTGTGAAGCACTCCATATTTTTATCAACAGGTGACTGGATTAAGATGTGGTATACATATACAACAGAATATTACTCAGACATAAAAAAGAATGCGATATTGTTGTTAGCAGCAAAATGGATGGGCCTAGAGAATACTATATTTAGTGAAATAAGTCAAAGACAAATATTATATGATATAACTTATATGTGAATATAAAAAATAATACAAATGAATTTATATACAAAACAGAAACAGATTCACAGATACAAAAAAAGAAACTTGTGGTCTGATCTCTGCTCCTTTTCTTGTTAAATAAAGCTTTCCAATAACTAGTGTTATGATTAAGCATTTATACTGTATACACATTAGTGAACTCATATATTCTTTGCCCATTTGAAAATGGTGTTTAAAATATATGCTTCCATGTCAAGTATCACTCTGTGTGAAAGAGAAGAATAAATCTCTCTCATGTTGACCAACAATTCAGACAGTAACTTTGAATATCCACATCTCCATGTTTTCAAAAGAACAAATAAAGCTTTGATCTCTCTCTGGTGATATTTTATTTTCATTCCACATCTCATTTCTTTGTCATTTGAATTCATACTCTCATAATGTAGAGAGATTTTATTTTTCTTTTTATGGTGGTAAAACAGTTTTTAGTGTGTTCTTACTCCTTTAGCTACAGAGAATTTTTGTTTAATACACCAATAAGAAATGTGTTCTCAAGATAAAATTAAAGTATGAAAAAGGAGGTCAATTGGTTCAGCAGCAAAGAATCCACCTGCAATGTATGACTTGCAGTTTCCATCCCTGCATCAGGAAGATCCCCTGGAGAAGGAAATGGCAACCCACTCCAGTATTCTTGCTTGGGAAATCTCAGGGACAGAGGAGACTGGCAGGCTACAATCTATAGGATTGCAAAAGAGTTGGACACGACTTAGCAACTAAACAACATTAACAATTCCTTACAAAGTCAAGACTGCTGATGTTTATTATGTTTCTATTAGTAATACGTTAGGTTTTCAAGCAACTCAAAGATATATAGACAAGATATGTGATTTCTTTCTAGTGCTTAGAGTCCAGTTGGGGAGATAAGCCTTACACTTGAAACTTCTCCTTATAACAATATAAATTATTTATAAAAATATAAATTCTATATAAATCAAACTCCTGTATGTACACTCTGAAATAGGTGAGGCCACATGGCTGATGTCATAAGGGTATGCTCGATTGCTTATTGAAAGAGCTTGAGCTGAAGGATGTTTTGAAATAGTTACAAATGTTTATTGTACAGGAGACAATGACATACAAATGTAAGAATCAAGCATTTCAGGATTATGTAAATAACTATCTTCTGGGAAAAGCATAGGAAAAAAACCCAAGCTGTACTACACAGAGCTATTTGATGGAGGACTTTAAATAATAGACTCAAGAAATGACTTAAATTATTTCAAGTTAAGAAAGTATCACCACTATTTAAGAAATGATTTGCATGGGAATGAAGTACCTCTTAAGTTTATTTAGTAAGTATGTTTGGCTTTATTCAACTTCATTCACCTTTAAGCCCACTTTTCTTTTCTAGAATGAAATAGCCCTAACATAGGGTCTTACGGTCTAGAACTAGATTTAGGGGGAGAAGAAAAGATAAGTATCAAGCTCTGCAAGTACACTGTGATGAGGGCAAATGCAGCCTGGTATTTAAGGTGAGTCAGAGGTAAATGCCAGAAGAGATACATCAAGTAAAAGTAATATACTGTGTAGAGAGCAAACAAAGAAAAATATAGTAAGATGTTAGCAATAGGGAATAAAGCAAGCTACAGAGCAGAGCAAGGCAAACAAGAGCTGGAATTTGTTCATGTACTGGGATCCTTGGTGTTTCATTTTACTGGATACATGGTTCTTAAGTATATTGTGTGTGTGAGTGTGTGTGTATGCTCAGTTGTGTCCAATTCTTTGCAACCCTATGGACTGTAGCCTGCTAGGCCCCTCTGTCCATGAGGTTTCCCAGTAAGGATACTGAGGTGGGTTGCCATTTCCTCCTCCAGGGGATCCTCCCTACCCAGGGACTGAACCCATGTCTCCCGGGTCTCCTGCATTGGCAAGAAGACTCTTTACCACTAAACCTCTGAAATTGCTCATCTTTTGTGTAGGCAGTAAGCATCAAGCACTTTGGAAAGGAATTCGGTTTCACTCCTTAAGAAGCTAAACACAGCAAAAGCTAGAAAATAGACTGGTATTATTTTCTAAAAATAGATTATTTGTGCTGTGGGGCAGGAAGGAAATTCCACAATTAATAAAAATATGGTGAATCACAAATCATTAGTAGTCAGTAGTGCTGTTAGAGAATTGGAGGTATAAGAAGGAAATAAATTGAATGAGGATGTTGGAAAATATTTATTATTGGAATAGGGACTAGAAAAAGGGAGAAGGAATTTAAACAATTGGGCCTTCTAACCTGGCTATGTTGCTTTAATATTATATTAATGTTATTTATGACTATCAGAATCTTTGTTTGCCAGAACTTGGATATACCCTGTTACCTTTTTATGAATTGGGGATCCACCAAAAAAAAAAAAAATGCTGGAAATTATATTTCCATTTACATGGTAATATTTGAGGCACAGGGTGCATTATATTGAAGGAATACTTATGTTTATTGGCTCCTATTAGAAGAAAAATGTATCATCCATAACTTTTTTTTTTACATCTAAATTTACTTCTGCCTCCAATCTATTCATTTTGGCATGTATGCAATCAGTTTGTCAATGAGAAAGAATCAACAAATCATCCATGGTGGGTATAGAACTCTTTTATAATGCTAAAGGGTCTGTGGTTCCTGTACGTGTTACAGTCTTCTAGTATTTCTGATCCTTGCCCTTTATATACGATATGTTGATTCACATCTTCCTATTAAAACAGGACATATGACCTTTCCTGGTGGTTCAGACGGCAAAGAGCTTGCTGCAATGCAACAGCCCGGGTTCAATCCCTGGGTCAGGAAGGTCCCCTGGAGAAGGAAATGGCAACCCACTCCAGTATTCTTGCCTGGAAAATCCCATGGACAGAGAAGCCTGGCAGATTACAGTTCATGGGATTGTAAAGAGTCAGGCACGACTGAGTGACTTCATTTTTTCAACTATTTTAGAACATGAATTTTTGTGCTTCTTCCTTTTTCTGTAATGGTAGTCCTACTAAGCCAAAGATCAAAGTTAAGGAGCTCAGACACTTGAACTGGCCACAGAGGAGTTCCTGCTGTGTGCTGTGTACAGAAGTCCCTGCAAATAAGGAAGAGTCACCAGATTTCCCTCACTACCCTTCATACATCTACACGACGGCCTGCATCTCACAGAAGCTGCCCTCTCCTAGTTCATGGGCCACTGCCAAGTAGAGTACATGCAGGAAAGAGCAAGATTTTAGTAAATTAAATTTTTGAATAAAAATAAATTTATATTTTCAAAAAATGGTTTTTAATTTAGTTTTTTAAATTCTTTTTTAAAATATAAATTTATTTATTTTAATTGGAGGTTAATTATTTTACAATGTTGTATTGGTTTTGCCATACATCAACATGAATCTGCCACAGGTATACACCTGTTCCCCATCCTGAACCCCCCTCCCTCCTCCCTCCCCATACCATCCCTCTGGGTTGTCTCAGTGCACCAGCCCCAAGCAACCAGTATCATGCATCGAACCTGAACTGGTGATTCACTTCATATATAATATTTTACATGTTTCAATGCCATTCTCCCAAATCATCCCACCCTCACCCTCTCCCACAGAGTCCAAAAGACTGTTCTATACATCTGTGTTTAATTTAGTTTTTAAAGGATGACATCCTTTAAAAATTAACTTCTTTATAAAATGAGTGAGATGGTGGATTTTTTTCTTTAAAGAAACACAAATGTTTAATGGTTTTGCATACCAATATAAAGCTAGTAGATGTGGTGAAATTCCAGCAGAACTATTCAAATTGCTAAAGTATGATGCCATCAAGATTTTGCATTCATTATGTCAGCAAATCTGGAAAACACAGCAATGGCCAAAGGACTGGAAAAGATCAATCCTCATACCCAATTCCCAAGAAGGATAGTACCGAAGAATGTGTTGCTAACCATCAGACAGTTACACTCATCTCCCATGCTAGTAAAGTCATGCTTAAAATCTTGCATGCTAGGCTTCAGCACTATATGAACCAAGAACTTCCAGATATCCAAGCTGGGTTTAAAAAAGGAAAAGGAATGAGAAATCAATTTGCCACTGTTCTCTGGATTATAGAAAAGCAAGGGAATTTCAAAAACATTTATCTCTGTTTCATCGTCTATGCTATAAAACCTTTGACTGTGTTTACCCTAACAAACTGTGGAAAGCTATTCAGTTCAGTTCAGTTCAGTCACCCAGTCGTGTCCAACTCTTTGTGACCCCATGAATTGCAGCACGCCAGGTCTCCCTGTCCATCACCAACTCCCAGAGTTCACTCAAACTCACGTCCATCGAGTCGGTGATGCCATCCAGCCATCTCATCCTCTGTTGTCCCCTTCTCCTCCTGCTCCCAATCCCTCCCAGCATCAGAGTCTTTTCCAATGAGTCAACTCTTCGCATGAGATGGCCAAAGTACTGGAGTTTCAGCTTTAGCATCATTCCTTCCAAAGAACACCCAGGACTGATCTCCTTTAGAGTGGAAAACTATTAGAGAGATGTTAATACCAGACAATCTTATCTGTCTCCTGAAAACCCATATGCAGGTCAAGAAACAACAGTTAGAACTCTATATGGAACAACTGATTGGGTCAAGTTAGAGAAAGGAGTATGACAGGGATGTTTGCTGTCACCCTG
Source organism: Cephalophus harveyi (assembly GCA_006410635.1). NCBI lineage: Eukaryota > Metazoa > Chordata > Mammalia > Artiodactyla > Bovidae > Cephalophus > Cephalophus harveyi. The sequence goes on from SJYT01031893.1 coordinate 68,626, forward strand.
TTTGTTTAACTTATACGCTAAGCACATCATGAGAAATGCCAGGCTGGATGAGTTACAAGCTGGAATCAAGATAGGAAGGAGAAACATCAACAACGTCAGATATGTGGATCAGTCAGTTCAGTTGCTCAGTCATGTCTGACTCTTTGCAACCCCATGGACTGTAATATTACAGGCTTCCCTGCCCATCATCAACACCCAGAGCTTGTTCAAACTCATATCAATCAAGCCATTAATGCCATCCAACTATCTCATCCTCTGTCATCCCCTTCTCCTCCTGCCTTCAATCTTTCCCAGCATCAGGGTCTTTTCTAATGAGTCAGTTCTGTGCATCAGGTGGCCAAAGTATTGGAGCTTCAGCTTCAGCATCAGTTCTTCCAGTGAATATTCAGGATTGATTTCCTTTAGGACTGACTGGTTTATCTCCTTGCAATTCTAGGGATTCTCAAAGTCTTCTCCAACACCACAGTTCAAAAGCATCAATTCTTTGGTGCTCAGCTTTTTTTATGCAGATAATACCAGTCAAATGGTAGAAAGCAAAGAGGAACTAAAGAGCCTCTTGATGAAGGTGAAGGAGGAGAGTAAGAGCTGGCTTAGGGCTAAATATTAAAAAAACTAATATCATGGGATCTGGCCCCATTACTGCATGGCAAATAGAAGGGGGAAAGCTGGAAACAGTGACAGATTTCCTCTCTTGGGCTCCAAAATCACTGTGGAGGCAGACATGAAATCAGAAGACAGCTGCTTCTTGGCAGGAAAGCGATGACAAACCTAGACAGTCTGTTGAAAAGCAGAGACATTACTCTACCAACAAATGTCCATATAAGTCAAGGCTATGGTCTTCCCAGTGGTTACGTACAGTTATGAGAGTTGGACCATAAAGAGGGCAGAGCACTGAAGAATTGATGCCTTCCAACTCTGGTGCTGGAGAAGACTCCTGAAATTTCCTTGGACAACAAGCAAGGAGATAAACCAGTCAATTATAAGGGATATCAACCCTGAATATTCATTGGAAGGAGTAATGTTGAAGCAGAAACTCCAGTATCTTGGTCATCTGATGCAAACAGATGACTCATTGGAAAAGTCCTTGATGATGGGAAAAGAAGAGGGCAGGAGGAGAAGAGGATCACAAGCAGTCCTAGTGTGATGCAGTCCATGGGGTCGCAAAGTGTTGGACACAACTGGGCAAATGAAGAACAACAACAATAGAAATCTGATTCCCAATATCTTTGGAAAAATGTTAGTCATTCATCCATATACCTTTAAACCTCTACTACAGACTATAGAATGTTTAGTATAGAGATATTCTGATGTCTGCAAATTGGAAAGTTTAACGTGATAAAACTGTAACTCTTGGTACTCATTTTGACAGTCAAGTGAAAACTATGAATGAAGGAAAAGGATTTCTCTGATAGATTTAAAAACCATTTCAACATTGGGTTAATTTCAAGGCAAACCATTCACTGTGTGCATATATATTTATATGTATGTATTTATAAAATATGTATTTATATAAACACGCACACATATAAATATATATAAAATGTGTGTATATACATATATATAGACACACACACACATACACACATATTTTACCCATGTCCTTAAGAAAATCATCTTCTAATTAGAGGGATAAACATGCAGTAGACAACTTCAATAAAATTGTAGCTGCTATACTTATTAAAAAGGTTATAGGAATTTAGAAGAGAAAGATACTGTCTACTTATTAAAGAAAAAAACATACAGTTCAGTTCAGTTCAGTCACTTAGTCTTATCCGATTCGTTGCAACCCCATGGACTACAGTTCGCCAGGTTTCCCTGGGTTTACTCAAACTCATGTCCATAACGTCGGTGATGGCATCCAACTATTTTATCCTCTGTCGCCCCTTTCTCCTCCCGCCTGCAATCTTTCCCAGCATCAGGGTCTTTTCTAATGAGTCAGTTCTTTGCATCAGGTGGCCAAAGTATTGGAGTTTCAGCCTCAGCAACAGTCCTTCCAGTGAATATTCCGGACTGATTTCCTTTCAGATGGAATGGTTGGATCTCATTGCAGCACAAGGGACTCTCGAGAGTCTTCTACAACACCACAGTTCAAAAGCATCAATTCTTTAGCACTCAGCTTTCTTTATAGTTCAACTCTCGCATCCATACATGACTACTGGAAAAACCATAGCTTTGACTAAAGCTATGGGCCTTTGTTGGCAAAGTAATGTCTCTGATTTTTAATATGCTATCTAGGTTGGTCATAACTTTTCTTCCAAGGGGCAAGTGCCTTTTAATTTCATGGCTGCAGTCACCATCTGGAGTGATTTTGGAGCCCCCCAAAATGGGGAGCGAGGTGGGAGGGGGGTTCAGGATGGGGAGTATGTATATACCCATGGCAGATTCATGTTGATGTATGGCAAAACCAATACAATATTGTAAAGTAATTAACCTCCAATTAAAATAAATTTATATTAAAAAAAAAAACCTGTCACTGTTCCTCATCTATTTGCCATGAAGTGATGAGACCCGATGCCATGATCTTAGTTTTCACTCTCTTCTTTCACTTTCATCAAGAGGCTCTTTAGTTCTTTTTTGCTTTCTGCCATAAGTATGGTGTCATCTGCATATCTGAGGTTATTATATTTCTCCTGATAATCTTGATTATAGCTTGTGCTTCATCCAGTCCAGCATTTCTCATGATGTACTCTTCATATAAGTTAAATAAGCAAGGTGACAATATACAGCCTTGATGTACTCCTTTCCCGATTTGGAACCAGTCTGTTGTTTCATGTCCAGTTCTAACTATTACTTCTTGACCTGCATATAACTTTCTCAAGAGGCAGGTCAGGTGGTCTGGTATTCCCATCTCTTGAAGAATTTTTAACAGTTTGCTGTGATCCACACAGTCAGAGGCTTTGATATAGTCAATAAAGCAGAAGCAGATGTTTTTCCTGAACTCTCTTGCTTTTTCAATGACCCAGTGGATGTTGGCAATTTGTTTTTGTTTTTGTTTTTTTAATTTTTATTTTTTTAATTTATTTTTTATTTTACTTTACAATACTGTATTGGTTTTGCCATACATTGACATGAATCCGCCACGAGTGTACATGAGTCCCAATCCTGAACCCCCCTCCCACCTCTTCCTCTGCCTTTTCAGCTTGAACATCTGGAAGTGCATGGTTCATGTACTGTTGAAGCCTGGCTTGGGGAACTTTGAGCATTTCTTTGGTAGTGTGTGATATGAGTGAAATTGGGCATTAGTTTGAATATTCTTTGGCTTTGCCTTTCTTTCGGATTGGAATGAAAACTGACCTTTTCCAGTCCTATGGCCACTGCTGAGTTTTCCAAATTTGCTGGCATATTGAGTGTAGCACTTTCACAGCATCATCTTT
>SJYT01031893.1:74150-107422 GCA_006410635.1 Cephalophus harveyi
GCTTCACAGCTGAATTCTACCAACAATTTCGAGAAGAGCTAACACCTATCCTACTGAGACTCTTCCAGAAAATTTCAGAGGAAGGCAAACTTCCAAACTCATTCTATGAGGCCACCATCACCCTAATACCAAAACCTGACAAAGATGTCACCAAAAAAGAAAACTACAGGCCAATATCACTGATGAACATAGATGCAAAAATCCTTAACAAAATTCTAGCAATCAGAATCCAACAACACATTAAAAAGATCATCTTTTAGGATTTGAAATAGCACAACTGGAATTCCATCACCTCCACTACCTTTGTTTGTAGTGATGCTTCCTAAGGCCCACTTGACTTCACATTCCAGGATGTCTGGCTCTAGGTGAGTGATCACACCATCATCATTATCACCACACAGAGGTACATCAAATAGCTTGAGTCATTTATTTCCACATGGCTGACTTGGAATGTAATAGTTAAGGATAATTTCCATTGACCCACCCAATACTTTCCATCATTACTTGTGTCTGGACCACTCAAGAAGTCTAAGAGGAAAAAGGACTACTCAGAAGTTTGTCACATATATAGAAGAAACAGCCAAACAACATCCAGTTTCACAGAACGTACTATAATTAAATAATAACTAAAAAATGATACAACATATCTAATGGTATCTGAGTCTAAGAACAGCACTGAACTGGCCAATCAACAAAAAGCAATTAGAGAAGCAATACATTTAAAAGTACTGAGATTTGTAGCATGAAGATTACACTGCTCCATTAAGAAGGAACGATGGCTTATTCAAAAGTAAGATGCCAACAGACAATATTTACTCCTATGTAAAACTCTTACAGATTTCAATTTGTACAAGTTGAGCAGACAGTCTCTAACTAACTCAAAAGAATAAATTTTCTCAGATTGCTATTCCAAAGTAGAGGCTGCACAGTGAGGTAGAGAAGTATAGAATTGAAAGTCAGAAAACCTATCCTTGGATTCCACTTGCTGGAAGAGGAAATTCAGTGTGTTATTTCTTAGTTTTCTCATTTGAAAAAACAGACAATAATAGCCTTTGGGCTTCTCAGGTGGCCCATTCAGTATAGAATCCACATGCAATGCAGAAGACCAGCGTTTGATCTCTGGCTCGGGAAGATACCCCAGAGAAGGAAATGGCAAAACACTCCAGTAATCTTACCTGGGAAATCACAGAGGAACCTAGCAGTCCCTGGGGTTACAGGGGCTGCTCTAGTCCCTGGGATTACAATGGCTTGCAGATGACTTAGTGAGTAAACCACCATCACCCTATGTTTTTTGGGCTTCCCAGGTGGTGCAGTGGTAAAGAATCCACTTGACAATGTAGAAGACATAGGTGACATGGGATCAGTTCCTGGGTTAGAAAGATCCCCTGGAGGAGGAAATAGCAACCCACTCTAGTATTCTTGCCTGGAGAATCCCATGGACAGAGGAGTCTGGCAGGCTACAGCCCACAGGGTCTCAAAGAGTAGGACACAGCAGAACACTCATAGGCTTTTAGTAAGAATAAACAGGCTATCACACATATAACCCAAAATGTTAAAATTGTAACTTTCCCTAAGTTGCCAAGATTTGTTAGTTATGACATACCAAAGATACATTGCCAAATAATAAATCTGTGATGGAAGTGACCAAGAATCAGTTTCAGAAATCCCTCAGGAATCTCTTAGTCAGATAGAGATCAAAATAAAAAATGCTGGTCAATAGGAATATAAGGCAAGCCATACATGCAATTTGAAAGTTTCCAGTAGTCACATTAAAAAAAATAAAAACAACAAAGGTGAAAATAATGTAATAATATATTTTATTTGACTCAATAGATTTAATAGCATTTCAACATGTAATCAACATAAAAATTATGTGATGTATTGCATTTTCAATACTAAATCTGAAATTAGGTATGTATTCTATATTCATATGCACGTCAGTGCAGAGCACAATTCATGTGGTTGATAATACCACACGACCATAGCTGTAGTATCAGTGTAAGGACTAACACAGTGGTTCTCAAAGTGTAATCCTTGGACTATATCACCTGGGAACTTGGCTAGAAGTACAGATTCTCAGACTCATTCCAGATATATTGAATAAGAAATTCTGGAGGTGAGGGCAAGCATTCTGTGTTTTAACAAGCTCTTCAGTTAGTTAGGATATCCACTAAAGTTTGAGCACCACTAGTTTAAAACAGCATGATTTTCAAATACTGATATGGATGCACATCACTTAGGGAGCTCGCTAAGTGTGGAATTTGGTTCATAGGTCCCATATGGGGCCTGAGATATTTCATTTCTAATAAGCTTCCAGTTACAAAAAAGCTACAGATACAAAAAAGATCATGACCCAGATGACAATGATAGTGTGATCACTCACTTAGAGCCAGACATCCTGGAATATGAAGTCAAGTGGGCCTTAGGAAGCATCACTATGAACAAAGCTATTGGAGGTGGTGGAATTCCAGCTGAGATATTTCAAATTCTAAGAGATGATGCTGTTACAGTGCTGCACTCAATATGCCAGCAAATATGGAAAACTCAGCAGTGGCCACAGGACTGGAAAAGGTCAGTTTTCATTCCAATCCGAAAGAAAGGTAATGCCAAAGAATGTTCAAACTACCACACCAACTGCACTCATCTCACACATTAGCAAAGTAATGCTCAAAATTCTCTAAGCCAGGCTTCAACAGTATATGAACCATGCACTTCCAGATGTTCAAGCTGGATTTAGAAAAGGCAGAGGAACCAGAGATCAAATTTCCAACATCCGTTGGATCATAGAAAATGCAATTCCAAAAAAAACATCTACTTCTGCTTTATTGATTATGCCAAATCCTTTGACTATGTAGATCACAACAAACTGTGGAAAATTAAGTAAATACCAGATCACATGACCTGCCTCCTGAGAAATCAGTATGCAGGTCAAGAAGCAACAGTTATAACTGGACATGGAACAACAGACTGGTTCCAAATCGGGAAAGGAGTACATCAAGGCTGTATATTGTCACCCTGCTTATTTAACTTATATGCAGAGTACATCAGGTGAAATGCTGGGCTGGATGAAGATGGTAATTAAGGTGGAATCAAGCTGGAGTTAAGATTGCTGAGAGAAATATTAATAACCTCAGATATGTAGATGCCACCACCCTGGCAGAAATTTAAGAGGAACTGTAGAGCCTCTTGATGAAAGTGAAAGAAGAGAGTGAAAAAAACTGGCTTAAAACTCAACATTCAAAAAATTAAGATCATGGCATGTGGTCCCATCACTTCATGGCAAATAGATGGGGAAACAGTGGGAACTGAAAGACTTCATTTTGGAGGGCTTCAAAATCACTGCAGATGGTGATTACAGCCATGAAATTAAAGATGTTTACTCCTTGGAAGAAAAGCTATGGCCAACCTAGACAGCATAACAAAAAGAAGAGACATTACTTTGCTGACAAACGTCTGTCTAGTCAAAGCTATGATTTTTCCAGTAGTCATGTATGGATGTGAGAGTTGAACTAGAAAGCTGAATACCAAAGAACTGATGTTTTTGAACTGTGGTGTTGGAAAGACTCTTGAGAGTCCCTTGGACTGCAAGGAGATCCAACCAGTTCATCCTAAAGGATATCAGTCCTGTATATTCATGACTGATGCTAAAGTTGAAACTCCAATATTTGGGGCACCTGATGCGAAGAAATGACTCATTGGAAAAGACCCTGATGCTGGGAAAGATTAAAGGCACGGGGAGAAGGGGATGACAGAAGATGAGATGGTTAGATGGCATAACTGATGTGATGGACATGAGTTTAAGGAGGCTCTAGGAGTTGGTGGTGGACAGGGAAGCCTTGTGTACTGCAGTCCATGGGGTCGCAAAGAGTCAGAGATGACTGAGTGACTGAACTGAAGCTTCCAGTAATGTTGATGCTGTTGATCCAGATGATACTTGAGTTAATCAGGTACTGAGCAGTGGTGTTCAACCCCAGTGTAATCTCCAGGGTTGAGAACACAGGTCTATAATCTGAAAGAGGTTGCTGCTGCTAAGTTGCTTCAGTTATGTCCGGCTCTGTGCGACCCCATAGACGGCAGCCCACCAGGCTCCCCTGTCCCTGGGATTCTCCAGGCAAGAACACTGGAGTGGGTTGCCATTTCCTTCTCCAATGCATGAAAGTGAAAAGTGAAAGTGAAGTCATTCAGTCATGTCCAACTCTCTGCAGCCCCATGGACTGCAGCCTACCAGGCTCCTCCATCCATGAGATTTTCCAGGTGAGAATACTGGAGTGGGGTGCCATTGCCTTCTCTGCTGAAAGAGGCTAGGGAGAGTTTTATAAGGCAGATTATTGGAGAAAGAACTGCAAGTCCATCCTCCCTTGGCAAACTATAATGTCATTAGTACTTCTTTCACCTAAAACTTAGTAAGGGTATCTTCAAGGAGGCTTCTTGAAGAATTTGCAATAGTTCTCCTAGAGTTGGGAGGACTTGGTGTTTCATCTTCAAGTTCCTGCCCATGATACCTGTAGTAGTAGGAATGATGGCAGTGAGTTTACTCTGGCAGGGGAGCCAAAGTGAGTTGTGCTGTGCCTGGGAATAAATTCCCTTTTAAGGTGGATTAATGGATGTTTGTGATTTTCTGTGGTCCAAATGTGAACCCTGAAGAAATGAAAACTTACCTCAAAACACCTTTAGTGCTGACCAAGAGGATTACATGAAAGCTATATCAGGATTTCACAGCCAGATCCTGGATTCAATGGAGCAGAGAAAACTGGTGGAAGACGGCTGGTCAACAAAGAGCCACAGCCAGAAAGAGAAAAACAAATATCATATAATATCACTTATATGTTGAATCTTATATATATATATATATCCAGACACACACATACATATATGAATAAACGTATTTACAAAACAGAGATAGACCCATAGACATAGAAAACAAACTTACAGTCTCCAAAGTGGAAAGGTGGAGGAGGGAAAGACTTGGAGTCTGGGGTTAATAGGTACACACTTCCTTATATAAAGAGATGGTTGGAGACACCACTGATTCAATGGACACATACTAGGGCAAACTCTGGGAGATGGTGAAGGACAGGGAAGCCTAGCGTGCTGCAGTCTAAGAGGTTACAAAGAGTCCATGACCTGGCGAATGAACAACAACAACAACACCCTATATAAAACAGATAACCAACAATGACCTACTGTATAGTACATGGAAATATACTCAAGAACAAACACACGAAAAAAAAAAGAGAGAGAGAGAGAGCCTCAGTGCTATTCTGGGAAATACAGCTAAAGGGCCTCTGCATGGGAGACTGTTTTGTATCTATGAGAGCACACATGAGGGAAAGAGTATTTTAAATATTATAACATTTTATTTATATATTATACATATTTATATATGTACAAAATAAGTATTATTATATGCTTATACTTATTATCTTTAATATTTTTACATACCCAGAAGAGGTCAACTAAGAAACAGCCCTGAAACTCTGCATTCTAAACCAGGAAGGATCTCTAAGGATCTCTAAGGATCTTCTGATGATCACTTTGTCCATCCTGTAAGGAATTTTAGCCAAGTTTCTGGTGAAAAAGGGTCTTCTACCAGAGACCCAAGGCTCAGAACATTAATCTAGAGAACATTAGCATTCATTTTCCTACTGAAGAAAATTCTAATGCCTCTTGCCTAACCCTTCCCTTAGCAACACAAGGATAACAGTCTTTTACTCTTTAGCCCCTTCTTCTCTAGTCTAATTAGTGTTTTCTCTAGAACATCACAGGGCAAAGGTGATGCGGGGACTCCAGTCACTCCCCACAACAGATCCTGTTGCAATAACAACAGAAGTCACCCGGGGACCCCTTTAATGAGACGAGCCCCCTTTAATAAGACAGGTCCAGAACTCAATGACCCCAACTAGATAGCCCCTTGTCAGGCTGAAGAAACTACAGAAGATAGATCCCTGCCTTTCATCTTCCTAATAAAGTTTTTTTGGGGTTTATGTTTCTCAGAGAGGATTTGAGGCTGAAGGTAGATGCCACCATACTCTCTGCCCCCCAGCATAAATCAGTTGGAGATTCATCCCCTGTGGACTGATAGTCTAAGACAAGAATAGCAGGACAATTAAGAGAGGATGGTGGGCCTTGCTCGGAACACATATTTCTCATCTTTGAAGTCAGGAGACCTCCCTAATCACACATGTGCAGAAAAGCTCCTTGGAGTTCAAAAGGGGAGTGATGCCAAGGGATGCTCTACCCATACACCTTTTTGGTAGAATCCATCTTGGCTAAGAGATGTGGGCATGCACATCGGAGGTTCCTGAGATATAGCAAAAATGCAACTTAACCAGGCAAATTAAAATGATTGGCCAAAGGAAACCTGGAAGAAATGCCCCATAAAAGTAACTCAAACTGCCATAAGGGAACAACTCAGGGACTTCTTTCCTTTAGAGTCTGCCCATATGTCTATCCACATATACTGCATGCTTTTTCCTCTTAGTAAATACTTTACTTGCTTCACTAAAAAAAAAGAAAGAAAAGAGAGCAGGGTTGTGGAGATTAGAAGAATGTGTTGGGCTGTGCTGTGCTGTCACTTCAGTTGTGTCCAACTCTGTGCCACCCTATGGACTGTAGCCCACCAGCCTCTCTGCCCTTGGGATTCTCCAGGCAAGAACAGTGGAACAGGTTGCCATTTCCTTCTCCAGGGGATCTTCTCAATGATCAAACCCATGTCCCTTAAGTCATCTGCATTGGCAGGAGGGGTCTTTACCACTAGCACCATTTGGGAAGAGCAAAAATGAATAGTCATGTCAATGTCATAATGGCATCTTGTGAGTCCTGTTTATTCAATACAAAGACTAGGTGTTTTATAAAGTCCTATATGCACGATCTGTAGTTTTTTTTTTCTTCAAATGAGCAAAGGCTAGATGAAAAGGGAAACCACTGATCATTAAATCAATTACAAAGAAAAGCTGGATCCTAGAATTAACACTGAATTTTATCACGGCATCATAAATAGTCAATAAAATACACATTTCTACCAAGATCAAGAGAGTATGTCACTATAAAATGAAAGTCTATTAAAATTATTTACTTTGAAGTTTCCTGTTAACAGCATATCTGCATGCTATAGCTTTGACTCAATAACATTTTTTCTTACAAAAGAAAAAAAAAATCCATTTCAAAGTGCTCTAGAAGAGAACACTGACTGCTAAGAAATTAAAAATCACAATTAAATGGGTTTGTAGGTTTTACTGATGTATGTTGGTTTTTGATCCAAACATATCAACTTTCAAGTTTGAAAAGAAAAAGATATACAAGGAAATTTATCATAATTGACCTGCTTTCTTATGGGTTTTAATTTCTATTATTTCAAAACAAAATATTTCCTATTAATTCAGAGCTTATAAGCTCTGAATTGAACCAATCTGGCATTATGTATCATGCACGAAACTTTATCCACAAAGATACAGGTTTCCTCCCGAAAGATCCCCTTACACTGCTTAGAAGACATGATGGATTATAGTATGTACAGAAAAAAACCCTCCACATTATTTCAAAGAACGCTTAGAAGTGGCATATGTGAGAAGCAATTATTGTGGGAGCAAAGGGTGGCTGAATTTTCTTCAGGAGAAAAACATTAAAAATACCAATAGTTAGTTCAACATTCAATCAATAATTGCATTAATCTCTGGGGGAACATCTATACACCAGGCTTTAGCTTTGGAAGATATGAAAATTTGACTCTTAAAAAATATGAAATAAGTGTAGTAACATAGTTTCGTAGCCTATAATAAGGCTTTGTTAGCCTAGAAGTTGTTGAAATTCAATCTGCAAGTCTAATTATCATTCATAACACTATATTGACTCAAATATGTCACCTTTTCCCAACACAGCTTCCCTTTTTGATTTAAAGTTAGGTATACTAGGAAGGAGAAGGCAATGGCAACCCACTCCAGTACTCTTGCCTGGAAAATCTCATGGACAGAGGAACCTGGTAGGCTGCAGTCCCTGGGGTTGCGAAGAGTGGAACACGACTGAGCGACTTCACTTTCACTTTTCACTTTCATGCACTGGAGAAGGAAATGGCAACCCACTCCAGTGTTCTTGCCTGGAGAATCCCAGGGACAGGGGAGCCTGGTGGGCTGCCGTCTATGGGGTCGCACAGAGTCGGACACGACTGAAGTGACTTAGCAGCAGCAGCATACTACTAGGAAGAAGAATTATAAAAGTATTAGAATTCTGAATTTTTTCAGACTCAGCAGTCTCCAAATATTGTTGACATTATCAATTCTAACAAAATATTTGCTGAAGTGACAATAAATTCTAAATATGATTAAATGTTGATCTAAAATAATCTTTTAGATCAGAACTCTTTTCTATTTCTCAAAGGAATGTTATATTTTCTGGTTGAATGTGTGTCTATGAAAAACTGATAACGAAGGGGGGATTTTTTAAAATCATACTCTATTACTGGTATCTATTAAGCACTGATGCTATGCCAAGTAGGAACTATGTTGGAATCTAGGGGAAAAAATGAGTGAAACACATCTCCTGATCTCTGAAAGCCACAATTAGGAAGAGAGTAAATGCACAATTCACAAAAAATATTAGGTATTGCTACAAGATATGAATAATGGGCTATTTTAAGAGAGATTGGAACAATTAACTCTGTCTGGATAAACCGGAAACAATTTCAAAAGAGAAGACATTTTAATAAGGGGAGAAAGGGGGAAAAGGGAGACTGGGACATATTTGTGGCACATGAATGATTGAAAGATGGAGGAAAATGACAATTTGGAATCCATTTTTACTGAAGTTCCAGGCTTTGTGTCATCACTTAGTACCTTAATGGACATGAAATAGCTTTTCAGTAAACATGAGATGATTGAATGATTCCAGCAGATGCAGGATAAGGAAATATTGATGCTTCATCCTATACTTGTATCTGTTCAGCACGTTTGACCTTCTTAAAAAAAAAAAAAAATACCCGCACCCCTCCATTCATAGCTCTGATACACTAGGAAAGAGTTAAGAGCTACAACAGGTTAGAGAGAGAAAGTTCTGCTTCATGTCTTCCAGTCTAGGCCCCCAGAATATCCCTTTAATAAATGCCGAGCAAGTATGTCCTCGAAAAGTACATGCTGCTAGAAGAAAATTCTGGAGCAACACAACAGTTTCTGTTTAAAGAAAAATAAAAAGGTCATGTTCAAAAAAGGAAGAAGGGCATGCATCTTGAGTTTAATTCTAAAAATATGCATGAAAGGAATAATTGGTAAGGAGGCAAATCCAAAAGATAGAAAAACCAATTCTAGTAAAACCAATAATACTGTTCTTATAGCTATGTGGCCTATAATTTATGAAAATTCTCTGCATATCATAAAGGGTTTGCAGAAGAGTGATTTCAGAAGTTAAAGGCACTGCTTCCCTCTTCGGAGAATTACTAATTAGAAGTAGGAAGGTTGAGGGACACATATAACTTTCACAGTATGTCCACAAAATGAGTAAGAGTGGCAGAATGAATGTCTCTACTAGAGGTTGTCACATTATATTAAAATTTATAACCGTACAGTTCCATATCATCAAGGGCTATTTTATCAGGCTTTGTCTTCTCATCACATGGAAAAATACCTAGCCCACAGGAAATGCTTAAGAATGGTTGAATAAAGAAACAAATGTCTAAATGGTGAATTATACATTATGAAGCAGCAGCCTTCCAAACTAATGATATGTGACTATTCAGTCTTTGACTACAAGGTCAAAATATCAAATGAAATGTATGCTCTAGTGCAGTAGTTGGTAAACTCTGGCTGTAAAGGGATAGACAGTAAATATTTCAGGTTTTTAGGGCCAGAGAGTAGCTGTTGCAACCTTTCAACTCCTGCATTGTAGTGTGAAAACAGCCAGTGTTAGTCATTCAGTCATATCTGACTCTTTGAGACCCCATAGACTGTAGCCCACCAGGCTCCTCTGTCCATGGGATTCTCCAGGCAAGAATGCTGGAGAGGGTTGCCATTCCCTTCTCCAGGGGATCTTCCTGATCGAGGGATCAAACCCTGGTTTCCTGTAGACAGATTCCTTACTCTCTGAGCCACCAGTGGGAGGGTGACAGCCAGGAGCAATAGATAAAGAAATAGACATGGCTTGTTCCAATAAAACTTTATTTATAAGAACAGGCAATGAGGATTCCCAAGCCCCACTTACTCTGTACGCTTTTGTTAAAGATATGGATAAGAAATAAAACTTTAAATACTTAACTTTTATACCATTAAAAGTTAGATATTAGAGAAAAACAAATTAATATTAGATCTATAAAATTACAAAAAGAAACTTCAGAACTTGTTGGTTTATTATAAGGTAATTAGGGATATAAAGTTTTTAATCTCCTTTGATCTAGAGGAGTCTATAAGAAAAGTATGCAATGTACTACTGAATTACATTGCTTAAAGATCTATTTTTGTTGAAAGCAGCAAAGGCTTTGGACTATTATTGGTTTGTGGAAGAAAGATGAGAAGAGGGCAGAAATGAGGAAGGAAAATAAGGGGGAGGAGGAGAGGAAGGGAAGGAAGAAAAAATAAGAGAAGGAAGAGACCAGTTGTATGTTATTGCTTCAGGTTTTATATCCATACGAAAATGTATTTGCCTGGCAAGATTCACATTTTCAGAAATAACTATGTTCCATGTTCTACTGCAATACTAAAGCTAAAAAATTTTACAACCCTAATATTTATGCAATTTATACAGAAAGTTTCTATCTTGCTTCCAAAATTGGAAGAAAGTGATGAATGCTATGATACAAAACACAGCTTTAAAAAACAAAAAATCTCCCTTCTCTCTAAGCAATCATGTACATGGCATATAATTTTAACTAATAACAGCAAAGTGTGCAAAAATTTATTGGTTTCTTCAGCTGCATAATGAGTTTGACTTGCAGGCACCAGAATTTAATGTTAGAAGTAAACAATTTGTCCTCCTTTCTTCCTCCCTCTTATTTTTTTCCTAGATTTGACTAGAGATAAAAGGAAAAAAAAGTCACTCTAATGACAGTAATTGTTGCCTAATGGCAAACATGCTGTCAAATTAGCCTAAGTGTCCATTTAAAAGCAAACTTTAATGTGGCTTGCTAAACTATTAAGGGTATTAGTTAAGGCATGGAATTGATTTACTTTACGCATTGCATTAACCTCATCTTGCATACTCATCAGTTTCTTATACAGGGCAAAGCAAATGCACCTTGATGTTTTATAAAATTGAATTTAACATCAAGCCGTTCACTTTTAAATGCTACACATTCCTATAATAATAAGAGGGTGACTAAGACAGTCAGAATCCTCATTACCGGTAACTAAATGAATTTTCAGTAATAGAGTCCTCAAGGAAAATGAATTTCATGTCACTGTACACTAAATGTAATTAGTAGCAAATAGGCTTTATTTTGATAGGGTTATAGGTTCTTTGATCCATAAAACCAAGAGATAGGCACTTTTTAACCTAAGTGAAGGAAGTTAGAGAAAGATCAGCACTTTAATGACAATCCAATTTCTACTTGACAATGAAAAAGGAAATAATCTGATAAAGAGTTAATATAAACATTGTGTATATAAAACAATAAAATTCTAAAATGTATATTTAATATAAGTACATATGTGAAAATAATAAATATATGTCTAATAAAATTGTGTATATTCAGAAATCAAACCTAATAATGCCATATGGATTGAGGATGTAAACAGGATATAGTCAACTATCTAAGGCAGCACAGTGCTTCTGTTCACCACTCTGGACTAGAAAACAGCTGAGCTTTTATCAATAATTTAATACTATGAATTAATTACTTCAGTGATTAAATGTTGCTGCTGCTGCTGCTGCTAAGTCGCTTCAGTTGTGTCCGACTCTGTGCGACCCCATACACGGGGGCCCACTGTCTCTGGGATTCTCCAGGCAAGAACACTGGAGTGGGTTGCCATTTCCTTCTCCAATGCATGAAAGTGAAAAGCGAAAGTGAAGTTGCTCAGTCGTGCCCGACTCTTAGCGACCCCATGGACTGCAGCCCACCAGGCTCCTCCGTCCATGGGATTTTCCAGGCAAGAGTACTGGAGTGGAGTGCCATTATGGAGCAACAATTCCTGTTTGAAGAATCTGTTTATATTTTTAAAGCAATTTATAAATCTTTTCTTCCTACAAATTTATTCATTCATAACCTAGCTCATTTTAAGCACCTCATTCACAGTAGGCACCATGTTCCAGACACTGTGATCCCTACACTCAGCAAATTGGTTGAAACTAAATAGTCTTGTAGGTAAGGGAAGATAGGAACCAACATCACATCAAACTATATAAAACTGTGAAAGTGGAGAGAACTAGCCAGATAATAGGAGAGCACAATACTGAGAATATTAAAGAGCACTCACATTTACAGAAAAGAAAAAAAGGATACAAATTAGTGGCAAGAGCAAAGAAGATTCACTTAGACAAGGAAATAAGGAGTCAGGGTTATGTTTTGGGTTTTTTTTTTTGCATCATTGAAGATATAATTTGTGCACTGATTTTTGACCTTAGAGAGCCTCAATACTATTTTAACAAAACATTGTTTAAAAAAGTGTAATAATATTAGTAAGTTTCAGCATAATGTAAGGTCCCTAGAAACTTAATGATTGTCTTAATAAATATCATCACATGATAAGTATCTAAGATCACTTTTGGATAATTGCTACCAGTAAAAAGTTAAGGCTGACAATTTTTATTATTAAATTTCCATTATATCTAGAAAAGGCAAACCCAATTAACATATTTTAGAAATGTCTGAATAGTAAATTCCTATTATTTTTAAATGCTTTAAATAACTCTAAGAAAGTTAGTATTAGGGAAGGGCTACAATGCCGAATCACAGTCTTCTCCAGTTTCACAGACACTTTAGGGTAAGGGTGGTTGTAGAGTATTTTAAAATTTCTGTTGGTAATTTTTCTCTATATAAACATCTTTATACTAGTTTTTAAATTTACCAATTCTAGTCGTCATTTATGAACTCCACACCCTGAAAGAACATGCCCATTTATATTGCTCATCAACTTTTCTATAACCAATATTATTGGTTACTTTTTAAATTTAAATTGTATTCATAAATCTCTGCCTCTTGTATCATCAATCTGAGATCTTTACATAAAGATGACTTTCCCTTATTTATCATCTCCTGAATCCCCTTCAAATCTATTAACTATATCTTTCCCTTTATACAACTGAAGCTGAAAAATGTACATGTTATTCTCTAGGCACATGCTAAGTCGTTTCAGTCGCATCCAACTCTTTATGACCCCTCTGGCTGTAGCCAGCCTGGCTCCTCTGTTCATGGGATTCTCCAGGCCAGAATACTTTGGAATGGGGTTCCATGCCCTCCTCCAGGGGATCTTCCCAATCCAAAGATGGAACCTGCATCTCTTATGTCTCCCACATTGGCAGGTGGATTGTTTACCACAGGGCTACCTGGAAAGCCCGTTATTCTGTAAATTATATGTAAATTAAATGAAAATTAGATGAAAGACATTTCAAGTTGACCATTTGGAAGCTCGGTAGGTGTGTTCTACCTAGACTTTGGAGGACACCATGGACTAAGGCTGACTTATACCTGAAAAATGTAGAATGCTGTGTTCCATGGGTTGCAGGCTTACCTGTTATGCAACAAAGTCCAGTTTAATCACTAAAGCTGTGCTGGAGTAGGGGGAAGTTTTAACTTTGATAGAAGCTCACAGAGATGTTTACAATATTACACCTGTCAAGAAATACTGACTGCAGTGACAATACTCTGTGTGCATGTTTGTGTATAACCAGATGACTTTTATTATTTGAAAATGACTCTAAAAGTCCAACTACCCCAAATTCACACACAGTTAAGAAAATATAGCCACTTGCCATGAGGACAGGAAGGGATATAAATAAATCCATCCTGTCTCATTTATTCTACCTATGGGTTACAATTATAACACATATTTTAGGGGGCACTTAGCTAATGCAGAAATGCTAAGGTTTCACTCCTATATATAAATATAAAGAGAAAGCAAGTGAGAATTTCCAGAATCAGTGTTGTTGTTGTTTTTTTAATACAGATGAGGCTTAGCTTTATCCCAAACCCACTGAAACAGTTTAAAAAGTGAGGTCTAGGTCACTTGGTCTTTCAGCTAGTTCCTCTTATAGTTTTGATGCACAGTTCTGATTGTTTATTGCAGTTATAGATGAATGTTGGAATCAATTTAGTTATCCCCTATGTCTGTTCTCATCCCCACCCCCAAAAAATCTGGGAGTTTTATGTAACATATATAAAATTACAAAAACATATATCCAATAAAATTATACATAACACTATATTTTATATATAAGTATGCACATGTAAAATATATACAAACACATAATATTAAAAAGAAATGTCTAAAGAATTTGGTGGAGAGATTTGGAATGTTGCTTGGTTGTCTTCAAGATTCAATCTATACACAAGAATTTGTGAAAAACTTTCTTCCCTTAAGAGGTTTAATATATATATACATGAATTCCTCGATTCCCACTTAACAGAAGATAAAATATATTAAAATAACTTAAGATAATTTAAACTCAGAATTTTTGCCTCCTAAGTTTGTGATCTTCTACCCACAAACTTCATAATTGTGCTTTATTTGGGGTTACACATTTATAATAAACATTTAAAAAAGTCAAGTGATTCTAATTTATTGCCATATCAATCCTGTCCTCTTTGTATTACTTAAAGATAAATGACATGTCATCTGATACCAAAATTATCCTAATAAGCAGCAAATACTCTCAATTCAGTGGAACAAGGGAAAGATAATGCAGCAATTAACAAATGGCTTATAAGGAAAAACTTATGAAATGATAGAGTACTCAGATTTCAATTTATATGATTGACATTTCTTTCAAATGCTCTACAATTCATATAGACAGAAATAGATGGGCCATCTGTTTTCAAGTTTCTCATCTTTTTATAGCTCAGACATATTTGTGAGAGCCAAACATTAAGGGGGAAATGGCCTTCCTCATATGTGGTTTGCCATTTCTCATGTCTCCTTTTCAAGGTTAAACTTTTGTAGAAGAACATCCAACATTCTAAGAGCAGAAAATAAACTACTCATACATCCACTTTATGTGTGGACTTACACAGATTTACACAGTACTAATTTTGCTTAATGGTTTTAGGAAAGTCCACTGATTTAGCTTCTAAAGCAGATAGAAAAGAAGTAGAGAATCTCCTTGATCAATAATGTCTCCAAGTCTTCTGAACACACAATTTCAGCCCATGATATAAGAAAAAAAAATTTCCTATAAGAAAACAAGATGCTGAGTCAAGGTGAAATTTCTGATTATACCATGATGAGATAAAGGTAGAATGACTAGGTAGCCTTGTCAAGAAAAATATCTCTATCTGTTATATTGTTTCTCCCCTTTATCATTTAAGAGTTCAAGTGTTTACATTCCTTCCTGGGTTGTAAAGCAAGATTCTATTCAACTATTGATACCTTGCATGTCACAAATCTTCATATCCTATGAAATCAGTATCTCAAACAGAAAGCTCTCACCCAAGAGTTCTCTCTGAACTGCAATGGATATTTAGGCAAACCATGGTCTAACTATGTGTGAATTATCCACATATCCAGGAGAAATATCAATAAACTCAGATATGCAAATAACACCACCCTTATGGCAGAAAGTGAAGAGGAACTTAAAAGCTTCTTGATGAAAGTGAAAGAGGAGAGTGAAAAAGTTGGCTTAAAGCTCAACATTCAGAAAACTAAGATCACGGCATCTGGTCCCAACACTTCATGGGAAATAGATGGGGAAACAGTGGAAACAGTGTCAGACTATTTTGGGGGGCTCCAAAATCACTGTAGATGGTAATTGCAGCCATGAAATTAAAAGACACTTATTCCTTGGAAGGAAAGTTATGACCAACCTAGATAGTATATTCAAAAGCAGAGACATTACTTTGCCAACAAAGGTCCATCTAGAAGGCAATGGCAACCCACTCCAGTACTTTTGCCTGGAAAATCCAATGGACGGAGGAGCCTGCTAGACTGCAGTCTATGGGGTCTAAGAGTCGGACACAACTGGGTGACTTCACTTTCACTTTTCACTTTCACACGTTAGAGAAGGAAATCGCAACCCACTCCAGTGTACTTGCCTGGAGAATACCAGGGACCGGGAGCCTGGTGGGCTGCCGTCTATGGGTTTGCACCGACTCAGACACGACTGAAGCGACTTAGCAGTAGCAGCAGCAGTCAAGACTATGGTTTTTCCAGTGGTCATGTATGGATGTGAGAGCTGGACTGTGAAGAAAGCTGAGTGCCGAAGAATTGTTGCTTTTGAACTGTGGTGTCGAAGAAGACTCTTGAAAGTCCCTTGGACTACAAGGAGATCCAACCAGTCCATTCTAAAGGAGATCAGTCCTGGGTGTTCTCTGCAAAGACTGATGCTAAAGCTGAAACTCCAATACTTTGGCAACCTCATGCGAAGAGTTGACTCATTGGAAAAGACCCTGATGCTGGGAGGGATTGGAGGCAGGAGGAGAAGGGGACAACAGAGGATGAGATGGTTGGATGGCATCACTGACTCGATGGATGGGAGTTTGAGTGAACTTCAGGAGTGGTGATGGACAGGGAGGCCTGGCGTGCTGCAGTTCATGGGGTCGCAAAGAGTCGGACACAACTGAGCGACTGAACTGAACTGAAGTATGTATTAATATATGTGTAAATATATATGAAATTATATATATTATATATGTGTTATTATAAACATGTTGTATATATAATTCACAACACTCTTCTCTGAAAACAATGTCATAGAGCCATTTTGATTCATTGCACATAAATGAAATAATTTTAAAAATATTTTATATTTTTTTCATAAATAGCTCAAAACTTAGACATAATTTGTAAAATAGAGCAGTCATGAACTATGATTCCTCTCAAGTGTAGATGCCTGGCCATTCTCCTACACACTATTCCTTCTGGGTCTTTAAAAAAAGTGACCTAATTGGGGGCAGTATTGAGTTCAGTGAGCAGAGAGTTCAAATCAGATCACAGCATGCTTTACTCTTCCTTTCCAGGTACCTGACTAGTGATTTTCTAGTTATTTTGATACAGCTCCATATCCTCTTCTAGCCATCTGCTTGCTACATAAATTGAAGCATTATATAGCATACTGAGTGGACAGAAGAGCACTTACAGGTGCTATTAAAGAAAAGACCACAATTTGTCAGTATAAAAAATGTTCTATACAAATTCTACAAAAGCAACTTTCTGGTCCTTATGAAAGTGGGTACAGAGACAATGCATTTCAGGTCTATAAAAATCTCAGGACAATGAATTGTAACTACCAGTTTCTTCAATGCAATTAAAGATATTGCAGTTGGATACCATTTTGACCATAAAACTAGACAGTTTTTACAAGGAAAAGCTTTTCCAGGCAGCAGAGTGTGTTTTAATCAAATTCCACACTAAAAGCTTATGGACTATAGAGAAAATTCAAAAGTAAAATGTAAAAGCTGCCTTCTTTTGAAAAATTTACTGTTTGATATTCCCTAAGTGCTTGTGAGGTCCCCTTTTCATAGGAGATACAACTTAGAAAAAATTGATGAAATGTGCCAGGGCAGCATCAAGGCTTTAGGACCATTAATTTAAGATGCCTTTCCCTTGCATCCTCTGGTGTAAATTGCTGAGCAATTATCATTTTTCTTTACCTTTTTCTTTTGGTGACACACTTTGTGTCGTGCCAAATCATAGTTCCCTGACATTAATTATGAACCACTGAGATCTTACATTGTTTTTTACTTCATGCACATGAAGGCAAATTCTGTGAGAAGATATGGAATAAACTAAACACTAGAGCTCTTGAAGAATTTCATTTCAGGGTCTACTTTATAAGCCAGTGCTTGATTTTTTCTTCCTTTTTATTTTTCATTTTAAAAGCTATAAAGAGGTCAGTGCTGCACTCAGGGCTACATGCTGTTGAAAACTTCAAAACAGAATAGTCATGTAGAAAAGGAGACTGTGCCAAAGATGCAGTCAGGACAAAAGTAAACTTTCATCTAGTATGTGAGCCTTCACAATCACTCTACTTATGAGACATAATTGTAGAAAATCAGCAACCAACCACCTTAAAAATCAGTAAAGGATGGTCCCATACAATCAAAGAAGGTATACATTGTCCATTTTTAATCATAAGACACTAGCCTTCCTAACAGCATTTTAATACATATATAAATATTTAAACATAATTATTCTCCATTTAGGAAACTTTCCTTTGCACTCTAAAGGACAAGTGAAATTTCAAGTCAAAGTTCTTTGGAGCAGAATTGAGCCTTTTCTCATTATTTGTGCCTTAGCACACATGTGATAAGATGGGCGTAGGGGTGGACTCGCACTCAGTTCTTAAATGTCTAAAATATATTTCATAAACTAAACAGGTATATTTCATAAACAGGTATATCTATTCAGAGTTACTATACTGGATAAATCTTAATCATCTAAATCTACTTTTAAATGACAAAATCACTGGTGAATTCAGAAGGAGAAGAAGTATAAAAATCTTCTTTGCTTTATCCAAATAGAAAACTAACAGCCTATTAAATGCTGGAGTTTTTTTTTTTTTTCTTGTTTTAATAGCTTTTTATTGTTGAAAATCAACTACACTTTATCTAAAGATGATGACTTTGACTCAGGCATACACAATACCTTGTGTAGGTAGCTTTTCAACTCAATATATTTTCACAAAGCTCCTACTTTTTATCATTAACAAAGCATTGCTGCAAACAATCTAAACCCACGTATTTGTTAAAGCAAGAGCTCATCTGATGCATAAAATGTATTGATAAGGTAATGTAACAAAGTTGAATTGTCTTCATCTCAAATCATACTTGAAAGGGTAAACTTGCCATAAACAGTAATGATATGTGAAACATTGTGTACTAGGTGACAAGAAAAACCTAAGAATTCTACTGGAATTGAAGAAAAATACTTCCCAGAGAATGATCCTGGTATGAAAATGAGAAATCAGGAAACAGCCAACCTTGAGGAGAGTGATGGAATGTGTGAAACAGTGAACAAAGCTCAACACATCAAGCAGATGAGTAATTCTCAGTACAAAAGAGAATGACAATTTTTTGCTTTATTTTGTAGGCATAGATGAAGTAAGCCCTGAGAGGATACTGTGTCTCTAGGAATCACAAGTCTACTTTTAAGGATAAGGTTTAAAATCATAATTCCTCTGTGGAAAGACAATGTGAAAGAGAAAACATGTATGCCCCTTCATTTTTTAAATTAATACAGAACGGAATAGGTGCAGAATTCTTCCCAACACCATCATTAATCTGCACTTGTCTTGAACAAGAGAGAGGCCATGAATAACACAGACACCCTACATCATGAGAATCTGCATCTGAAACACAAAAGGTGACTGTTGGACTTGGCATTAAATCTGAAAATCTTTAGAGGTGAGTTGAAAGCCATACTGTATGTCTATACCTTCAAACTCAAAAATATTATGGTTGGAGATATGGTAAGCCACATGGTGGCCAGTCATTTTAAGTTACACATACTTTACAATGACTAGAGTGATGGAATAGAGCAAATGCTATGAAGCCAGTAATATTTCATGGTGACATCCGTGGATGGCTCTGTGTGTCTCATACTGAATTATTTTCTCTTTTATGCAACAAAAAAGAAAAAAAAACAGTTACATAAATAAGATATGTGAAAAGGTTTTGGTATTTGAATAAAACATATGAGTATTGGAATTATCACTTAAATGTATGTTTTGTCATATGTATAAGTGAATATTCATTTTATGAATAATTTTAAGGGTGACAAAACTTTTGGTTATATTTTATGTGCTTAGGTCCATTAAATTTACAAAATAAAGTAATCATACAAGAGAAATATATGAAATATATTCTAAGTGAAATTCTAGATCCAGTGGGTTTCAAATATTTAGCAAGTGTTGTCCATGATAAATATTCATAGTTGTTGCCTTTGAATTGATGTCTTCCTTTCGTGGCTAAGAAATCTAGGCTGCTATGATCTGATGTCATTGTTCACTGTTGTGGAACATAATCTGCCTTTAAGAAAATATTGTCAGCTGTTGTTCCACTCCAAATTAAATAAAGAAAGAAAAGAAAGTGAAGTTGCTCAGTCATGTCTGACTCTTTGCAACCCAATGGATTGTAGCCTACCATGCTTCTCCATCCATCGGATTTTCCAGGCAAGAGTACTGGAGTGGGTTGCCATTTCCTTCTCCAGGGGATCTTCCCAACCCAGGGATTGAACCTGGGAACTGGTGGAGATGTGTATAAGAGACAGCATATACATATATATATTTATACACACACACATATGTGTATACATATATGCACACACTCATATATATTTCTATGAATGAAGAGACTATATCAATACTTTAAGTTATCAATTATAATTTCATTTCAGGTATAGTTCTCTGCTTAGAGAAATTCCTTTAAAAGAATTTCAAAAATTTAGAGTTCTGGACAAGAAGAAAACAATTAAATAACTCGATGAAATTGTAGCTTAGACTTGAATTTCTCTATCAATGTTGTCAGAAAAAAACTTTAGTTCAAAATAATAGGGTTTTTTTTTTTCCTCAAAATCCCATTTAAAGAAAAGCCAAATTCCAATAGTGAGAATGATTTAAAAGTCTTGCAAAAAGTAGCCACAATTGTCTTCCAAATGTTACATAAGAGTATCAGAAAATACTACTTACTTAACTGATATAATTGAAAACTTCTGCATTAAAGAAACACACATACATACCACTCTTCAGGTACTTTTCATACAGTAACACTCTATCAGTATACAATTGTGCTTGAGGAGATCTACATAAATTCACTTTAGTCTCTTTATTCTGCCTATAAATAAGCAGACACTGATGCAAAAGCTATTGTTCTATTAGCAAATTATTATATCATGGTTGCTAGTCAACAGTTTCTCAATTATTAAATTGGAAGAAACAAGGTTTAGGATAACTCAATGAGCAAATGCTTTGAACGTGTACTCTTATTATATCACAAAAATAGGTCTTCTGGACAAATACAAATCTAACTGAAAGGAGAGGAAACATAAAACATCAAATGGACCAAAAGCTTGCTACTTCAAATGGACTTCCTTCCATAAATATACAACATTGGTGCTGAGTCAGAGCTGAGGAAAGACAAGGTGACTGGTTCAAAGTCCTACTATTGAGCTTTCATGCACTTGTAATTCAAGGTGTTCTACAGGAATTTAGTTATAAACATGTAATCACAGAACTATCATCTTTAGGCACTATTCATCCTCTAAGGAAGGAAAATACTGCTCTAATTAATGCAGCATGAATAAGACAGGGTACATAGTTTACTGTATCTAAACTGAACTTTCATGATATGAGAAAAGCAGGTGCAACAGATAATACAAAAGAAACACTGGACAGCGTGGAGTCCTACAAATATGATTTCCATAGAATGGAATAACATGATAGAATGACATACTGGAATTAATATGATGATAATTATAGGGTAGCATAAATTTTATATGAATGTCTTTGTAATGAATTACAGAGGAAAGTGAAATTACTATATTTAATGGTTTTCCTTCTCTTCTTCTGTCCATCACATTACAAACATAAATCCAAGTAAAAGATAGCCCAGTTGAGAGCCAGTTATTCTGCTGTCAAATTAATTTAGCTTAGAAAATTAAATGTTTAGATGGCAAGCATTTCTCTAAAAATCAATATATTATCACTTCTTTGCTTTAAGATATGGAGCTAATTTTTTCATAATATGGAAATAGAGTATCAAAAAATAGAGTATCAAGTAATATTGTTATATTACTTACTTAACTTCTCAGGCAGGATAACATCAAGGTCAGTGACATTTTTTAACTGGTTTGAAAGAGATCTAGAAGACTTACAGACATTGCTATTATTTTTTCCCTTTAACATCAGATATATAATACTACTTAGCAACCTAAAATGAAAGGTTTTACATACTCAACATTCTCTCTGCCATTTTTCAGATGAAACTATATCTAATACACCTGTGGCACAGAAATATAAGTCCAAACAAGCAAGAAAAAGATAATGATTCAGAAAATCACTCTGAAGCTTTAACAGGGCTCCAGAAGACCAGGAGAGAGCCTGACAATGAGGAAAATGATTGGTTGATACAGTTCATTTCAGTTCAGTGGCTCAGTCATGTCCGACTCTTTGTGACCCCATGAGCTGCAGCACTCCAGGCCTCCCTATCCATCACAACTCCCAGGGTCTACCTAAACCCATGTGTATTGAGTCGGTGATGCCATCCAACCATCTCATCCTCTGTTGTCCCCTTCTCCTCCTGCCCTCAATCTTTCCCAGCATTAAGGTCTTTCCCAGTGAGTCAGCTCTTCACATCAGGTGGCCAAAGTACTGGAGTTTAAGCTTCAACATCAGTTCTTCCAATGAACACCCAGGACTGATCTGCTTTAGGATGGACTGGTTGGATCTCCTTGCAGTCCAAGGGACTCTCAAGAGTCTTCTCCAACACCACAGTTCAAAAGGATCAATTCTTCAGCGGTCAGCTTTCCTTATGATCCAACTCTTACATCCATACATGACTGCTGGAAAAACCATAGCTTTGACTAGACAGATCTTTGTTGGCAAAGTAATGTCTCTGCTTTTTAATATACTATCTAGGTTGGTCATAACTTTCCTTCCAAGGAGTAAGGGTCTCCTAATTTCATGACTGCAATCACCATCTGCAGTGATTTTGGAGCCCAGAAAAATAAAGTCAGCCACTGTTTCCCCATCTATTTCCCATGAAGTGATGGGACCAGATGCCATGATCTTCGTTTCTGAATGTTGAGCTTTAAGCCAACTTTTTCACTCTCCTCTTTCAATTTCATCAAGAAGCTCTTTAGTTCTTCTTTACTTTCTACCATAAGGGTGGTGTCATCTGCATATCTGAAGTATTGATATTTCTCCCGGCAATCTTGATTCCAGCTTGTGCTTCCTCCAGCCCAGTGTTTCTCATGATGTACTCTGCATATAAGTTAAATAAGCAGGGTGACTATATACAGCCTTGACATACTCCTTTTCCTATTTGGAACCAGTCTGTTGTTCCATGTCCAGTTCTAACTGTTGCTTCCTGACCTGCATATAGGTTTCTCAAGAGGCAGGTCAGGTGGTCTGGTACAATCACCTAATTTAAAGAGCCTATGTCAGAGGGTTTGTAGTATCAAATAGATTAAATGGTTCTATCAAAAAAAAAAAAAGATTAGGTATAACCAGTCACTAGACCACACTGGAGATAAATATAGGAGGGAAAAGCCACTTTTCATTCTTTCTTAAAATTGATGACATCATTTTCAGAACAGTTTAGATTTACAGAAAAATAGAGAAGGTAGCACTAAATGTTGCCATGTATCACTATTTCCCAGCATACAGTTTCCCCTTTTATGAACATATTGCTTTAGTGGTACATTTGTGAGAATTAACAAGTCAGTGTCAATCACTTATAACTGAAGTCCACAGTTCATATTAAGGCTCAATCTTTATGTTGTACAGTTTTGTGCATTTTCCCAAATATATAATGTCATATATTTTTAGTATCTATAATATAGTTTCACTGAACTAAAAAGAACTAGAAGTCTCTATTCATTCTTATCTCTCTCCCTCTATGTTCCTGGCAACCACTGGCTGTGGTTGTGGAACCCCGTGTTCCTACTGTCTCTATAGGTTTGCCTCAGAATGTCATATAGTTTGTATTATACAATATACAGCCTTTTCACATAGGCTTCTTTTACTATAGTAATATGCACTTATAGTTCCTCCATGCCTTTTGGTGTCTTGATAGAGCATTTCCTTATATCACTAAGTAGTATTTCACTGTATGCACGGAACACAATTTGTTTATCCATTCTTCTATTTAAGGATATCTTGTTTTGTTTCCATGTTTTGACAATTATAAATAAAACTGCTATTAATATTTGTGTAGGTTTCTGTGTGGACAGGAGTTTTCAAGTCAATTGTGTAAATACCTGAGTGTGATTGCTGGACTGTATGTTAAGAAAAAGTGAAAGTGAAGTCGCTCAGTCATGTCTGACTCTTTGCAACCCCACAAACTGTAGTCTACCAGGATCCTCTGTCCATGGGATTTTTCCAGGGAAGAGTACCGGAGTGGGTTGCCATTTCCTTCTCTGGGGGATCTTCCCAACCTAGGGATCAAATCCAGGTCTCCCGCATTGTAGGCAGATGCTTTACCGTCTGAGCCACCAGGGAAGTTGTATGTTAAGAATATGACCACAAATGACAAATATTATGCCTTCCTTTCTTTTTAATTGAGACATTTTTGGAACATAATATAATCGGTGTTTTTCACAGGGCAGCAAGTGCATTGCATTCCTTTGCTCATGCCAAGTTGGGGGAAAAAAACCCTCTTGCATTGGAAAGCATTCTTACAGTCTTATATCAAGGAACTGCCATCCTTTTGAGAGAAAACATAAAGTTTAATTTTGAGAAACAAGTCACAATTCTGTAAGTAGGCTTAAAGGATTCTATTTATTAACACTGTGAGCAATATGGATATTATTTCTTTTTTGGTATATCTTGAGCCTAGTTTCTTCTGAACTTCATTTATTTAAAGAGTAATGTAGTAAATAAGAGCAAAAAAAGAGTGACAAATTGAAGCCAGGCACATTCCTACTTTGGTTGCACCGGCTATAGAGTGAGACAGACAAATTACTTTTCTCTGGCTCTTCTTCTGGGAAAAAAATCAATCTTTATTCACTTTAATAATGCAGTTAAATTGAAATTAAAACTAGAAAGCTCACAAGTGGATTCAAGAATTATAAACTTTTCTGAAAAGATCTATTTTTTTATGTGTCTCAAATATTAGTATGTTAAGAGATAGATTATCATGTAATAGTATGGGAAGTATTCAAAGAGGGGAATCCATTTTAATACAGCAATTTGATTTCAAGCAATGTAGCTGAAGGAAATGATAAAAAGTGTACAGAAGACATATGCACAAAGATATCCATGGAGGTGACACTGACAATACAGAAAAGATAGAAGGAATAATACCAGATGACCAAAACTAAGGGATTGGTGATTTAAAATGTGTTATATCCATATGATAAAATATATTAAGTCATTAAAGCTATACTGTAGTATTCACATATTTACATTAGGAAGGAATGAAAGTTATTTCTCATTTTCTCTGGGGAAAGTGGAGAGCCTTTTTGTTTTTGCACATGAGCCCTCCACTGTCCCAAAAGAGTATAAAAAGACTCTCAAGATTCCATGATCTGGAACTTATTTAATAAACACACTCAACCTATGGGATAACCAAACTCTAGTAACCAGCATCCATTTAGCATTTCTGATGCTTTCTGAAAGTATCATTCAGATATTTTGTGCTCAGTTCAGTTCAGTCAGTTCAGTCCCTCAGTCGTGTCCAACTCTTTGTGACCCCATGAATCGCAAGACTAATATAAACAAGGGAAACATAGAAGTGAATGAAACAAACTCCTATTTACATGGAACGTAAGTTGTAGTGTAAGAATGAGCAGAGGGCAGTGGGCAAGAATCAAGATAGACAATAAATTCATTAACAAACAAGCAATTTTAGACAATGGATGCTATTAAAAAAATGAAATCCATAAGTTTGTTTTCCATGTCTGAGTCAATTTCTCTTTTATAAATAAGTTTATTTGTATCATTTTTTTAGATTCCACATGTAAGTGATATCATATAATATTTGTCTTTCTCTGTCTTCACTTAATATGATAATCTCTTAGGTCCATCCATGTTATTGCAAATGGAATTATTTCATTCTTTTCCATGACTAATATTCCACTGTATATGTGTACTATATGTTCTTTATCCACTCATCTGTTGATGAACATTTAGGTTTCTTCTATTTCTTGGCCATTGAAAATAGTGCTCTATGAACACTGGTGGAGAAGGAAATGGCAACCCGCTCCAGTATTCTTGCCTGGAGAATCCCATGGACAGAGGGGCCTGGCAGGCTACAGTCCATGGGGTCGCAAAGAGTCAGACACAACTAAGCGGCTAACACACCAACACACACACACACACACACACACACGGACACTGAGGTGCATATATCTTTTAGAATTAGGATTTTCACATTTTCTGGGTATATGCCTAGCACTGGATATGCTGGTTCATATAATAACTCTACTTTTAGAGGAGATAGGAGTAGGGAGGAATAAATTAGGAGTTTGAAATTAACAGATACACACTACTATACAAAAAATAAATAAACAATAAGGACCTACTGTATAGCATTGGTAACTATATTCAGTATCTTGTAATTACCTATAATAGAAAAGAATCTGAAAAAGAATATATATATGTGTGTGTGTGTATATATATATATATATATATGATTCACTGAATATCTGAAACACACACAACATTGTAAATCAACTATTCTTCAATTAAAAAAAAATAAATATGGAATCAAGAAAAGGAAAGGTTTTCTTACTAAAGAGTTACTTGGACAAGGCAGTCAAGGAAGACCTATCTGAGAGGTTACATCTAGGCTAGCAACCAGTAAAGATCAAGGATATGAACATTCCAGATGTGTTAAAATAGTACAGAGCCCTGAGTAGGAAATGATCTTGATGTGTTATAAGGGGAAACAAACAAAAACAGAAGAACATAAAACTGGTTCTCACTGAACAAAAGGGAAGATGATAGCAGATCAGTTTGGAGTGGAAGCCTGGAGCCAAACCAAGTAGTGTTTTATAAGTCATCTAAGGTCCAAGAGAAGAATGAGGGAAAATCAGGGAAGGAGTTCTAAGCCTGGGAGATTGGACATGTGACTCAATCCTGACACCAATAGAGTTCACATGTGGTAGTGGGAAGGCTTGGAATAGGGGGCCAAGGGACCAGGAGACATCTGTTGCCAGGGGTATCAGAGCACGCACAAGCAAGAGGACAGCTCCAAGAACTGAGATCCAGGCACAATGTACCAACACAACTTATTTCATAGTTTAACAGGATACCTTTCATTGCCTGTGCTCAGAGATATCATCTCCAATCTTTTATTGACTCAGTGTGTGAGAACATGGTTCAACACCAACCTAGGAGAGAGTTCAAGGCCTCATACTTAGAGACCCAACTTTGTTTTCACAGAGTTCCCTAAGCTGGGAAAGACAAGCAGATCCAGAATATAAAAAGCATCTGTGGGAATAAGGGTTGTACACCATTTTGTTTGGGGTTTCTTACTCCACTGTTTTTCAAGTTGCCTGCTGCTGCTGCTGCTGCTAAGTCGCTTCAGTCGTGGCCGACTCTGTGCGACCCCATAGACGGCAGCCCACCAGGCTCCCCCGTCCCTGGGATTCTCCAGGCAAGAACACTGGAGTGGGTTGCCATTTCCTTCTCCAATGCATGAAAGTGAAAAGTGAAAGTGAGGTCGCTCAGTTATGTCCGACTCTTCGCGACCCCATGGACTGGAGCCTACCAGCTCCTCCATCCATGGGATTTTCCAGGCAAGAGCACTGGAGTGGGGTGCCATCGCCTTCTCCGTCAAGTTGCCTAATATGACAATATTTTACTTTTAGTAAATAAGAATAAAATATATTCAAAAATCAATCAATAGAGGAAGGCTTTTTCCTTCTTTAACCTGGTTTATTAATAGATTCATAAAAGCCTGGACATTCCATTATAATATAATCAGTGACATCAAAATACTAAAACATAAGCAGAGATAGTAACAAATGAGATAATATCACAAACCAAAAGTGCACATACAAAAACAAACACATTTTGTTCTAAACCACATCATTTTAATGTCCAACTCACTCTCAAGCCTGTTAATAATACATTGCTCTTGCTTTAAAAATTAAAACAAGCATGTTCATCAGTTTGAAGCCTTACCAACAGTCAGCTCCTCTGAAAATTCCAAACAGATCCAGAGATCAAGGAGAATGTATGCATATTAATGATACTAATGACAGCAATTCCATCAGTACGGATATGGCATAAGCCCAGTCACATCAGGCACATCACAGTATACAGCATGGTCAACAGAGCCATCAGTACCTGACAAAACCCATTAATTTGAGAACTGAGCATTACAGAGTCTGCCAAAGCATAGCCACATTTCTCTCTCTTGCATCAGGGACTTCTCAAAATGACATTTCAGAGCTGGAGACACCACTGTTCATGGTGAAATGAATATTCCCCTAAGTATTTGCTTTTCAAGATAGAATTTCCAGGAATGAGATACCACCCACGGCCAGCTGGGTACAGATATAAATAAAGAGAAATTTACCCTTGGCTAAGAATCTACATTTTTTTTTTTTTTAGTGTTTATATAGTTCAAACTTGAAGATTCGTTTGTTTTTGTTTTCTTTTTAACTTGTCCTTTTAGAAGATATTCAGAAATATGTTAAAATGTGAAGGACTTGCCTACATTTGCATTAATTGGTATTTTTAAAAAATGTTTGTGCTCTTTTCAGTTGGTGAGTGCTTGATGGTCATTTAGCCTATCTTCAAATGCCAATCTCTTATGTCCAGGTATATATAGTTCCATATTTCCTAAGAAACCTTTGCAATATAAAAGGTATCCTGAATTCTTTGAATGCAAAAGTAACTTGTCACAGAAGTAAGAGTATTTTAAATTTTTCAATCATTTTCAAAGAGACTCTCATAAAAGGCATTAAATATATCATGACAGAATTGATGACAAAAGATAATAGTAGACACTTACATAATATACATTAATATACACATATAGATGGTGTATCTTGTGTGTGCTTACAAAATCTATTGTCCTTTGAATCAGTATGTAATGGGTAGGATTCAAAGTCATTTTCTTGTTCAAATCAAAATTATCATGATTATTGACCAAAGGCTCCAATGAAATAATAAATAATGAAATATGATGAGTGTATAACTAAGTTGTCCCTGCAGATTTCTATTCAAAAATATTTGCAAGAAGACAGAGGAAGGAAGCAAAGAGTGAGCACCAGCACAGGAAAGAAACATCATCCTTCCTATAGGTGGTGTTAGGCACTTCAGACCCACTGAAATCTTTTTGTCATATTGGAGTTCTTCACATATTTCTTATTGAAAATAACCTGCAAAAATTCCTGCAAAGTGCAAACATTCCTTAGGCACTATGTATATTGGTTGGATGATATTTAAAAGATTACACTGAATCTCACAAGAACAACATTTTCCTAATTGCTTGCTATTTGTTTCCAAGGCATTTTATGTAATAATAAATACATATTTTATGTAATAATAACTAGAATAAAATCAAAGCAGTAAAACATAGCTTGCTTTCCTTTTCTCTCAAGGCTTTGAAGGTTCTACAGAAATTTTCTGCATCCCTAAATGCACTGCCAATCCAAAAAGTATTTATGGAGGATATTGGATCTATAAATTACATTACATTTTTCTCTCATCGTATAGCTCAAAATATGATTTCATACACATAATCTAATTTGACCATTATAACTAATATAAGGTTTCAAATATAACTAGCAATTTCTTGAAACCTGCAAAAACATAAAGAGAAAAACATGTTTTTTTTTTTTTATACACATGTAACATAATTCTCTTGCTACTTTGACTAAACTTCTGTTGGTGTACAACAACTTATCAATAGCACAGAGATTTACAAATGGAAGGGGAGGGCACTGAATGTGCTAAATGCTAAATGTTCTATAGAGTAAAGCTTTAGTCTACGTGTCAGCCACCGGGAAGAGATAAAAAGAATTCTACCTGTGTTTCTATAGACTCAAGGTTATGTGATTGCTATTTAGACTCCCGATACAAAGTAAAATAATAAATTGTTGGATAAAAAACATTTTAAGTTTTGTAATTTAAAAGAAACTCTGATTATTTTATTGAATGGCTTATTTTTCAAAATTTCTCTTCAAAAATCATTTGATGGAGGAAACAGATTATAGATAAGGATTAAGCGGACAAAAATGACTGTGGACAGTGACTACAGCCATGAAATTAAAAGACATGTGCTCTTAGGAAGAAAAGCTATGATAAACATAGACAGCATATTAAAAAAACAGAGACATAATTTTTCTGACATAGTCCATGTAGTCAAAGCTGTACTTTCTCCAGGAGTCATGTGAGAGTTGGACCATAAAGAGAGTCTTTTGAAAGTTGGACCATAAAGAAGGCTGAGGGTCTAAAAATTGGTGCTTTCAAATTATGGTGCTGAAGAAGACTCTTTAGAGTGCCTTGGACTGCAAGGAGATCAAACCAGTCAATCCTAAAGGAAATCAACCCTGAAAATTCATTGGAAGGACTGATGCTAAAGCTGAAGCTCCAATATTTGGCCACCTGATGCAAAGAACCAACTCATGGAAAAGACCCTGATGCTGGGAAAGATTGACAGCAGGAGGAGAAGGGAGCAACAGAGGATGTGATGGTTGGATGGCATCACCAACTCAATGGATGTGAGTTTGAGCAAACTCCAGGAGACGTGAAGGACAGGGAAGTCTGGCATGCTGCAATACATGGAGTCACAAAGTGTTGGACATGACTGAATGACTGAAAAAGAACAGGTGATATTTAGCTGTACGCTCTAAGGCAGGAGCCAGAAATGCTGCTAAACATCCTACGATGACCATGACATCCTGTACAACCAAGAATTATCTGGTACAAAATGCCAATAATTCCACAACTGAGACAACTTGGACTAGAACAACCAAACGCTTTTGAAAAAGAATAACTTTGGATGGCTCACATTGCATAATACCAGTGTGATATCTAACAGTAAAAGCATATATTTATGACAAATTAATTTTTAAAAAATTAACTAAGCCTTCTTGATTATGTTTCACATAATATACCAGTGTGATATCTAATAGTAAAAACATATATTTATGACAAATTAATTTTTTAAAAATTAACTAAGCCTTCTTGATTTATGTTTCACATAATATACAAAATCAATTTTTAAAGTAATGTATCATATATCAAAATATAAAATATAAATCTATGAAATTCTAGGGAAAAAAATAAAAAAAATCTCTGATGTTCAGTTAAAGATTTGTTAAACAGGATTTAAAAATGCCACATAAAATAAAAATTGGTAAATAGGACTTCATCAAAATTAAAACCAAAACAAAACACAAACGGCCCTTTGAAGACACATAAAAAGCTAAAAGACAGCTACAGACAAGAACAAAGTATGTGTAAACATCTATATGATAAAGACTTGTGTCCAGAATAAATAATCTGTGACTCAATGTTGCAAGATAAAAAATATCATAAAAATAGGCAGAATATTTGAACACTTCATGAAAATGATACAAATGCTGGAAAACATATAAAAAGATAGTCATCATCATTATATACTAGGAAAATTCAAACAAAAACTGCACTGTGACTTCTAAACACCTACTAGAATGGCTAAACATTGTTTTCTTTCTTTTTTTTTTCAATGACAGTTCCAAGTTCTGGTGAGGCAAGAAAGTAGAGCAATCTTGAGCTCTCATATGTTGTTAGTGAGACTGTAGTATAATACAGTCTGTTTTTATAAGAGACTGTGATATAATATAGCCGACTGGAAATACTTGGGTTATTTTGTATAAAGGTAAATATTTACTTATCAAAATCCAGCAATATTTCTTCTAGATTTTTACTTAAGTAAAATGAAACATTTTCAACATATATTTATTGATAAATATTGATAGTTGCTTCATATGCAATGGCCCCAAACTGGAAACAATCAACATATCCAACAAATGGTGAATGGATAATATTTGATACATCACATATCAGACTACTAGTCAGTCATAAAAAGACATAAGCCACTGCTACAAAGAGTAATTGTGAGCTTTCTCAAAAGCATTTAAGTGAAAGAAGTCAGATTCAGAGGAGTACATAATCATATGATTCAATCTCTATTAAATTCTAAAAAAAGCAAATTCATAGTGGCAGAAATTAGACCTGTTTCTCAAGGGCTGGGTATAGGGAGGAGACTGACAACACAAGAGCCCAAGGAAACTCTCTGGAGTCATGGGGATATTCTGTATCTTGATTGTAGCAGTGGTGACACTGTTTACATTTGCTGAAACCATAGACATACCCCAGAAAGGGTAAATTTTATCATGACAATAAACCAGACCAAGAAAGCAAATGAAAACCTAGGCTTTGGTTTTTCTGTAAAAGAGAAATTAAAGCTCAAAACTTTTCAATTTATTCAGTTCACTGTTTTATGGCATTACATAATCAGAAATTACAAAGACAAATATTTCAACATAAGAAAGTACTTGTTCACAGTCCAAATATAGTACATTACCTACAGAGGACATTGTGGTATGTTTCTTAAACTACATTTTAATAGCTGTAGAGCCTTTAGTGTGTGAGACATGGAATTACTAAAAGGAATTGTAAGAACATCATGTAGCATAAGAGCATGTTCTAGATAATAGCTAAATTAAATGTCCTTTAAGGTTCCCTTCTAATGCCAAGACTCTTTAAGCCTTTTTTTTGTTTGTTTGTTTAAAAGAAGATTTTAGACAGTAGCCTATAAATAAAAAATCAAGGACTTGCAGCATTCCTAGTGGCAGGGACAATATTCCTATTCCTTTTCTGTTCCTTATCATACAGTGAAACACATCAAACATTGACTGATTTGGGTACGAGTAAAAGTCCCATCAATATGGAAACAAACCAAACCATGAAAAGTGAAGTTGTAGTGTAAGACTGCGTGGTCTAGAATAAGGGTCCCCAACGTCCAGGCTGTGGACTGGTACCTCTTGTCAGATTAACTGTGGCCTTAAATTAGAATTAAAGTTCACGATAAATGTAAATGTGCTTGACTCATCCCCAAACCACTCTTCCAACCTCTGGTCAGTGGAAAAAATGTTTTCTACGAAATCAGTTCTTGGTGCCAACGTTGGGGACCACTGCCCTAAAACACAGTATTCTTAGTATCTTTCCTAAAATATGTTAAACACTTTGCATTTTCCTACCGTTTCTAACTTTGAAATCATGGACATGAATCCTCTTGACTCAGTATGAAGATGCATGGTCCTAGGGAGAAAATGGCACATTCTCTCTTTCTCTCTAAGTACCTACGCTGGTATTTACACTCCTGTATTTTATACATCTTTACTTTCTTGACCCAGGGAGGAGTGGAGGGGATGGCTGCCAGGTAATGAGCTTTAGCAGGGATTGTCTCCAACTTCACTTACATAAAATAGAAAAATATCCCTTCTGATACCACAAACGCTGGACTGGAAGAAACACAAGCT
>SJYT01031893.1:108120-130502 GCA_006410635.1 Cephalophus harveyi
CTGGGATTTGTTTGGAAGGAAAGATGCTAAAGCTGAAACTCCAGTACTTTGGCCACCTCATGCGAAGAGTTGACTCATTGGAAAAGACTCTGATGCTGGGAGGGATTGGGAGCAGGAGGAGAAGGGGGTGACCGAGGATGAGATGGTTGGATGGCATCACGGACTCGATGGACGTGAGTCTGAGTGAATTCCGAGAGATGGTGATGAACAGGGAGGCCTGGTGTGCTGCAATTCATGGGGTCACAAAGAGTCAGACACGACTGAGCAACTGAACTGAACTGAACTGAAACCACAAAAATCTATGAATCCTGATAAATTACCTTTGATATTCAGTATTTAGTAAAACTAACTGAAAACATACAGAGAGAAGCTTTTTCCTCTTTATTATTTGCTCCATTAGAATTGCTGAGAATTTTCTATGATGATTATTTTCAGCTGGAAAATATAATGGTAAAATGCACCAGCATGCATGACAAGTCACATCCACACACTCATGCATACAATCATCATTCTGGTCTTTGGGAAAAAATACCATCAATGAATGAACTTTATTGCATCTAAATGTTATGTGACTCCAAATCAGTGTACATCAATATTGCCCCTAAAACTGAGGTCTATTATAGTCAATGCAATAAGATATACATATGTAATATAAAAAGATAGTGAAAAAAAACACTTAAAGGAAAATGGAAATGTTTAAGAAAAATGTCAAGAAGAACCAATATACATTTACATATAAGAACTCAAGACTAGAAAAGACCTCTTCATGCTTTTACTGGATATTAGCACTTCATTTAGTCTCAATATCATTGGCCTTTTGTCTCCTGTAATTCTCTGTTTATTCATACACTCATTCAAAATTTTAACTGAGTACCTTGATTATGCTAGGCTTCTTTTCCAGGATGAAAAGATACCCCAGTGGCTAAGATAAAGACCCAGCAAAATTCAGTAACAACAACAACAACACAAAATAAAATGCAAATATCTATCCCCAAATAAAATCTCTCTTCACTCTACCCTACTCTCCTTCAGTCTTTTATGATTACTACTCTCAGCTACCCACTTGCTACAAAAGGTTTATCTGACAACAGAATTTGAGGCAAGAAAAGGTTGAAAGTAATGGTCTAGTAGAAAATGGGACGTGGAAATCAAAGATCAGGTAGAAAGTGAAATGTTGATGATGAAAGAAAAATAAGGATTTGTTGACGCAGTAATTTGGTATAGGCAGTGTTAGAAGGGATCTGATGCAGAGTTGGTGAGAATTTTTTAGAGAAAAGCACAGATAATTAGGATATGGGATAAGTGTGTGCAAGTGAAAATATCATAGATGAATAAATATTTTGTGGGAGTTTTTAGAGGCTCTCTTTGGATTATTTCAATTTTCTTTTTGAAGTGGAAATGAAGACTTCCACCTTTGAGCAAACGGAAGTGCATCCTCCAGTTAATTATAAGTAGACACCTAGGACACTCTATATTAAATAAACATAAGGAGACTCTGAAAGCAGAGATAAGAAACACACTGAGAAGTGACTTCAGGACTCAAGGAATGAAGTAAGGAAGAGTAACCTGGGTTATTTGTTTATTTATTTTGCCTTATATATGCTAGACTTGGAGCTGAGGAAGCTGGTGATTCAGAAACGACTATGGGTACAAATATAAAGCCACAATACAAACTTGTTTGTTCAAGCAAAAGAAGAAAAATGGGGCAGGGCCAGATTACCAAAACAGAAATTTTATACAGTAACTGCTCTATCTCAGCCAACTCTAAGGAAAAACCTTTGGTCATACTAATATCGACACTAGTAAAAGTAGAGTGAAAAGTCTAAACTTCCATACTCTTCAGCCTCTAACAGGGCACCCCAACCTTTCCACTAAGGTAATGTCAGAAATGGTCACATAGAGAGTTGGGACTTTTATCCAGGCTCTACCCCACCCCATCCCCTACTTGTGTCAATGCAGAGGGAAGTCTGGACTTTCATCCCTCACAAAGCAATAAAGAGGAAAGAGGTGCCTTATTTCTCATGCTTCCTCTGGAGTGATGTCAATGGAAGCCAAATGTGGAGCCAGAACTCTCATCCGTGCCCAGCAGTGATGAGGAACCCCAGTCCCAGGATTCAGTGGAGGCCAATTTAAGAACCTGGGCTTCTATTCTCACCTGGCAGTAATAAGGTAGTGACACTTTCATTCCTGCCAGAATAGTGGTTTAAATAAAATATGAGGTTTAAATAAAATCTAGAGTCTCATAGCATAATACTCCAAATGGCTAGGTTTCACTTGAAAATCAATTGTTTTACTATAGCCAGAAAGATCTCAAACTGAATGAGAATGGGTACTGTATAGATAACAACATTAAAATGACAAAGATATTAGAATTATTTTCAANCAGGGAAAACCAGCCAAAATATGAGGTTTAAATAAAATCTAGAGTCTCATAGCATAATACTCCAAATGGCTAGGTTTCATTTGAAAATCAATTGTTTTACTATAGCCAGAAAGATCTCAAACTGAATGAGAATGGGTACTGTATAGATAACATCATTAAAATGACAAAGATATTAGAATTATTTTCAAAATTTTAAAGCAGCCATTCAAAAAAAAAAGCCCAAAACATACTTCAAAAAGCAATTATGAGCATGTGTAAAACAAAAAATTAAAAGTTTCAGCAATGGAACTGAAGATACAAAAAAAGAATTAAATAAACATTTTAGAACTAACGTATACAATAACCAAAATTTTAAAAGACAGTATAGGGGTTCAACAGCAGAATGAAGAGAGAAGAAAGATCCACTCAACTGGAAAGTAGAACAGTAGAAATCACCAAGTTTGAACAACAGAGGGAAAACATCCTAAAAAAAAAAAAGCCCAAAACATACTTCAAAAAGCAATTATGAGCATGTGTAAAACAAAAAATTAAAAGTTTCAGCAATGGAACTGAAGATACAAAAAAAGAATTAAATAAACATTTTAGAACTAAAGTATACAATAATCAAAATTTTAAAAGACAGTATAGGGGTTCAACAGCAGAATGAAGAGAGAAGAAAGATCCACTCAACTGGAAAGTAGAACAGTAGAAATCACCAAGTTTGAACAAG
This sequence comes from Cephalophus harveyi, assembly GCA_006410635.1. Taxonomy (NCBI): domain Eukaryota; kingdom Metazoa; phylum Chordata; class Mammalia; order Artiodactyla; family Bovidae; genus Cephalophus; species Cephalophus harveyi. The sequence goes on from SJYT01031893.1 coordinate 111,213, forward strand.
AGGGAAAACATCCTAAAAAAAGAGAGAGAGGGAAGAAAGGGGCGGAGGGAATGAGAAACAAGAGAATGTAACAAAAGACCTAAATTTATGTCAGAATTCTAGAAGGAGATGAGAATGAGGGTGGGGATGAGAAAGTGTTGAAAAAATAGATTGAAACTTTTCAGTTTTGTCCAAGACATCATACAGTCAAAGACTCAATAAGCTGAATGAACTAAAAAGGCCAAATACCAAAATGCATCATATTCAAACTTGGAAAACTAAAAACACAGAAAAATCCTAGGAGCAGCAAGAGAGAAATGGCCCATTACTTACAAAACAGTTCAAATGACAATGGATTTCTCAGCTGAAACCATGGAAATGTTATGAGAGTTTTCACATACTAATGTCATTCAGAGTTGTTTACTCCACAAAAATGTTCTTCAAGGTGAAAGGGAAATAAATACATTCTCAGATGAAGGAAAACTGAATTTTGTTGCCAGCCTATCCATAGCTGATAAAAAAGAAAGCATGTTGAAAAAAGGGGAAAAAAAAAAAAAAAAAACAGATCAGAAAGAGAGTTAGGTAAAACAAAATTGTGGTGGAGTTAAGTTACTGACAATGAAAACTCTGGATAGGACCTTAGAATTGAATGGATGAAACAGGAGAGAAGTTAAGATCACTTTAGGAGAGCAGATTAAGGGTATCTGAACAGCCAGGATATTGGAAGCATCATCTCCATGACCATGTATCTAAGAATTCATGAGAGAGAATGATAGGAGACCAGGAATACGTCTTTGAGAAATAAAGGGAAATCAATGACGTTATTTAATAAGAGGAGAGTCAAATTTGAGAGTTTCAGGGAGGAAAGGAGTATAATATCTGAAAGTGCCATCCTACAAGGGCATTTTTGGAAGAAAAAGAAAACAAACTCCTTGGTCATAATGTTTTGTTGTTAAATATAGATGTACTGATAGCTACATAAATTGTTGATTATAGGTAGTTAATATTCACTTAGGACTTCTGCATGCGGTTGCAAAGAGTTGTACACAACTGAGCAACTGAACTGAACTGAACTGAACTACATCTATTATTGTAAATGGTGTTTTGCTTCTTTCTCAAAATGCTATTGATCTGCTTTTTCTTTTCATAATATTTTTGTGATAAAAAATATATATCTATGTAGCAATTTATTCTACTTATGGAACTAGAAAGTTCTTTATTTCTTTATTTCTTCATGAGAAATTTCATCTAATTTTTGCTTTATCCAAATGAAATTTCTATAGTTTTAAAACCACTATTGAATCTATTATTGTCACCTATTTTATACTTAAATTTTAAGACTTTTTTCATGTCTTATCCTCCAAATTTTCTATTTTATTGGCCTGCTGATATGTTCTATCTTTTAATAGATTTTTTAAGAGTTGTTTCAGGTTCACAGCAGAATTGAGCGCCCACACATTCACAGCCTCCCTCATTATCAACATCCTGTACCAGAGGGGTACATTTGTCACAACTGATGAATCTACATTAAAATATCATTATCATGCAAAGTTCATGTCTACATTAGGGCTCTTTCTTGGTGTAATATAGTCTATGGGTTTTGACAAATGCATAATGACATGTATCTACCATTATGGTATCACCCAGAATAATTTTACGGATTGAAATATTATTTATGCTATAGCTATTCACCCTTCACCTCTTGCCCAATTCTTGACAACCATTGACTTTTTCACCTGTCTCCATAGTTTTGCCTTTTCTAGAATATTACATAGTTAAAAATCATGCAGCATGTATGGTCTTTTCAGATTGCTTTTCTTAGTGACACGAGTTGATGTTTTCTCCAGGTTTTCTCCATGTTCTCTCACAGGTTTGATAGTTCATTTCCTTTTAAATAATATTCTATTGTCCAGATGTAGCAGTTTATTTATCCATTCATCTACCTAAGGATATTTGGGGGCTTTCAAGTCTGGGCAAAAAACCTGCATGCAGGTTTTTATGTGGACCTAAGTTTTCAATTTATTTTGACAAATACCAAGGAGAATGGTTGCTAGGTAGTATGGGAAGAATACATTAAGTCATTTTGCATTCCCAAAGCAATAAATCAGAGTTCCTGCCGCTCCACTTCCTCACCAGCATTGGGTCTTGTCAGTGTGCTGCACTTTAACCATTCTAATCAAGGTATGCTGCGTGTGCGACTCTGTGCGAGCCCATAGGCGGCAGCCCACCAGGCTCCGCCGTCCCTGGGATTCTCCAGGCAGGAACACTGGAGTGGGTTGCCATTTCCTCCTCCAATGCATGAAAGTGAAAAGTGAAAGTGAAGTCACTCAGTCATGTCCGACTCGTAGCCACCCCATGGACTGCAGCCTACCAGGCTCCTCCATCCATGGGATTCTCCAGGCAAGAGTACTGGAGTGGGGTGCCATTGCCTTCTCCGAATCAAGGTATAGTGACAGGTACAGTGATATCTGTTTTAATTTGCACCTTTCTACTGGTATATGATGTTGAGCTCTTTGTCCTTTGCTTACTTGCCCTCTCTATATTTTCTTTGTTGAAGTATCCAGGGTTTTTGCCCATTTTAAAATTGCGTTGCTTCTTAATGTGCTTGAGTATAAACTCTAAGTTGATTTTTTTTTCTCTCAGTACTTTGTATTTTTTTCTCTGCTTTGCTGACGAGACTTCTACTCCAACCATTATTCTTTTTTAGATAACCAGGTGTGAGTTGTTGTGGTTTTTTTTTTTTTCCTCTTTTTCTTTCCCTCAAAGATTTAGGATTGTTTCATTTTAGCATCCTGGAGTTAAATTTAGGTGGGGTTTTAGATTATTCTGATTCTACAATACTGTGATTCTTCAATATGGAGATACATATTGACTTTTCATTTCTGAAAACATTATTGACCACTCTCTCTTTGACACTTGGTTCTTATTCATTTTATTTTCTTCTTTTAGACATCTTACTAACTAAATAGTAATCTAAATCTAAATGTTAGATTATTCATATATAAAAGTGGGCCCTAGACTATGAAAATGCCATTATGAGGAAGTCTGAGACTTGTTTTTGTCTAGTGCTTAAACAGTATCAATTATATTGGCCCTGCTTTTGCATTTCTTATCCTGTAGATTCCTGCATTCTGTAGTTAATATAATTTCACCCTATATACATTCATAGGGAAACTGGGGTTTTGACTGATTACCAGTGATACTCCTCAATAGTGGTTCAAACCACTGGATTAAACAGTTTCCTTACTGTTTTAACAGGTCAGTGAGTAGAGTTTTCTTAGTCAGTAAGAGCAGAGAACAATCTCAGACTCTTATAAATGCACAGATCTAAGTTCTAGTCCATTGTTTGAGATGAAGCATTTATCTAAAAATGGGCATTAGACCTCTAGCCCATAGTCTCTATGGTTTCTATCACAGAATTCTAGTGAATCATTATAGAATGGGCTTTTGCATATAATTATATTTAATTTCTCTGTTTATTTTTAGACTTTGGGGAATATTTGATTCTGTCAAATTCACCTCTATGGATAAAAAAAATTTGTTGTTTTATAATATTTTGAATTATTTACTTCTCTGAATTATCATGCATGAAATAACCATGAATTTGATTTTATGGGCTTAATGTCTAAATTTAGATCTCCTAGAGTAAAATTAGAATTTTATGAACATTTTAAAGTCTATGGCAAGAAGCATGTTTCCCAGGAAAGTTGGTCCTATTTATGCAATTTTTACAACAAGAGCATCAATAAAACTGATTCACTGAGGCAAAACTCATACATCAAATTCCCCTGAGCCAGTGACAAAGTAAGACAGGTATGTAGAAACCACTGAATTATAAATGCTATGGTTCAATTCCTAAGCTATTGACCAAGGAAAGAAAGCCAATGTAATGGCCAGTGATGGCTGGACTATATTGTCTACTGATGACAGGAATGACATTTTCTCATAGGAAAAAAGGCTTTGATAACTCTATTTCAGCACTTGCAGTATCATCTCACAAGTATAGTGATAAAGGACCATCTTTCTGATTTTGGGTGGTAGTAAGAAGAAGATATTTTAACCTTAATTTATTTGATGAATCATTAATATCAGAAACATCAAAAGTTTTCCCTTTCCTAATAAATACTCTCTTCAACAATCCGTAAAAGGTCACCATGCCAAGCCATTAATGCTCCCTCAGTTTTTAATCAAATATCACAAAACATAGTGTCTTAATTTACTCAGACATATATATCTCCAGTAATTCCCTTCAATGGCAATAAAAGTTCAATATATGAATCATAAATATAATTCAAGAGACATGAATTGAAGCACTTTTCAAATGCAATCTGAGACTTATTTTGGAACATATGTTTAGATTTATATTCAGATACTTGCTCAAGTAGAAAATAAGACTTTTTAAAAAAATAATTTTCTTGCCAGCTCTCTCTCTGTCTTAGGATCAAACAGGTTGCCTTTTACATTGTCAAAAGGTTAGTTGGCTATTTGTGATGAAATCTGACATAGAAATTCTTTCCATCTCTTCTCAAAGATGTTATAGAAACTTACCAAATGTCAATACTGCTGACAACTGTGTCCCAGCAGACAATCAAATAAATTTCTCTTCTCACTGCATTTTAAAATGTGATTTAAAACTTGAGACACTGTGAAAAAATAGAAACTTTAAAAAATATCAGTAATATTAAATGTGTACAATTTATCTTCTAGTGAATACTGAAACCTAACCTTTTGATTTTATTACAATTTTAAGTGCCGTAGAGAATTAACAGACATGACAAATTTAAGATTTCTATAAATTTTTACACAGGTACCCCACAACTACACTATTATCTCAAACACATTTTCCTGAACCTTCTTTCTATAAAGAGAAATCTAAATTAAATACATTTCTTCAGTTGGGAAAAAAAAATCTTAGATCACCAGAAGGTTGAAATGGTTTTGGAGACATAAATATACTAAAGATAAATTTATGATAATTATGAATTGAAATTTGTAAATTTAAGTCACTGAGAAAAGACAAGTCAAAAAATTATTGTATCTTGAAAATACTTAAAAATCACCATTATAAGGGAATTGCAGTAAAAGTCTTCTAATATATTGTTCCCAAAACAGAGCTATATTTTGTCAAATAATACACTCTCTTGACAAATAGACTCAGGAAATATTTACAGCAACCCAAAGCTATCACAAAGAGAGAATGAAAGTTTCATGTAAATGGAGAAAGTGGCAGATTTTTAAAGAAAAGCCTGGTCATCAAATGTCCTTTTTACAAACTGTAGAAGATTTGACAGGAAGATGACAAGAAAGCAATGGTTTCATAATTCACAGCATAAAAGGAAAACAGAGGTGAAAACTGGATAAAGATCTGTTGATGACCAACACTCACCTTTAGCTAAAAATCTTTAATTAGCAGACTTTATGGGTAAGTGTGTAAATTTGAGACACTTAACCCACAAATTAATCATAACTTTTTTTCTATTTTTCAGGACTCTAGTCCAGTTCAGTTCAGTCATTCAGTCGTGTCCAACTCTTTGAGAGCCCATGGACTGCAGCACACCAGGCCTCCCTGTCCATCACCAACTCCCGGAGTTTATCCAAACCCATGTCCATTGAGTCGGTGGTGCCATCCAACCTTCTCATCCTCCATTGTCCCCATCTTCTGCCTTCAATCTTTCCCAGCATCAGCGTCTTTTCAAATGAGTCAGCTCTTCGCGTCAGGTGGCCAAAGTATTGGAGTTTCAGCTTCAACATCAGTCCTTCCAATGAACACTCAGGACTGATCTCCTTTAGGATGGACTGGTTGGATCTCCTTGCAATCCAAGGGACTTTCAAGTCTTCTCCAACACCACAGTTCAAAAGCATCAATTCTCAGCTTTCTTTATAGTCCAACTCTCACATCCATACTCTCTCATTAGGACCCTAATTATGTAGTAAAAAGCAGAATTCACCACGAACACTGGAATGGTTATCCCACCTCTGTACAGGAACATACTCATACCCTCCTTCTTGCCCTCCTCCATTTCCATACCTATTATTTCCATTGAATTTTTACCGATGGCCACAGAAAATTTTCAGCATGATTTCTGAGCAGGATACAAGGACATTATCTAGGAACTCAATGCTATATTCCACTCCAGTACTCTTGCCTGGAAAATCCCATGGATGGAGGAGCCTGGTAGGCTGCAGTCCATGGGGTGGCTAAGAGTCAGACACCACTGAGTGACTTTACTTTCACCTTTTACTTTAATGCCTGTCTCTTATACACATCTTTGGAAGGAAAGTTATGACCAACCTAGACAGCTTATTAAAAAGCACAGCCATTACTTTGCCAACAAAGGTCCATCTATTTTATTACAATTTTAAGTGCCGTAGAGAATTAACAGACATGACAAATTTAAGATTTCTATAAATTTTTACACAGGTACCCCACAACTACACTATTATCTCAAACACATTTTCCTGAACCTTCTTTCTATAAAGAGAAATCTAAATTAAATACATTTCTTCAGTTGGGAAAAAAAAATCTTAGATCACCAGAAGGTTGAAATGGTTTTGGAGACATAAATATACTAAAGATAAATTTATGATAATTATGAATTGAAATTTGTAAATTTAAGTCACTGAGAAAAGACAAGTCAAAAAATTATTGTATCTTGAAAATACTTAAAAATCACCATTATAAGGGAATTGCAGTAAAAGTCTTCTAATATATTGTTCCCAAAACAGAGCTATATTTTGTCAAATAATACACTCTCTTGACAAATAGACTCAGGAAATATTTACAGCAACCCAAAGCTATCACAAAGAGAGAATGAAAGTTTCATGTAAATGGAGAAAGTGGCAGATTTTTAAAGAAAAGCCTGGTCATCAAATGTCCTTTTTACAAACTGTAGAAGATTTGACAGGAAGATGACAAGAAAGCAATGGTTTCATAATTCACAGCATAAAAGGAAAACAGAGGTGAAAACTGGATAAAGATCTGTTGATGACCAACACTCACCTTTAGCTAAAAATCTTTAATTAGCAGACTTTATGGGTAAGTGTGTAAATTTGAGACACTTAACCCACAAATTAATCATAACTTTTTTTCTTTTTTTCAGGACTCTAGTCCAGTTCAGTTCAGTCATTCAGTCGTGTCCAACTCTTTGAGAGCCCATGGACTGCAGCACACCAGGCCTCCCTGTCCATCACCAACTCCCGGAGTTTATCCAAACCCATGTCCATTGAGTCGGTGGTGCCATCCAACCTTCTCATCCTCCATTGTCCCCATCTTCTGCCTTCAATCTTTCCCAGCATCAGCGTCTTTTCAAATGAGTCAGCTCTTCGCGTCAGGTGGCCAAAGTATTGGAGTTTCAGCTTCAACATCAGTCCTTCCAATGAACACTCAGGACTGATATCCTTTAGGATGGACTGGTTGGATCTCCTTGCAATCCAAGGGACTTTCAAGTCTTCTCCAACACCACAGTTCAAAAGCATCAATTCTCAGCTTTCTTTATAGTCCAACTCTCACATCCATACTCTCTCATTAGGACCCTAATTATGTAGTAAAAAGCAGAATTCACCACGAACACTGGAATGGTTATCCCACCTCTGTACAGGAACATACTCATACCCTCCTTCTTGCCCTCCTCCATTTCCATACCTATTAGGAGGTTTGGGTGTTGAATTTTTACTGATGGCCACAGAAAATTTTCAGCATGATTTCTGAGCAGGATACAAGGACATTATCTAGGAACTCAATGCTATATTCCACTCCAGTACTCTTGCCTGGAAAATCCCATGGATGGAGGAGCCTGGTGGGCTGCAGTCCATGGGGTGGCTACGAGTTGGACACGACTGAGTTACTTCACTTTCACTTTTCACTTTGATGCATTGGAGGAGGAAATGGCAACCCACTCCAGTGTTCTTGCCTGGAGAATCCCAGGGACGGGGGAGCCTGGTGGGCTGCCGTCTATGGGGTTGCACAGAGTTGGACATGACTGAAGCGACTTAGCAGCAGCAGCAGCAGTAATGCTATATTCAAGTTGAGAATAGAAGTCAGGATATATGCTGAGAACTGGTAATATTAGGACTAAGACATAAAATAAATGTTATCACAAACTTTTATTTTTCCTTGTATTTCATTCACTTTCACTGAACTACTTTTGATAAGAATTCAATTAAATATACTGTATGAAATATATGAGCTGGATGTGACCAAAAAAAAAAAAAGAATTTGCTGAAAGGTTTGCAATAATTAGTCAATAAAAATAACTAGGAAAACAATCATGGCAATGATAACATTCATAGCTGTAACCAAAAAACAAAATATTTTAATGTTATAATATATGTTTTATCACTCATAATATCATTTTTTATCCAGAGTTTTCTTTTTATTTATGATTTAAGACTGAGGTCAGGCATCATAACAATTTTAATTTGAAGGACAAAAGGAAGGGAGAGAGTAAACTTCAGAGATTATCTTGTTCACTAAAGACAGTCTGTCATTTTGCTTCCTTTTTAGGGAAACACCCCTGGATCTCTGCAGAAATCAAAAAACAGACTAAAAATAGGACATCCTAAAAATGTATGCCAGATGTATCTTATCTAGGGCTTTTCTCACCCCAAGGTATTTGCCAACTCCCACTTGACACATCCCAAATATTTTTAGAACTTCAAAGTCTCTTACTTATTGCTTGCACAGCTGGTAGCTAAAAATACACTGTATAATGCTACTTTATTATAAGTCAAAGATTGTTTTTCCAAGTATCATTTATTTGCAATATGCTTTCCTTATTAGAGCTCAGGTGGAAGCAGGATGCCTCAGAATGGAAAGATTAGCTCAAGAAGCTCAAATTCTCTATACATAGGAGTAGAGTCAATGGTATGTGAGTGTGGGATAGATGATTGTATAAATCTAAAGGAAGGTATCAAAATTTAAGAGCAGTCCATAAGATTAAGGAGGCAGATGGGACTTACAGCTAAATTTCCACAAGAATTCTAATGACTGGGCGATCTATCACAGCTAGAGTGAACCTAACAGCTTGGAAATGTAAAGATGGTCAGTGATCACACTAATGAGGTTTTGGAGGTGACATTAAGGATATAGTCATGGATAAACTGGGGTTCAGGAAGACAAAATATAGGCTTGTGGAAGGCCTATAATAATAATTCAGTCATGAGAAGAATTAAGCATGTAGAAGAAAAATTTAAATGCGTGTTAATTCAAGGACAAGCTTCAGACAAGGTACACTTTTTATTACTGTAAATGAAGAGGTAATGAGGATACAGTTATGAAACTGACAAAGGGGCAAAAGTTGCCAGGACATAACGCATATTTGAAAGTAAAGTGGTGATCACTTGGGAAAAGGCTAGAAACCAATTACTGGAAACTGTGTTGGTTACATCAGAGGGATATCCAGGAGGAGAGAGAGGAAACTGGAGAGAAGGAGTCAGAGAAATTCTGCCATCAACAAATTTGTGTCCTAAGAAAAGACCTGTTTAAAGGAAAGGGATAAGGCGAATTTTCTGCTGCCTATAAGGTGGAAAATAGAATCATGAATTCACTAATCTCTCTCTGAATGTTTAAATTATGACTCCAAGTGGGCATGATGTCTTTGGCCTTCCACAAAGTGATGCTCTTCCTCACATCTTGAAAGCAATGAAATAGAAAACCCTTAGTTTAAATTACAATATTGTTTTCTAGCACCATTTGTTTCTTTACCAAGATGACTCTGCTTTTCTCAGAAAATCACCTGGTTTTCTGAAGCTTTTTAAAAAAATATTTACTTCTATATTTCTATTTCTAATATATCCAATTTAATCAAAGTTGCTAACTGCCTTTGATGCTACAGAGTGAATATTCACTCAATCACGGTTGTTCCAAATGATACTCTTCAATGGGGCAGTTTTAAGAGTTGCCTCTGCCTTGCCATATCTGAATTGTAAGTTCTAAAAATTTTAAAAAAAAAAAAATCTGCCAATTTTTGCACTGTTTTTATGAGCATGGCACTCTTGGGAACATAGGAACATTTCCAACAAGATCTTGAAGGACCTAGTTCCTCTTCCCTAAATCCCCAGAATATATAAGCTGCCACTCACATTTTAATTCTTTGAGAAGACCCACACTTGTGTAACAAACTGCAGAGCAGCTGCTTCTTTCCTGGAAAACATCTAGCTCTGAACTGTAATTTAGCAGAACCTAAGACATGAGAATAAAGCAGTATGCTAAAAAAAATTAGATCAGAGACACAAAACATTCAGCAAATATACAGATTCTATATGAATGCAAGTTGGTGTTATTTTAGATTAGTGTTACAGGTAATTCTGTAGTAGGAATTAAGAAAAATGCCCAGTAGCTGATGTTACCTATGTTTCAATGTGGATGAGGGAAAAGATGGATTAGGAAACATTACATAACAACAGTGGGGAGTGATATTACTCTGCTCTCTTGTACCTCCATTTGGGACTTCGTAGAGAAATCATATGATGTGGACAATTCCTTTGATGTTAAATAAAAGAGAGCAGAATTAAATACGTCTGTCACAGCTTCCCCAGACCCTCCTCATTGAAACCACAGACTATCACCACTTTTTCCTCAAGCCATGTTTGCATTAGGTTTAGCGGGTCTGCAGCTTACTGTCTGGAATGAAGTAATGACTTCTAAATTGTCACATATTGACATAGTCAGCATTTCCTACTTGCTGCCTGCTGTGGTAACCTGGTCTAATGGATGAGGTTTCTGTTTTAAGATTTTGGCCCAGAAAACCCTTTTCTTTCTGGGACCCAACCCCAGTCTACAGGTGGGTCCCTTAGCATCCAGCCCATATTCTCCATTTCTTGCCTCCAATGTAGCTGTGCCTCACAGAAAACATGCCACAGTTGTAAAAATTCACCTAGAGTCATAATCTGTCCCCTCACTCTGATGTCAGTCTTTTTCACTACCAGGACTCTCTTCTGTTAGGCTTTGCCTTGTCTGCTGGACCAGAACTCTTGCCATTGACACCAGACTCCTCTTAACAAATGAATCCCATCCTTTCTAGTCTATGCGTTTGATGGCCCAGCTCCACCTGCAGCGGCCAGCTGCCACAGCCAGATTGGTTTCCTCAGCTTCTTTGAGAAGGACATTCATTCAGAGGTGACTTTTTTCTCTTTTATATCAACCTTGTTTTCAATTCCTTCTATTCTTCATATAGAAGCCATCATCAATTGTAATAAAATAGAGGCAATCCAGTATTCAAATGTGTTATTTTCAGAATGGTCATTTTCCTCTCAGAAATAATACTTTAGGTGTTATATGACATCTTCAATTTATCAGGTACTAACCAAAACATTAAACTAGATTGTAGGTATAGATCCCTGACTACATCACTTGAGTCTAAATAAACCATTCACTTTTCTTTTTATCCATGACCCTGTGGAGGCTATGCTGTTCTCAGATGCTACTGTTACCCCCACAGCTGTACATAATTAGGAAGGACTGAACCTCTTTGGACATAGATACCATAAGAAACTCAGAGCCATTGAGAACGTGGTTTGTATATACCTCCAGGCATATGGTTTGTGTCCAGTGAAAGAGCAGCATGTGGCAGTTTATTACTCTGTTACGGTAGCCATAACAAAATGGCAGAGACTAGGTGATTTAAACGATAAAAATGCATGCTGTTCTTGTTCTGGAGGCTAGAAGTTCAAGCACTTTTGGTCCTACCTGAGGTCTTTTTCTTTGCCTTTCAGATGGTCATCTTCTCAGTATGTCCTCAAATGGCTTTTCTTCTGGAAACATACATTCCTGATGTCCCTCCATGTACACAAATTTCCTTTTCTTATAAGGACAAGTCAGGATGGATAAGAGCCCAACTTTAACTTAGTCACCTCTTCAAAAACTTTATCTTCAAATAGGGTCACATTCTCAGATGCTGAAAGTTAGAACTTCAACATATGGATTTAGGAAGGACATGACTTAGCCCATAACAGGTAGGAAGCACCAATTTCCTCTGTGGTGGCATAGGCCCTAGAATGGTACATATGCTTACCTACATAATGATTGCCAAAAACTTCACTCATGTGAGACTTTGGAACAGTAAATAAAGAATAATTCATTGGCAGATCATTAGGAAAGAATACTAAGTGGTGCCTATATTGCTATATACAAGTTTTGGAAAAGGAATTCATTTAACCAAGTTTACACCCACAACATAATCCTAGGTCAAAAATTTTTATTACAATTTACTTGAAAGATTTCAGTGACTTCTAAATATATTTTTACTGTTATAGGCACCATTAACTAGATTAAGATTAAAATAAATAAATGTATTTATAAAATCTAAAGTATGCAGGTCAAGAAGCAATAGTTAAACTGGAAATAGAACAATGGACTAGATCAAAATTGGGAAAGGAGTATGTCAAGGCTGTATATTGTCACCGTGCTTATTTTACTTACCTGCACGGTACAGCTTGCAAATTGCCAGGTTGGATAAAGTACAAGCTGAAATCAAGATTACCAAGAGAAATATCAGTAACTTCAGATATGCAGGTGACAACACTCTTATGGCAGAAAGCGAAGAGGAACTAAAGAACTTTTGATTAAAGAGAAAGAGGAGACTTAAAAAGCTGGCTTAAAACTCAACTTTAAAAAATGAAGATCATGCATCTGGTCCCATCACTTCAAGGCAAATAGATGGGGAAACAGTGGAAACAGTGGCAGACTTTATTTTCTTGGGCTCTAAAATCACTGCAGATGGTGACTGCATTCATGAAGCTAAAAGATGCTTGCTCCTTGGAATAAAAGCTATGACCAACCTAGACAGCATATTAAAAAGCAGAGACATTACTTTGCCAACAAAGGTCCGTCTAGTCAAAGCTATGGTTTTTCCAGTAGTCATGTATGGATGTGAGAGTTGGACCATAAAGAAGCCTGAGTGCTGAAGAATTGATGCTTTTGAACTGTGGTGTTGGAGAAGACTCTTGAGAATCCCTTGGACTGCCAGGAGATCAAACCAGTCCATCCTAAAGGAAATCAATCCTGACTATTCTTTGGAAGGACTGATGCTGAAGCTGAAGCTCCGATATTTTGGCCACCTGATGTGAAGAAATGACTCATTAGAAAAGACTCTGATGCTGGGAAAGACTGAAGGCAGGAGAAGAAGGGGATGGCAGAGGATGAGAATGTTGTATGGCATCACTGCCTCAATGGGCATGAGTCTGAGCAACCTCCAGGAGATGGTGAACAGCTAGGAAGCCTGGCTTACTACAGTCCATGGGGTCGGAAACAGCTGGACATGACTGAGTGACTGAACAACAAGGGCCATTTTAGATGCTGTGGGCAGAGGAGTAAACAAACCAGTGTCATTCCTATCCTCACCGGGACTGCTGTATCACAGAGGAGATCATGAACAAAATGGAAGGTATGTAATACATAGGAAGCAGAAATGTTACTTCTACAAATAAAAATAAAGCTCAGCATGGAATCAGAGTTACAGCAGTGTCATTTCACTTCTGAATAAAATGAGAGGACCACGTGGATGCCTTGTGGAAGAGCTTTTCAGGTGGAGGGTTTAGAGGGTACAAATGTTCAGTTGTTTGCAGAAAACTCAGGAAATCAGGCTGGCTGCAGGTGAGTCAGAGGTAGAGAGGTAAGACAAGATGTGGAAGAGTGTCTTATTTTGATATAACTTAGAAGGAAATGGCAACCCACTCCAGTACTCTTGCCTGGAAAATCACATGGACTGAGAAGCCTGGTAGGCTACACTCCGTGGGGTCTCAAAAAGTCAGACATGACTGAGCGAGTTCACTTCACTTCACAAGGGAAAAATATTTGCTGAACTTGCAATGAATAAATGTTTATGTTGATGTACATTAAGTGTACCTATGATTGATGAGAAAGTTACAAATGAAGACATAAGAACATGAAAATCAGATATGGAAATCTAATAAGGTCAAAGAAAGCATGAAAGCATGTTCAAGATATTGTGTAGAGAGATAATTTCAAGTTCAAACAATAAATGAATCTTTCGCTGATTAATTTTTTTTTTTAAAGAGGATGAGAAAAAGGTTAGAAATGACAATCTAGAATGCCAAGAATACACATAATGGACAATCTCAGAAACAACTGTTTAGGATGTAATTTGTATTGTTGGAAACAATCCAGCAATAACCTTTAAACGCACACACATCTTCTGGCTCAGCAATTCAGCTCTTAGAAATCTACCCTAAAGTGAAAAGTGTACCATCTGGGAAGGTATGTTGAAACATTATTTGTAGTAGCCATGAAAAAACACAACTAGAAACAATATAAATATGTGTAGCTAGGAGAAAGCTTGCATGAATCAAAATATGTTATACTTAGGAAATATTATATAACTATTTTAAATGATTTTTAAACTGTTTCTGTTAACCTGTTTCTATTAAACAGCTAAACATAGAAAGCAAACTTAACTGCTATAGCCCTATTTTTATAAAATAAACTTAAAATATCTCCATTTTATTTCTACACATTTAAATGAGGACAGAGTAAGTTGTGAAAAGATATATATGAATCTAATAATATTCATTGCTTCAGAAGGAAAATGAGAAGATGTTAGAATTATTATTATTTTTACTATTATTTTTTAGGTGAGAGAAAGGCATGTATTCAAGTGACATTTTCACTAAATCGTACTCTTTCAAGATACTTGAGTATGTCAAGTCTGTCATACATATTTGTCATACATACATATGTCAAGCTTTCAGCCATATTTTTGTCTCTGCAGTTGAACATTTCAATGAATTGACCATGTGGAACAGGTTGAATCAGTTACTTTGCCTTTGATAAATACAACCTTAGTCTTATAAATCTTAAAAAGAGGTAGGTAGGCATTACAGACTTTTTTTTTTTATTCCAACGGCAAAAAGATAGGAGACAATTGCTCAGAAGTGACTAGTGTGAGCTTCATTTTTAAAATAAAACTCAACAACAAGCAGATTGTAACATGGATAGGAACTTGATGGTATCTTTATTCACTGATGGGAAATTATTATGAGGCAATACTATGGCATAGACTTACAAAATAGCATTATAGAATTCTATATGGCCTCTTATGTACAAATAAACTCAGTAATGAACACTCTGAGACATCTTTATTATCAAAGCCAACTCCTGTCATCCATGATACCAAAACAGAAAGCCTACATCTATCCGATCTTTGTTTTCAGATATCAGTAATGAGATCCTAATTTCCTGAGCCTTATAACTAAGAACAGAAAATGATGACAGACAGGAAAGATATGGGATATAAAATGCTTCCCTGTGAGTTATTTTATCCTCAATAAGTTCTTAATCTATTAGCAGAATTGAATATAGTTTAAAATCATATAGCTTTATATGGTCTTTTTTGATATTCAATTTTTTCTTTCCAATTATAGAAATGTAGGATGAATAACTTATATCTGTCTAACTTATTAGAAGGCCATGAATTGAATTTATTTTTTCTCCAAAGCAAATTATAATTGAAAACCAAAGATTGATGCAGCAGTTAGTCTTTTAAACTAATCCATTAGTATCATGGAAATCAAAATTACATAATAAATGAAATGCTGTCACAACAATGGCTGTAAAGATCATCCTTTGATGTTAAATAAAAGAGAGCAGAATTAAATACGTCTGTCACAGCTTCCCCAGACCCTCCTCATTGAAACCACAGACTATCACCACTTTTTCCTCAAGCCATGTTTGCATTAGGTTTAGCGGGTCTGCAGCTTACTGTCTGGAATGAAGTAATGACTTCTAAATTGTCACATATTGACATAGTCAGCATTTCCTACTTGCTGCCTGCTGTGGTAACCTGGTCTAATGGATGAGGTTTCTGTTTTAAGATTTTGGCCCAGAAAACCCTTTTCTTTCTGGGACCCAACCCCAGTCTACAGGTGGGTCCCTTAGCATCCAGCCCATATTCTCCATTTCTTGCCTCCAATGTAGCTGTGCCTCACAGAAAACATGCCACAGTTGTAAAAATTCACCTAGAGTCATAATCTGTCCCCTCACTCTGATGTCAGTCTTTTTCACTACCAGGACTCTCTTCTGTTAGGCTTTGCCTTGTCTGCTGGACCAGAACTCTTGCCATTGACACCAGACTCCTCTTAACAAATGAATCCCATCCTTTCTAGTCTATGCGTTTGATGGCCCAGCTCCACCTGCAGCGGCCAGCTGCCACAGCCAGATTGGTTTCCTCAGCTTCTTTGAGAAGGACATTCATTCAGAGGTGACTTTTTTCTCTTTTATATCAACCTTGTTTTCAATTCCTTCTATTCTTCATATAGAAGCCATCATCAATTGTAATAAAATAGAGGCAATCCAGTATTCAAATGTGTTATTTTCAGAATGGTCATTTTCCTCTCAGAAATAACACTTAAGGTATTATATGACATCTTCAATTTATCAGGTACTAACCAAAACATTAAACTAGATTGTAGGTATAGATCCCTGACTATATCACTTGAGTCTAAATAAACCATTCACTTTTCTTTTTATCCATGACCCTGTGGAGGCTATGCTGTTCTCAGATGCTACTGTTACCCCCACAGCTGTACATAATTAGGAAGGACTGAACCTCTTTGGACATAGATACCATAAGAAACTCAGAGCCATTGAGAACGTGGCTTGTATATACCTCCAGGCATATGGCTTGTGTCCAGTGAAAGAGCAGCATGTGGCACTTTATTACTCTGTTACGGTAGCCATAACAAAATGGCAGAGACTAGGTGATTTAAACGATAAAAATGCATGCTCTCATTGTTCTGGAGGCTAGAAGTTCAAGCACTTTTGGTCCTACCTGAGGTCTTTTTCTTTGCCTTTCAGATGGTCATCTTCTCACTATGTCCTCAAATGGCTTTTCTTCTGGAAACATACATTCCTGATGTCCCTCCATGTACACAAATTTCCTTTTCTTATAAGGACAAGTCAGGATGGATAAGAGCCCAACTTTAACTTAGTCACCTCTTCAAAAACTTTATCTTCAAATAGGGTCACATCCTCAGATGCTGGAAGTTAGAACTTCAACATATGGATTTAGGAAGTACATGACTCAGCCCATAACAGGTAGCAAGTACCAATTTCCTTTGTGTTGGCATAGGCCCTAGAATGGTACATATGCTTACTACATAATGATTGCCAAAAGCTTCACTCATGTGAGACTTTGGAACAGTAAATAAAGAATAGTTCACTGGAAGATCATTAGGAAAGAATACTAAGTGGTGCCTATATTGCTATACACAAGTTTTGGAAGAGGAAGTCGTTTAACCAAACTTACACCCACAACATAATCCTAGGTCAAAAATTTTTATTACAATTTACTTGAAAAATTTCAATGACTTCTAAATATTTTTTACCATTATAGGCACCATTAACTGAGATTAAAATTAAAATGAATAAATGTACTTATAAAATCTAAAGTATGCAGGTCAAGAAGCAATAAACTGGACATAGAACAATGGACTAGATCTAAATTGGGAAAGGAGTATGTCAAGGCTGTATATTGTCACCCTGCTTATTTACTTACATGCAGGTACAGCTTGCAAAATGCCAGGCTAGATAAAGTACAAGCTGGAATCAAGATTACCAAGAGAAATATCAGTAATTTCAGATATTCAGGTGACAATACTCTTATGGCAGAAAGCGAAGAGGAACTAAAGAACTTTTTGATTAAAGAGAAAGAGGAGACTGAAAAAGCTGGCTTAAAACTCAACTTTAAAAAATGAAGATCATGCATCTGGTTCCATCACTTCAAGGCAAAAAGATGGGGAAACAGTGGAAACCATGGCAGACTTTATTTTCTTGGGCTCTAAAATCACTGCAGATGGTGACTGCAGTAATGAAGCTAAAAGATGCTTGATCCTTGGAATAAAAGCTATGACCAACCTAGACAGCATGTTATAAAGCAGAGACATTACCTTGCCAACAAAGGTCCGTCTAGTCAAAGCTATGGTTTTTCCAGTAGTCATGTATGGATGTGCGAGTTGGACCATAAAGAAGCCTGAGCACCAAAGAATTGATGCTTTTGAACTGTAGTGTTGGAGAAGACTCTTGAGAGTCCCTTGAAGTGCAAGGAGATCAAACCAGCCAATCCTCAAGGAAATCAGTCCTTACGATTCTTTGGAAGGACTGATGCTGAAGCTGAAACTCCAATACTTTGGTCACCTGATGTGAAGAAATGACTCATTAGAAAAGACACTGATGCTGGGAAAGACTGAAGGCAGGAGGAGAAGGGGATGACAGAGGATGAGAATGTTGTATGGCATCACTGCATCAACAGGCATGAGTTTGAGCAAGCTCCAGGAGATGGTGAACAACTAGGAAGCCTGGCTTACTACAGTCCATGGGGTCGGAAACAGCTGGACATGACTGAGTGACTGAACAACAAGGGCCGTTTTAGATGCTGTGGGCAGAGTAAACAAACCAGTGTCATTCCTGTCCTCACTGGGACTGCTGTATCACAGAGGAGATCATGAACAAAATGGAAGGTATGTAATACATAGTAAGCAGAAATGTTACTTCTACAAATAAAAGTAAAGCTCAGCATGGAATCAGAGTTACAGTAGTGTTATTTCACTTCTGAATAAAATGAGAGGACCATATGGATGCCTTGTGGAAGAGCTTTTCAGGTGAAGGGTTTAGAGGGTACAAATGTTCAGTTGTTTGCAGAAAACTCAGGAAATCAGGCTGGGTGCAGGTGAGTTAGAGGTAGAGAGATAAGACAAGATGTGTTTGCCGAACATGCAATGAATAAATGTTTATGTCTATGTACATTAAGAATACCTATAGTTGGTGAGAAAGTTACAAATGAAGACATAAGAACATGAAAATCAGATATGGAAATCTAATAAGGTCAAAGAAAGCATGAAAGCATGTTCAAGATATTGTGTAGAGAGATAATTTCAAGTTCAAACAATAAATGAATCTTTCACTGATTAGACTTTTTTAAAAGAGGATGAGAAAAAAGGTTAGAAATGACAGTCTAGAATGCCAAGAATACACAAAATGGACAATCTCATAAACAACTGTTTAGGATGTAATTTGTATTTTTGGAGACAATCCAGCAATAACCTTTAAATGCACACACATCTTCTGGCTCAGCAATTCAGCTCTTAGAAATCTACCCTAAAGTGAAAAGTGTACCATCTGGGAAGGTATGCTGAAACATTATTTGTAGTAGCCATGAAAAAACACAACTAGAAACAATATAAATATGTGTAGCTAAGAGAATGGTTGCATGAATCAAAATATGTTATACTTAGGAAATATTATATAACTATTTTAATGATTTTTAAACTGTTTCTATTAACCTGGAGAAATAGCTAAAC
>SJYT01031893.1:131719-151121 GCA_006410635.1 Cephalophus harveyi
CTTCAGGCAAATTGGTATAAGCAAAGTTGATTTCAACTGAATTCTTGAATAAGTCTATCCTATATGAAATATGTTCTAAACACCATCTTTATATAATTTTCTAAGATTTGTGGTAAGAAACAGTATAAATCTTTATTATGTTTCATTGAGGAAAAGGATTACAATTTTTCTTAAAAAATGTGGACTTACACTATTTTACTGTGTCCTGTTATATGTAAAATCAGGAGTGACTTGATTTTTGCACACCTGAACACACAAACCATTTTTCCTGGAGAATGTTACTAAAACGTTGTTAAAATTATAATTTCATTTTTGTTAGACCCATAAGAGAAATATCTCCTATATTTTAATATTTCTAGACAACTGTTCTTTCTTTATCTTGTGGGCAGAGGTAGACAACTGATCCTGTTTCTTATTCCCACTGTTCCCTAGAGACCCAGGAATCAAATTTAAGGCTCACCTCCAGCAAGACAGCACTTTCACAACATGCATTTGGATTGTTAACTTCAACTTCTTGCTTCATTTTAAATGTTGTAATCACATTCCTATCTCCCCTAGGTTTCTCCATGGATTTGCTTTTCTCATATAGAGGGCATAATTTTGCAAACTGCATTAAATACTTAGAACAGTATAAGGATAAATAAGGGCTTCCCAGTTGGTGCTAGCGGTAAGGAACCCACCTGCCAATGAGGAGACATAAGAGATGCCGGTTTGATCCCTCAGTTGGAAAGATCCCCTGGAGGAGGGCATGGTAACCCTCTCCAATATTCTTGCCTAGAGAGTCCAATAGCAGAGGAACCTGGTGGGCTATAGTTCACAGGGCTGCAAAGAATCAGACACGACTGAAGCAACTTAGCACACAAGCACACTAGGATAAATAAAATCCCAGATACATAAATATGTTTATTGCTAGAGTCTATTGGATACTATATCTGAAAATAAACTTTTGGTTCAGTTTTCACAATGACCTGCAATCCTGTTCATTTGTCATCCAACCCCATGAAACACTACCCATCCTCACCAGACCAAAAGCTGCTGCTGCTAAGTCACTTCAGTCGTGTCCGACTCTGTGTGACCCCATAGATGGCAGCCCACCAGGCTCCCCCATCCCTGGGATTCTCCAGGCAAGAACACTGGAGTGGGTTGCCATTTCTGTCTCCCATATGTCAAAGTGAAATGTGAAAGTGAAGTTGCTCAGTCGTACCTGACTCTTAGCGACCCCATGGACTGCAGCCTACTAGGCTCCTCCATCCAAGGGATTTTCCAGGCAAGAGTACTGGAGTGGTATGCCACTGCCTTCTCCGAGACCAAAAGCTGGTAATAGTGATTTGGTACATCTAGCTTAAAAGTTACCAGATGAATGTTAGTAACAATGTTATATTAGTAGAAAAAATCTCATCCATGACTCCAACTATCTACAATTAAAAATAAAAACACAAGAGTTAGTTTCCTTTTAAATGATTATACACTTGTATAGGCAATAT
Organism: Cephalophus harveyi; assembly: GCA_006410635.1. NCBI lineage: Eukaryota > Metazoa > Chordata > Mammalia > Artiodactyla > Bovidae > Cephalophus > Cephalophus harveyi. Next base: position 133,204 of record SJYT01031893.1, read on the forward strand.
TTTATAAATTACAAGACAGTTATTAAGGAGGTGTCCTGACTTACACTGATTTTTAAAAGTAGTTCCAAATTTTAAAAAAAAAAAAGATTTTAAAACTTCTGTACTAACTTCAGTACTTAATCTGGTTATATTTTGGTGATAATACATAATTCTTTCCTTAACTAGACCTGAATTGTATTCACCTAAAATTATTCTTTTTACATCTGTCAATCTACCTCATAATATGCAGGCTCAGAGTTTGTAGCCATTTTCTTCTTTGAACTCCTTTGAAAGATAGATCTTCACCTCTGATGGGTTCTTCACTTAACCCATAAATACAAATTCAACTATTTTTCTTCTCTACTAATCTGTGTAATGATTAGGATATAGGAAATCATGTCTGACATTCAGAATCAGGCTTATCTCAGAAATCAGGCTGTTAATCAGAATTATTACACTGTGGATATCTATTATTTTTCCAGTTTTAGTAGAACTATGATAAAGTGTACCTGGATCATAGATTCTGAGTCATTCAAGGATCAGATCTATGTGACCACAGGAAATAGACTAAACTTTTATTCAGTTTGAAAATTTTGGAATCACAGTTACTAAAATACAGCTAGCTACTCATGAGCCAATTATAACAAGGCTTAAAAAAAAAAAAAAAGGAACTCATTTTCCTTAGCAAAATCTTAAATGTTTTATTAGAGAATGATTCTTTAAAGGGACCCAATGGATTTTATAATGTCTTGCTTTAAGAATATTATCCTTCTCATAAAGAGGATATGGGGTAGGTGTGTGTGTGTGTATAAATGAATACTGCTCAGCCATCAAAAAGAATGAAATAATGCCATTTGCAGCAACACGGATGCAACTAGAGATTATCACACTAAGTGAAGTAAGTCAGAAAGAGATAGACAAGTACCACATGATATCACTTACATGTGGAATTTAAAATATGAGACAAGTGAACCTATCTATGAAACACACAGAATCATATAGAAAACAAACTAGTAATTGCCAGGGAAAAGGTTTGGGGGCAGGGTGGAGTGGGAGGTTAGGGTTAGCTAATGTAAGCTCTTATACATAGAGTGAATAAACAACAAGGTCCTACTGTACAGCACAGAAAACTATATTCAATATCCTATGATATACCATAACAGAAAAGAATATTAAAAAATCATATATATGTAAAACTGAATCACTTTGTTGTATAGCAGAAATTACTACAATATTGTACATAAACTATACTTCAACAAAAAAATTGATAAAAAAGAATACTATCCTTCTCAACATATAGACTATCAGTACTGTTGGTCTAGAGTATAGCACCTTTTTCTGGTTAACAATTGAGCCTGATTTACATTCCTCTTGCATCATTAAATTTCCTTTTCCTCTCTAGTCCAGTGAATGAATCCGTTTCATATTACCCAATAACTCAGTTCAGTTCTGTTGCTCAGTCGTGTCCAACTCCTTGCGACCCCATGAATGGCAGCACGCCAGGCCTCCCTGTCCATCACCAACTCCCGGAGTTCACTTAAACTCATGTCCTTCTAGTCAGTGATGCCATCCAGCCATCTCATCCTCTGTCCTCCCCTTCTCCTCCTGCCCCCAATCCCTCCCAGCATCAGAGTCTTTTCCAATGAGTCAACTCTTCGCATGAGGTGGCCAAAGTACTGGAGTTTCAGCTTCAGCATCATTCCTTCCAAAGAAATCATCTAGTCAGTGATGCCATCCAGCCATCTCATCCTCTGTCCTCCCCTTCTCCTCCTGCCCCCAATCCCTCCCAGCATCAGAGTCTTTTCCAATGAGTCAACTCTTCGCATGAGGTGGCCAAAGTACTGGAGTTTCAGCTTCAGCATCATTCCCTCCAAAGAAATATCAGGGCTGATCTCCTTCAGAATGGACTGGTTGGATCTCCTTGCAGTCCAAGGGACTCTCAAGAGTCTTCTCCAACACCACAGTTCAAAAGCATCAGTTCTTTGGCGCTCAGCTTTCTTCACAGTCCAACTCTCACATCCATACATAACCCAATAACTAAATCCCAATTATTAAAAAAAAAAATTAGTTTCACTACACTTCCTGGTAAGCTCGTTTACCTTAAAACATCAACAATTTATAAGAATAAGCTCTATCCAAGACTCCCCAAGGACAAAAAGAAGGATCTAGATATGCAGTGTATGATGATACTTCCACAGTTACATTTAAACATGAAGCTCTAAAATGAAATAAAATGTACTCAGAAATAATAAATAATACCATTCAGAATTAAAAGCAGAGCAACTAAATTCCCTCCCAAAATAAAGCATTAACTAACATTTTCCTAGCTCAAGTCAACTAAAATTTTCATCCCTTCTGTTTGCTTTTTGTTGAATCTCATATATTCTTTTGATGTGTTTCAAATGCTTTTCACCCTGTATATAAGAAATATAGTCAGAGAATTCACTACAAAAATAGATGTGCATACACACAAGCTCCCTGGGAAATACGCATTTTACTACAGAGGGATCTCTATTTGTCACAAGGCCTTAGGCATTGAAGCCATAGAGCATTTTACTGAAATAAAAATTCATCTTGATTTATGAATGTAAACAACTATTCCAGTCCAATATGAGAAACTACTATGTAACGTTTGAGTGGTACAATTACATTCATTTTTTTCATATGAAGAGGCATGAATGATACTCTTACAATTCATTTTCCATTGTGAAATGCTAAATCTTAATATATGATTTTATTATAATATATACATTTTCTGTAAATGTTTACAATTAATGTAAGATTCCAATGAAATAAGATACATATCTCAAATCTGCTTAGCAGATAAAGCTAATAACTCATGCAAAGAACCATTATGAAATTTAATGCAACAGACATCCCTTGAATGAACCAGCCAATGATGCTCCTGAATTTTAACTTATGCTAAGAAATCTAAAATCTCCTAATCATAACAGAATTGAACCCAAATCCAGCAAATTCAATAGCCGATGTAATTGAAATATTGCCAATAATTTGAATATTTTTATAATTTCTTAAAAACACATGACAATAAGTTCTCATTGCTTTAAAAGAATTTATTGATCTATGATACTAAAACTAGCTGCTTATTTATTTTTTTTTTTTGCATGACATTAGCACTGCTGCTGGTGGTTTATCTTGCTGAGTTTCTAAATGCTCTAAGTGAAAAGAAATTCCATTATCTTTCCATAAGAGATCATTCTCTTTTATTACTCTCATTACTATGGTGGTTTTTGCTGATAATAATGTACACATATTCCTTAATTTATTTTTATTATTTCTAGATAAATCTCAAAATAATAATTTCTTTCTTTAAATGGTACTTTGGTCTCTTTCAGTTATCGACTAATGTTGAATTCTTATTTCCTGATTTGTCTATGTATTCTGAACAACTCAATATTCAAAGATTCTCTGCATTTCCTTCAATTTGTTCACAACTTTCTCCTAACTAAAAAATAAATTAAAATGAAAGAAATGGCATCAGGTTTTCAGAGCAATCTTCCAAAATCATGTAGCAAGAAAATACCCCCTCACACCTTTTTGTATTGCATCATCAAAATTTAGTACTTTTAGCCATCACATTTAGCCTGGAATCTTGTGCCATTTTTAAGATTCTCAGAAAATACCCTACCATCATTGTTTTACTAAATAAATGATTGAGTGTATATGAAGGTTGTATAATGTTCAGCTCAGTTCAGTTCAGTCGCTCAGTCATGTCTGACTCTTTGCAACCCCATGAATCGCAACACACCAGGCCTCCCTGTCCATCACCAACTCCCAGAGTCCACCCAAACCCATGTCCATTGAGTCGGTGATGCCATCCAACCATCTCATCCTCTGTCGTCCCCTTCTCCTCCTGCCCTCAATCTTTCCCAGCATCAGGGTCTTTTCAAATGAGTCTGCTCTTTGCATCAGGTGGCCAAAGTATTGGAGTTTCAGCTTCAACATCAATCCTTCCAATGAACACCCAGGACTGATCTGCTTTAGGATGGACTGGTTGCATCTCCTTGCAGTCCAAGGGACTCTCAAGAGTCTTCTCCAACACCACAGTTCAAAAGCATCAATTCTTTGGTGCTCAGCTTTCTTCACAGTCCAGCTCTCATATCCATACATGACTACTGGAAAAACCATAGCCTTGACTAGACGGACCTTTGTGGACATGGGTGTCACCCTATTCTGAGAACAGAATCTTGGTCTCATGATTCCAAGATACACTTAAAAAGAGCAAGATGTTGAGGCATTCTTATTACCATTTGAATAAAATACTATACCAGACCAAAATGCTGTAGACAACTGTAGAAGATCAATAACGAAATGTTTAGGTGTATTTCCTGTAGAATCTTTATATTCTTTTTTAGTTTTAGCACATACAATCACAACCATTTACAAATATCAACATTTTAGCAGATTCTAATAACAGCAATGTCACTATTTCAGTCAATGTATTCAGATTATTTAAATATTGATTTTTAAAGCACTTTACATATTAGCTAGTTCTGTCAGTTGGAAGGCCTAGTCCTGCATATCTGAACAAATAATCTTTCACTAAAATCACTAAAAACTATATTATTAAAATTCATGAATACACACATAGCCTTAGTATGAGTGATATTATGCTCCTTCTAAAACCACAGAGCATAATTTTCTTAAATTTCAAGTGGATGTTAGTGATTTGTAATACTATATCTGTCTGAAAGTAGAGTATTCTGTTTTATAATGTAACAGCAATAAAAGCCACAGAGAAATATGACAATCTAACTTGTATATATTAAGTAGGTATTCCTTTAGATTTCTAAATAGTGGGGAAAAGTCAGCAGCACGTGATGTTTATGACTTATTTTATTGAGTCAAATATATAACTGCCACCAATCTTTAATCTTTCTTTGTCAAACTAAGGCTTCTAATATGCACAGAAGCTCCAAAGTAGTTCAGTAGCAACACAATACAGTGGATGGTGCAATTATGGTCAACTGCAACCACTGGCATTGCCTCATTAACAATATCATTATGACAGATTATTAAGTACAAGACTCCTAAAATACCTTATAAGCATTATTTTACTTAAGAAACTCTCAAGTGTTTATGAGAATTTGTGATTGTCATTCATTCACACTTAATAGATGAGTTCAACTGTTCAAATCTGAGCCGTCTTTATCTTAACCTCAGTTGTGACACAATTTTATGTGACACAAAGAATGTGGGATCCAGTTATACGAATTATAAATAAATAAATGGAAATAGATAAATATATAAACTCTTTAGCCACACATATTCTTCCAGCCAAAGTCGACAGGGTCTTGGAAGTCAGTGTAGCTCAAGACCTTCTCCCAAATGAGCTTTAATTTTAAATGACTAATATGTTTTTTTAAATACAAAGGGACATTTTGCTTTCTTTACAAAATAAGATGGCTATTTATCTTAATATATACATTCCCAAAATTTTTCATTGGAGCTATTTGAAGTATTTCTGATACCACTAACTAAGTGAACCTCTTGTACTGCTGCTAAGTCACTTCAGTCATGTCTGACTCTGTGACCCCATAGACGGCAGCCCACCAGGCTCCACTGTCAATGGGACTCTCCAGGCAAGAACACTGGAGTGGGTTGCCATTTCCTTCTCCAATGCATGAAAGTGAAAAGTGAAAGTGAAGTCTCTCAGTCATGTCCGACTCTTCGCGACCCCATGGGCTACAGCCTACCAGGCTCCTCCGTCCATGGGATTTTCCAGGCAAGAATACTGGAGTGGGGTGCCACTGCCTTCACCAAACCTCTTGTACTACAGGGCAAAAATTCTTTCATAACATTTTTCATATATAGTTTTAAATATATTACAACAGAGATGTTATTACATACTCTTACTTTTATGATGAACCTACAGTTTCAGCAAGTATCTATTTAATTCTAAGAATGAATCTCAACTACCAATATTAATAACTGTTTTCACATCCTGCCAACTCTTTCCTGTTTCCAATATAACACTGTATTTAAGTATCTTCTAGATTTTTGGGGATCATATTAAGTTCTAGCTATTGAAAATAATTCAGTGTCCATTAACCTCTTCTTTATGGTTCAATTTCTGTAAGACTAAAACATAAAAGGTAAATATGAAGCAAAAAATCTTTCTGAAAATTAATTCATAAATAGATACCTAATATAATTTTATTCCACTAATCTTCCTTCTATTTATGAGAGATAGGCCATCTCACCACTAAATTCAGCTATGTATTTGTACATCATGTGTGCTCATTTTTAATTTTATGGATAAGGTAGAACAGAAACTCTATTGGGAATATTTGTCCAATAGCATTTCATGCATAACCAGAGAGAGTTTTAATATATCATTGATTCTGTTTGTGACAATGTGCACTTTGAGAATTTAGGATTCATGAACTAACATTGCTAGTCAAAGCAGGTAACATTATTGGCAGTGTCTAGTGTAAGGACGTGTATCTGGAAAATGTTTGTATTGTTAGGAAATTGTACTATTAAAATAAAAATCAGTGGTAGTAGAAATTTCCATTAAAGATAAACAACTTATTTTCCTGTAATTCTTGATTATAATTATCAAAATGGTGCAAGGTAAAAAGACAGCCTTCTGAATGGGAGAAAACAATAGCAAATGAAGCAACTGACAAACAACTAATCTCAAAAATATACAAGCAACTTATGCAGCTCAACTCCAGAAAAATAAATGACCCAATCAAAAAATGGGCCAAAGAACTAAACAGACATTTCTCCAAAGAAGACATACGGATGGCTAACAAACACATGAAAAGATGCTCAACATCACTCATTATCAGGGAAATGCAAATCAAGACCACAATGAGGTACCATTTCACACCAGTCAGAATGGCTGCGATCCAAAAGTCTACAAGCAATAAATGCTGGAGAGGGTGTGGAGAAAAGGGAACCCTCTTACACTGTTGGTGGGAATGCAAACTAGTACAGCCACTATGGAGAACAGTGTGGAGATTCCTTAAAAAACTGCAAATAGAACTGCCTTATGACCCAGCAATCCCACTGCTGGGCATACACACCGAGGAAACCAGAATTGAAAGAGACACATGTACCCCAATGTTCATTGCAGCACTGTTTATAATAGCCAGGACATGGAAACAACCTAGATGTCCATCAGCAGATGAATGGATAAGAAAGCTGTGGTACATATACACAATGGAGTATTACTCAGCCATTAAAAAGAATTCATTTGAATCAGTTCTAATGAGATGGATGAAACTGGAACCTATTATACAGAGTGAAGTAAGCCAGAAAGAAAAACACCAATACAGTATACTGACACATATATATGGAATTTAGAAAGATGGCAGTGATGACCCTGTATGTGAGATAGCAAAAGAGACACAAATGTATAGAAAGGACTTTTGGACTCTGTGGGAGAGGGAGAGGGTGGGATGATTTGGGAGAATGGCATTGAAAAAAAAAAAAATGGTGCTAACTACTTGAACGTATACACATAGTATATGTACTCCAATTTGTCTTAGTAGATCAATAAATAACAACAGATTGCTAAAAGAAGGTAGAGAAATCATGTGCTATAGGCCAGTCCAGTTTTTAAAAACTGAATTAGGTTAAATTTAAATCTGTATACAACTCAGAAACAAGGTTCTCGATTGGAAACATTTAAAATTCTAATTTAGAGTAAAGCATTTTTATCACAAGAATGTAATATTGCATATGCTAATAATTCTCTTGATTTATATTTTCTTCTGCAGTTTAATTTGTTTAATAAACAAATACATACCAAAGTGAAAATCATATTTAAGTTAAAATATAATTCATTTGTCAACAATGTCTTTTGAAAAATTAAACCCATATATTCAGTTTGCAAAGTGCATTGTTATCATTTTTATTTATCTATTAACGATTCTCAGATATTTCTATATAATTTGCAATGAAACATAACCATTAAAATATATATTACTGAACTGTGCAAAGAAAACAAAATTGAACACTTTCTCTTGTGAAAAGGAATAAAAGAAACCTCACTTAAAATAGAATCATGAAGCACTTAAGAGAGAGTTCTCAAGCAAGTATTACACAACTGCAGCTGGACCCCAGCAGAAGAAAAGATTTCCTCCTGATCCATAAACAATCTGCCCACCACCTGCAGTCAATAAAGAGCCCCCACAATCGTTCACAGTTTCCCCCTTTCCTCTATAAAAGCTGACATCTTTCCTTGATTCTTAGGACTTGCCAATGGTTCACCATAATTGACTTGTCTTGAGTTGCAATTCTCTGTTATTCCTGAATAAACTCACTTTACTAGTAAAATAATTGGCTTTTTTTTTTTTTAAGGTCACTATCGGTCTTTATTTGTGTAAAAAATTCTAAACACTATATTGGTGATTCAACAGGCAGTTCTTTAATGTATCTCAGACACAGATCAGGTCCTAACTAGGGTCAAAAGATGGGTGCTCCATGTGGCACTGGTTATCTGTCACCAGGAAAGAAAATCTTTTGAGGCCACCCTTATTTCATATGTAATTAGAGGAAGAGTGTTAGCAGGGTTATTAGTTAAAAAGAGAAAGAGAAAACAAAACTAAGGAAAATTGTGAGGGCATGCCAGACATGACCCTTCTAGTACGAAAAGCCCTATGAAGTCCTCTATAAGATTTTAGATTTTCCTTTAGTGGAATAAAAGTGAAGCCAAAGTTTGCAGAAGAGAAGCTTTATTTTCAGCTTCAAATCTAGGTTTAATTTGTTGTTGATGTCCTAAATTTAAAGAGGTAAAAGTGAAGTTGTAGAGAAACAAACAGAACATCTGTCTACAACCCCACCTGGCATCTAGCAACCCCTTAGGCATATTCAATGGGAATCAGTAAGACTTTTTCCAAGAATTCACATCTCAACTACAATCAGTGCTTTGGGTTTAGTTTCCCTTTTTGAAAAGCCTGGAAACTTCCCTTGGCAATTTGGCTCAGTTTGCTTTATTTACAGCCTGCCACTTTAGCAGTCATAGCCTCTTAGCAATCCTCAGGCATTCACAAAGTAAAGTCAGGCTTCTTGGAAAGCAGGTTATCTTTTACTATTTTTGCTAGAAATTGTTACCATTTTGACAGTTAACTAAATTATTTCATCAACAAGTCTGTGTGGATATAGACAGAAAGACAATAGAGTGCTTAAAAATGTAGATGATACTTAAAAATGCATCAGATTCTAAGCTTCTCTAGAAATAATACTGCTCATGCCATTTCTAGAAACTCACAGAAGAAATCAGTTTAATACATTTTCTTAAATACATTATGAAAAGTTATGTCTGACTCTTTGAGACTCCATGGAGCCTGCTAAGCTCCTTTGTCCCTGGAATTTCCTAGGCAAGAGTAGTGGAGTGGGTAGCCATTCCTTTCTCCAACACATCTTCCTAACCCAAGATCAAACCTCGGTCTCCTGCATTGCAGGCAGATTCTTTACCATCTGAGCCACCAGTGAAACCTAAACATGTTATATCTGTAACTTTTTCATAAAGAGAGGTATAATATTATTTCAATATTTCATTAACACTTTACATTCTAGACTCACTTCTCAAGGAATCATATAGCACAATGGTATTAAATAAGAAAGAATCCATTCAATCAAAGCACTGAGGCAACTCCATCAGATACTGCTACATGCCTGTGAAGCCACATATTTTGTTTAAATAAATGAGGATTGCTGCCTTCATTGACCAAAAAAACTGCCTATGCTGTTGATACGGCAAACAACCTTATCTAATGTTTTGAAAATATCAAGACCAATCTAACTCCAAAAGTTTATTCTAATAGCTTCTGAGAGAAATGTCTTGAAAATACCAATCTTTCTTTTTTTTTTTTTAATAGTTTTCTTCTGTTCCATCTGCAAGTCCTACACAAGTTGTGATTCATTTTAATAAATGAATCTAGGTTAAAAAAACTAAGCATTTTAAGACTAATAATTATAATAATAATATGCACAACATTTAGAATCAATTCAAGTACAATTTTTATTTTTAAAAAAAGCAAAACTCCTGAATCTATGCTATGAAGATAAAAAGAAGTATTGAAAAACTCTTGGTTCTCAATAGACTTACAACTAAATGAAGAAGATTAGGCTTTCACGTGAAAAGAAATTGACTAATACAAAGAATGAAGAACTTATTGTTAAATTTGTTTTAAAACCCACAGGCTTAATGGAGATAAATGAACTTTGGTTTTTAAGCTCATTCCATACACAAAAATTAACATGGGATGGTTATACTACAAAACGTGAAATTTAAAACCATCAAGCTTCCAAAAGAATACACAAGAGAATATATGTGTGGCCTTTGTGTCAGCAAAGTTCCCTTAAGCAGTGCACACAAGGCAGTAACCATAAAAGGATAGACACTGATACACTGTGCTTGATCAAAATTTAAAATATCCACTCACCAAGAAACAGCACTAAGAAACTTGAGAACTTCAGAAACTTAGAGGCATGCCACAGGCTGGGGAAATAAATATTTGGTATATATATACATATATGTATATGTATAGATTACATCTATACATATAGATGTATAGATTACATCCAGAATGTATGAAGAGTTCTGAAAAACCAACAATGAAAAAACAAGCAACCCAATTAAAATAGACTCAAGATTTGAACACACACTTCCCCAGTGAAGGTATACCAATCAATAGAAAGCACATGTAAAAGTATTAAACATAATTAATCATTAGAGAGATACAAATTGCAGGTACAATTAAACAATGCTCTTTTATAACTATTAATATGGCTAAAATCAAGAAGACATGCAGCAATAAATGTTGACAAATATGTGGAGCAACTGGAAGTCTCACACATTTCTGGTTTGAGGGCAAATTAGTATAACACCCTGGAGAACTATTTTTGTGGTTTCTTACAAAGTTAACATAGACCAATCATTTTCTAACTGGAAATGACACAAATGTGTAATAGAAAAATAGGTTAGTAAATTTTTGTATATTCACACAACAGAATATTACTTAGTAATACAGAAGAACAATCTACGAAACAAAAGGTTTTTGTTTTCTTTTGTATGTAAATTGTACTCAATTAAAAACAATAGCAAAAACAAAAGTTGGCCTCAAAACACTAACAGATTAAGTGAGTGGACCAGAAGAGAGACACAGGTGGGTGATGCAGTCTTATAAACATGTGTATTTATTAAGCATGTGTATATATGTTATTAAGCATACACATACAAACACACACACACAGATTACATTTGTGTTGTGCTTTAAAGAAGAAATAGAATTTGAATGATAAAATAGATAGAAGGCCTTTTTCAAAGGGGTAAAGGGGGTAAGAAATAGATACTGAAAAGCTTACCATGTTAAAAAAGTCAATGGCATTTTAGAGGAGCAAAATCTGCCACCCTAAATATGCATTTCTTTGGCATGTAAATTATTTCAAGCTGAAATCAATCAAGACCCCAAAGATTCAGAAAGAACCTTTTACCTTCCTGAGCTCCTGAAAGAATTTAGATAGAGGACCTGTGCCAGGAAGGGCCACTATCACCAGTTAACTCTAGTATAATATGAACTGGATGTGGTAGACAGTGGAGAATGTATCAAAATCTGTTTCTAAAATTCCTTTCTGTGTCCCATCATTTCCCTACAAAAAATTTTTACTAACCATTTGTTCTTTTTATCTTCCTGTGAATTGCCTTCCTTTCTTTGGAAGTCTCAAAGTCCAACCTCCTTCTCCTTAATCCTGGATGACCTATGCACCTCATTTTACCTGGTTTTCTTTGAAAACTCTCCTGCTCTGATTCCCCATACATTCATATTTCTACGATACAGTATTTATTATTCTTCTAGATTTGAAACTTCTTAACTATTTTGACACCTGGAAGGCCCAAGAACGCAGAAAAAACTTCTGAGGGGATATTGTGTGCTTTCAGAATTGATAGGATTATCAGAGGTAGAGAGAGCCTAATCTCATTTTGCAGAACTTCTTATTTTTTGTTTCTTCAATTGCACTTGCTTTGGACCTAGTCTTCACAAATATTGAGCTAATGTGAGGATTATAAAACAGTTTGCTTAAGGTAGAGAGCAGGTGAGATATACACTCAGCTGAATAAAAAGAAGGAAAGTATAAAGGGCTTCCCTGGTGGGCTCAGATGATAAAGAATCTGCCTGTAATTCCGGAGACCTGGGTTAGATCCATGGGTTGGGAAGACTCCTTGGAGAAGGGAATGGCAACCCAATCCAGTCTTCTTGTCTGCAGAATTCGATGGACAGAGGAGACTGGTGGGCTACAGTCCATAGTGTCACAAAGAGTCAGACATGACTGAATGACTAGCACGCATACACACACACACACACACACACACAAAGATTCACAACTTGATATCTTAGATTATAAAGCAGATCCAAGAGCAGTTTCTCCACCTTGAATGAGAATCTAGTATTTACCAGCTACTGAGTAAGACCATTGGATAATTAATTTTCAAGGTTCTTAAGAGATTATAGGGTCGAGTGTTTAAATCTTTATTAAAGTGAGTATGGCAGTTCATGAGACCAAGCAAAGCATTGCTTTAATATACAGAAAACGCAATCAAATTTCTCAGTGAACTCTTAGAAATATGATATTCCAAAAAAGTTTCTACTTCACCTTGATGCAATTTAAATTGAGGGATCTTTGCTTCAAATTTTCTGAAACATGAAGAATTTATTCAGTTTATCAATGCTGTCTGAAATTACTTTCAGAAACAGAGACCAGTTTTAGTGACCTAGTTTATTTTTTAAAAATTCGCAATGGTGAGAAATAGACCTGATGTGCAGGGTATGCCTGCTGTATTCGAAGATAGCCTAAGGCAGTCTCCACAGTCTCTCTGTATCCACCAACTCAGTCTTTCCCCTGGTTATGTTTTTTAATCTACTGGAGACTTTAAAAAAATAATCGGTATAATGTATCTCATGACAATGTAATATGTTATTTTACATTCCAAGTTAGAAATACATATTATAAATTCCAAAATTGTCCACATTGACAGTGGCAATTGTTTACATGAAGTTATTTAATAATAGAAACATAAAATATGTGGAGAAAACCAAATTCACATGTGGGCATGCCAGCAATTAGGGCACTTAAGCAATCTTGCAATATCAACAGGTCAGGAAGTAAACAGCAATCAAGTCAAACTGATTGCTAGAAAGTAGGAAAAAAGCTCTGTAAATGAAATTCAAGTGAAGAGAACTTACTAGGCTGCATAACAAATATCAATCAAACTAAATTGATTGCTAGGGAATAAGAGCAAGGCAATCAAGCAAACTCCAAGCCTGCGCAACGAAAAATCTGTAACTTCTTAACAATAAATATTAACTCTTTTTTCTCATCTATTTTCACTGAAAGGTAATTTTTTTGCAGTCAGGATACTTGTCATATTAAATCTTTGAATTTCTCCTGCAATTCAATATATAGATATAGATATAGATATATCAATAAATACTTCAAAATGATAAAATTTTATGCTTTATCTGGTCCAATCTTATAATTTTTAAGATAAATAAATTAAATGTTCAGAGATAAGCAGAAATGCTGTTTATCAAACTGTAACAGTGGCAGATGAAGAATGGGACAGATTCCCCATTCCCAAACCAGTGTTGTGCTCATCCCATCATGCTACCTTGAATGACAGTGAACACATCTTTATAAATAATCACATGACAGTCATAGTACATGAAATGCTGCCCTTCTCAAAAATCTTCTATAAAGTAAACTGGGAGAGGGGAGGATTGGGAAAGTATAAGTGAGCATAAAAAGAAAAATTTGTTCAACGTGTATATTACAAGAAATCTTAGCACAGGGAACTCTACTCAATATTCTGTAATAAGCAATAAGAGAAGAGAATCTGAGAAATTACATATATATGTAAACTGAGTTACTTTGCTATACATCTGAAATTAACAAACTATAAGTTTATTATAATCCAATGATTTTCTAAAAAAAAAAAAAAAAAAAGCCTTAAAGATTCTCTTGATTTCTAACATGCATGCTAAGTTGCTTCAGTCATGTCTGACTGCTGTGACCCTATGGACTGCAGCCTTCCAGGCTCCTCTGTCCATGGGATTCTCCAGGACATACTGGAGAACACTGGACTGAGTTACCATGCCCTCCTCAAGGGGATCTTCCCAACCCAGTCATTGAATCAGTGTCTGTTACCTCTAACCTGCATTCGCACGTGGGTTCTTTACCACTAGCATCACCTGGGAAGCCCTGAGTTCAAACAGATATTCTTTGAAAATGATAAATGACTACATGAATATTGGTAGAAGTGTTTTTAATTCGTTTCAAACATATTTTCAGCAATGTTTATTTAGATAATAAAAGATATGCTTGCCAAAGTTTAATATGATTGTTTTTAGCCATCTGTGACAGAAAAACTGTGATTTATTTTCAAATTATAACATAAAGGTATTAATTATTTTTCTTAAAATAAGTATAATTCATAAGAAAAGCCAGACCCCAAACACTATATCTTTGTTACCCTCTCAAAGCATGCATTCAGTAAATATTATTAACCAAGGAATCTTACCAAGATTGTTTGTTCTTAAGCTTCTAATTCAGAATCAGACAGTTTTTGCATATCAGTTCAGTTCAGTGGCTCAGGATATCCGACTCTTTGTGACCCCATGGACTGCAGCACTCCCGGCTTCCCTGTCCATCACCAACTTCTGGAGCTTACTCAAACTCATGTCCATTGAGTCAGTGATGCCATCCAACCATCTCATCATCTCATCCCTTCTCCTCCTGCCTTCAATCTTTCCCAGCATCAGGATCTTTTCCAGAGTCAGTTCTTTGCATCAGGTGGCCAAAGTATTAGAGCTTCAGCATCAGTCCTTCCAATGAATATTCAGGACTGATTTCCTTTAGGATAGACTGGTTTGAACTCCTTGCAGTCCAAGGGACTCTCAAGAGTCTTCTCAAACACCACAGTTCAAAAGCATCAATTCTTTGGCACTCAGCTTTTTTATGGTCCAACTCTCACATCCATATATGACTACTGGAAAAAGCATAGCTTTGACTAGATGGACCTTTCAGCAAAGTAATGTCTCTGCATTTTAATATGCTGTCTAGGTTGGTCATAGCTTTTCTACCAAGGAGAAGGTTCTTCTAATTTNGGCACTCAGCTTTTTTATGGTCCAACTCTCACATCCATATATGACTACTGGAAAAAGCATAGCTTTGACTAGATGGACCTTTCAGCAAAGTAATGTCTCTGCATTTTAATATGCTGTCTAGGTTGGTCATAGCTTTTCTACCAAGGAGAAGGTTCTTCTAATTTCATGGCTGCAGTCACCATCTTCAGTGATTTTGGAGACCAATATAATAAAGTCTGTCACTTTAATTCAGAGTCAGACAGTTTTTGCATATTCCCCCTGCCAATTTAGTCATATAGGCAATGCAGTTTAAAAAAAAATAAATTTAAACTAGCTATTTAATTGAACAGCTTAATTTTTCTTGAATGAAGTCAGTGAACATGGATTTATTTGATTAAAATTTACCTTTTTAGTGAATACATGTCTTTGTCAGGGGAGAATTGAAAGCTAAAATGCAGGCACATGAAATCTGGCTTTGGGTTTTGTAAGAAAGTGGTACTAGTACTGATTTCAGGCAAGGACTCTGGAGCCATAGTGCCTGGTTTTAAATGCTGTCTCCACAACTTACAAGGTTAATGGCCTTACAACTTTGGGCTAATTAATTAATCTGTTTGAGCCTCAACTTCATCATGTATAATATGGACATTAATAATAGTAACTCACTGAAGGATTAAATTAATTCTTGGTATATAGTAATGTTATACTACTGCTGCTACTGCTAAGTCACTTCAGTCATGTCCGACTCTGTACACCACCACAGACAGTAGCCCACCAGGCTCCTGTCCCTGGGATTCTCCAGAAAATAACACTGGAGTGGGTTGCCATTTCCTTCTCTGATATTAGTGCTAGCTTTTGCTATTATTATTATTATAGTAGCATTAGTTTATTCAAAAGCAAAGACATTGCCGACTAAGATCCGTCTAGTCAAGGCTATGGTTTTTCCAGTAGTCATGTATGGATGTGAGAGTTGGACTGTGAAGAAGGCTGAGTGAGCGCCGAAGAATTGATGCTTTTGAACTGTGGTGTTGGAGAAGACTCTTGAGAGTCCCTTGGACTGCAAGGAGATCCAACCAGTCCATTCTGAAGGAGATCAACCCTGGGATTTCTTTGGAAGGAATGATGCTAAAGCTGAAACTCCAGTACCTTGGTCACCTCATGTGAAGAGCTGACTCATTGGAAAAAACTTTGATGCTGGGAAGGATTGGGGGCAGGAGGAGAAGGGGAGGACAGAGGATGAGATGGCTGGATGGCATCACCGATTTGATGGACATGAGTTTGAGTGAACTCCGGGAGTTGATGATGGACAGGGAGGCCTGGAGTGCTGTGATTCATGGGGTCTCAAAGAGTCGGACACGACTGAGCGACTGAACTTAACTGAACTGATGCAAAAATGATTCTTTTACAATCACAAACTAGTATTCCACATTGGGAACAGAAAATTCACATTGATTGGTATCAAAAGACAGCAAACGTCACTTTAGAATGTACTGGGTTTTTTTTTGTTGATTTGACTGAAACTTAAAAATAAATACATACCTGTATTTAAAATGAATGTACCCACACTCTCGTGCACTACAATATGTTTTCATTCACAAGACAGAGTATTTAAATGAATTTACTTTCAGAACTGATTATGTTTAAAGTAGAAAATAGAAAGGAAATCATTTTTTCCTTTAGAATTTTTATGTAAGCTCTTGAAAAACATTAATCATCCTTCCCTTAATGGACTGACCACATTAACTTCAACCCAAAATCAAAATACGTCTATTTAATGCAATTTACTGAAGGAAGACAAATGATATTTTTATTGATTAATGCCTACTCATTTCTACTCTAACAATGTAAATTATTTTCACCCAAAATCAGAAGCCTTTCCCCAAATTATTTATAATTTCTTCTTTTATTGCATTTATAAAATTAAATTTAAAAATTAAAACATATAGGAGACTGAGAAAAGGAGGTATAGCACTGTGGTATTAATTTGAATACTTTGGGAAGACTCTACAAAGGTTAAATTGCTGAGCAAAACTAGTCAAAATATATGTGGGTTAGGCAATTATGATATCTTTGAAAATTATAAAAACTTACAGCTATATCTCAAGATTGCTTCTCAAAGACTTAGTTTAAAGAAACTCTAGTTTAAAGAAACCAAAATTGAATATTTTATACAGTGTATGAGCATATGGCTTAGTCATGAAAGTCTGTATGGACCTTGCAAACACAAGAGAAAGATCTTAGATCTAAATAAAAAGAATGATGAATGTAGAAATATTCATCCAGTTATGATTAATGTTAAAATATTACAGCTATATCTCAAGATTGCTTCTCAAAGACTTAGTTTAAAGAAACTCTAGTTTAAAGAAACCAAAATTGAATATTTTATACAGTGTATGAGCATATGGCTTAGTCATGAAAGTCTGTATGGACCTTGCAAACACAAGAGAAAGATCTTAGATCTAAATAAAAAGAATGATGAATGTAGAAATATTCATCCAGTTATGATTAATGTTAAAATATATAAGCTATGCATATACCTTTGTTTAATAGCCACTGCTTTGGGTGTGTTGGCTCATTAACTAAATGATTTTGTGTTCTGATCACATTTTATGAAGCTTCTCTAGAATTGCAGTGAGAACATAGGCTTAAAAATGATATTTTCATCATTAGTAAAATATTAAACTAAGATTATTCTAGATAGACATGTTAAGCTTACCAGAATAAAAAATATCTCTAACTATTCATTATAATTACATTATCAATACAAGAAGAACTTTATGAATTCAAAGTCTGAATTTATGCAACTTAACTCATTTCAATAAA